>CM063594.1:10930389-10947677 GCA_032356905.1 Salix exigua | reverse complement strand
CTTAGAAAAAACCATCGAATAAAATTTTTACTTATAAAAGCATAAACAACAGGTATGAATTAATGACATCATGGATTTTAATTCCACAAAAAACCAAAATCTAGGTTAGATGGGGAGTAGTGGTTTTCCCATGAGTTTCAATTGGAGTTTATAATTGTGAAATATTCAACTATGAACTGAGTGTTTACTTGCTAATGACAATAACACTATGTCCCAACCATTTCTTGTAAACCCTACGCTATCTTCACGTAGGTGGTCACTAGACAGCTCATGGACCTTTAAAACTAGGTAGAAAGTTTACCCTTGATATAATAAGTTAGAACATGTCTTTAGGATACAAACTCTTTAATAAACCATATTTTTTAAAAAAAACTTGTAGAATTTATCAAACTAAGACCATGAATCCATGAATACGAGGAATATTTGAGATGGTGCAATTAATTAAAGGAGATTGCCCAAGGACTAAGTTTCATGAATTACCGTGACTCGCTCCATTGAAAATATAAAAAACTTATGTCAATCTTGGGATATGTAGATGAGACATTGTTTGAAAGAAAATACTGTAAGAAATGCTCTTTAATGAAAATTCCATTTCAGGTTTCAATAGTCAAAGCCCTTACACATTTTTGGGAACCTAGTTATAGATGCTTCACCTTTGAGGATGTTGACATGACATCTATCATTGAAGAGTATGCTCAAATCCTAAAATTTTCTCATAACCCTCGGTAAGTTTATTTCATACAAATGATTGAGCATACAACCCAAAGGTCACTAAGTTGTTATGCTTTGATCAAATAGACCAAATACTCATCTATCGAGGGTTTCAAGTGGAAAATGATTGAGAGCAAGTTAACGATGGATAAAGATAAAGGGAGGCTCGGAGAAGAGATATATTGATAGGTGACTTTTGCTTTATTATTATTCCTTCAAAAGCCACTAGGATTATTAGTTTTGAAGTTGTTAGTGCCTTCGTCAAATATAAGCAAGTTAAGAATAATCTCATTTCAGCTATATTAGTTGAGACCTTCGTGTCTCTCGAACCATTGTAGAATAAGCGGGAAAGGAGCAATGCGGTGTTAGATTCCTTTATTTATGTTAATCGCCGATCATTTGGAAATCCCAGAGAAGTTTTCAATAATTTCTAGTGGTTTAACACGAGGCTTCTTGGGATGGACCTAAATGAAGAATGGAGGGACCTAGATAAAAAGGCATGGGTGAAGAAATATCCGGTACTCCCTAAAAGTAATTACGGATGGAAGCCCCTTGGTAAGTGGTTCAACTTATCTTATGAGTTGTGGTGATAAAGCATGGGTCTTGCTAGTTGGCTTAACTTGATATTTTAGTTATTCACCCTCATTACTAACCAGGTAGTTTGGAGGGACACAGGGGTTGGTTGAATACACCAGTTCAATCAGAAAAGTTAATTCATTGGTTGAGCTTGAAGTTATTAGTAGCGACTAGGAACAACTTGTTATAGTTGGCAAGGAAATCCACCAAATAAAGTTTGTTTAGTCCTAACTATTTAATATGGAGGAGTTCTGAAACATTCTAGAGTGTAATGAAGCAAAACCAAATGCAAGATGAATCACTTGTTATCACTAGGCTAAAAGAATGAGAGTTGATGAAAGAGACATGCAAGGAGAAATGGAGAAATTAACGATTGAACTTAGTAACAATAAAAGTCATCAGAGATTCCTCAAATTTAGAAAGTGAGAATTACTGTAAACTTGTAAACTTCTTCTCTTTATTATTTTCCACACTTGTGAATGGTGGATTCGTGATTCATTTATAGCAGTAACTCATTTGTCTGTTATGCAACAAGAATCAATTCTTGTTGTGCCTGCCACCTGTTTGTTACAATTTTGTTTCTTCAATTCAGTTTTGTGCAGGTGCCAGCTTGGATGGTGAATTGTTATTGTTCTCTAATCCTTTCATTCTAACACTCAAAGAACAACTCCTAAAGGAAGAACAGACGAGGGCTTCTCTAAAGCAACAATTGACAGGAAACTATGAGCAGATTAATGAGTTGATTAGAGAAAAGAGCCCAATAGAAGAAAGGAGTTCCTGATATGATGACTTAGGCCCCGTTTGTTTTGCTGGAAAATGGTTTCCTTTTGGAAAGTGAATTCGAGGAAAGTGTTATGGAAATCGAACTGGAAAACACTTTCCAGTGTTTGTTTGTGTTATGGAAAATGAACTGGAAAATAATTTATTAATAAATTAATTTTTTCAAATGAAAAATGAACTGAAAAACACTTTCCAGTGTTTGTTTGTGTTATGGAAAATGAACTGGAAAATAATTTATTAATAAATTAATTTTTTCAAGTATATTAAAATAATGAGGAACAAATCTTACAGATTAAAAAGTTGAATGAGAATGAAATTGAAAAATATAATTTCATAAATTATCTCAAATAAAATAAATAATATTATAATTTTTTTAAAAATGAAAGGTGAATAAATTAAAATAATAATAATTAACATTTCATAAATTATTTCAAATAAAATAGGTAACAATAAAAAAATGAGGATCAAATTTGATAGATAAAAATTTCAATAAAAATGATAAGAAAAAGCAAATAGCAATTATAAAAATAAGGACCAAAATTAATATAAAAATTAAATTTTAAGAGATAGAATTGAAAAATAAATATTAAAAAAAAATTATATATAGCAATCAAAAGTTTGAGTATCAAATTTGATATAATCAGCAAATAATAACATTTTTAAATTTTTCATAACTTTCGGAAAGTGTTTTCTGCCCAAATTTTCCAGAAAATACTTTCCTGAAAATTAAGCCAAATTTTTCTTTGACTGGAAAATGTTTTTCGTTGACCGGAAAGTGTTTTCCGTTGACTTATTTTCCGAAATGCAAACAAACACAGGAAAGTTTGGAAAGTGGTTTCCGGAAAATGAATTCGAGAAAGAAACACAACCTTAAAGAAACAAGTATTGCAGCGGATATTCCGTTGCAAATTGAATTACAACGGATTTTCATTTTAATTTGCAGCGGCATTTCCAGCTAAATGAAAATGAATCCGTTATGAATGCAACTTTGCAACGACAAAACGCACCGTTTCACCTTTTACATTGAATTCCTCTTTCCGGTCACTCTTACTCTCATTTACCAATCATCACCAAACACCAGCTCAATCTCTTCTTCCCGAAAATTGTAGCATTTTTTGTCAATCAATCCCGGCCTCATCAGCTCTAAGCCCTTCTTCTCTTTTTTCTCTTCTTTTTCAGTTTGGTCACCTTCACTCTCTAAAACCAGAAGATGTTCTCTCTCTGGATCCCTCTCGGTTCATCAGCAAAATCAGCCATCAACGCCACTGAACACCACCTCGTCAGAATCCTCCCCTCTGCACAAGAAACCCAGCTGCAACGCCACTGTGCACCTTTGGAACACCACCTCGCCGGCGACGAGCTTCAGCAACCCAGCAGGCCCCTCACCACCACAACAAAGGTATGGTCACCATTTCAAAATTCAAAATTCTGCTAACTAGTGATATGATGAACTTGTTTGTGTCCTGTTGTGCTTTCTTTTGTCGCAATAACTTGTTAATGACCAATGCTTGATGAATCCCTTATGATGCTCTTGACTGGAAAAATAAATCACCAACACACCTTGTCAAGATAGTGGCTTAAATGGGGCAATTCTCTGGGTTTTCTACCTTGTTACCTATGGTGGAAGATGATTTAAGACTGTTGTTACATATGCCAAGCAAGCCATGTGATGCGAACCTTGAGATCACGTGGTCACGCAACCCACACACAAAGACAGCAACCCCGAAAAGCCAAGTAAATCAGGTTTGATAGGAGTTAGACACAAAGATAACTTGTACCTAGGCACCAGCACTATTGGAAACAAAAACCCCCACCCAACGAATATAGATTCTCGTACGAGAAGTATAAGGATGTTCTTCGATAAGTTGTTTTCAGTTCTTTAGAGAACCAAGGAAGGGAGATTATCGCAGCAACACACAAGTGCTGCAAGGAAGTTTATTGATCTGAAATTTTCATCCCTTACATGTTTGGTTATGCCTCTATTTATACTCACTCTAGACTTAAAGAAACCCTAATGGACCCCTTTATGTGGACTTATATGAAGAAAATAATAAAAATATGAATATTACCATCCTAAATATGCTACAATCAAATTTGTGTTGCTGCCCCTTTCCTTTGATGTCCTTGATTAGCTTGGATAAATTTCCTCCTTTGTTGCTGATTTAATTACTTTTCCTTAGAAAAGCATTAAATAGTCCTCCCCTCTTTAGGAATAAGATATGGCCAACTTCCTTACTTAATTAGGAGAATAAATTGCTGGCTTTTTATCCTTGTAGCATTAGGAAATAAAACAAGCCTAACAAGGCTGGTATTGGGCCGGACATATCAACCCCTTGTTCCACATTAATAGTGCTCTTGCTGAACCTGAATTAGATGAATTAAAGGCTGTCCTTCATGCTCCTTAAATGTCCCAAGCCCTTCTAAGTCCATCTTGCTCCATAAGTTCTGAACAAGCCCATTCAATGCTTCTTTAAGCTTCTTTGCCCTAGCTCTTGTGATTGGCCCAATTGGCACCTCCAATGGATCGTTGGCATGATTACGCTTGGTGTTGGGCTGATCCGCATCATCCCCTCTCTCTTCAAAAGGATTCGACCTCGAATCATCGCCTACATCAAACAAAGTAAGATCAGAAACATTAAAGGTAGCGCTAACACCATACTCACCTGGTAAATCAACTTTATAAGCATTGTCATTGATCCTCTCAAGGATCTGAAATGGTCATCTCCTCGTGGTTGTAGCTTTGATTTCCTATGGGCCAGAAATCGCCAGGCTGAAAGACAACATGTTTGCACCCCTTATTGGCTTTGGTCGCATACACACGATTCCTCCTTTCAATTTGTTGTCGCACACTCTCATGGAGTGTCTTCACCACCTGTGCTTTACGATTTCCATCCAAACTAACCCTTTCATCAATAGGTAAGGGAATCAAATCCATTGGAGTTAATGGGTTAAATCCATACACAATTTCAAATGGTGAAAATTCAGTAGTAGAGTGCACACTACGATTATATGCAAACTCTATAAATGGCAAACAATCTTCCCAATTCTTTAAGTTCTTTTGAATGACAACACGCAGAAGTTGTATTAAGGTCCTATTAACTACTTCGGGTGACAAGTAGTTGAAAACAACAGTTTAGTACCCAATTTTCCCCATAACACCTTCTAAAAATAGCTAAGGAACTTAACATCTCTATCAGAAACAATGCTCTTAGGGACCCCGTGAAGTCGTACTATCTCCCTAAAGAACAAATCAGCAATGTTAGTGGCATCATAGGTTTTATGACATGGAATAAAGTGTGCCATCTTTGAAAACCTATCAACAACTACAAAGATTGAGTCCCTACCCCGTTTTGACCTAGGTAAACCTAAGACGAAATCCATTGAAATGTCTACAAGTAAAGGGGTGTACAAGCCATGTGGTTGAGTCCTAGACTTTGCTTTCCTACAAGTTATGCATTTATCACATATGCGTTGCACATCCTTTTTCATTTTAGGCCAATAAAAATGCTCATGCACCACATCCAAAGTCTTAACAACACCAAAATGCCCCCATCAACCCGCCCCCATGTGCTTCACGTACAAGCAATTCACACATAGAACTTAATGGAACACACAATCGACTCTCCTTAAACAAATATCCATCAAGTCTATAAAACTTCCCAAAAGCCGAAGTTTCGTGAGGCATTGTAAACATTAGCAAAATCCTAGAAATCCTAGAAATCTAGCATCCAAAGTAGATAAAAGAACATACCTGCGCGAAAGTGCATCAGCCACAATGTTTTCTTTTCCTTGCTTGTACTTGATCACAAACGGAAACGTTTCAATAAATTCCACCCATTTGGCATGTCTCCTACTCAACTTACCTTGCCCATTCAAGTGGTTCAATGATTTATGATCAGAATGTATCACAAACTCCTTAGGCTTAATGCTGCCACGTCTCTAGAGTTCTTACCAAGGCATAGAGCTCCTTGTCATATGTAGGGTAATTCAAAGCTGCCCCATTAAGTTTTTTCGCTGAAATACGCAATGGACCTTTTATCCTGCATTAACACAGCTCCTATACCAATACCTAACGCATCACATTTAACTTCAAAAGCTCTCGTAAAGTCTGGCAAAGCTAAAACAGGTGCCGAACAAAGTTTATCTTTCAACAAATTAAAAGCCTTATCCTGTTCATCATTCCATTTGAATCCCACAGATTTTTAACAATTTCAATTAAAGGTGCAGCCATAGTACTAAAATCCTTCACAAACCTTCTATTGGCTTTGGTCGCCTACACACGATTCCTCTGCTGCGGACCAGCCCAAAAACACCAGCATGGATGCGGACCAGCCCAAAAACACCAGCCTGGACCCATTAAAGGTTCCAAATGGTCCAATCACGTGGTCTAGGAGAGAGGCATTGAAAGAGGCAATGAATGCATTGGTCTTGAAGGTTTCAACCGGGCAGAATTGCAGGGACCATTGGAGTTAGGTCAACAAAAGAATCCAAAGAGTCCTACTACAACATGGAAACATGGGATTTATGGGCTGGATGGAAGAGAATAAATAAACCTTATGGGCTTTATAAACCCATGTAACCCTTACTTCAGCAGCCATTGATGAAACTTCATTCTGAACTTTTCAGTTTATCGCATGATATATCAAATTGGGGCTTATTTCGATATCGTATACTAGAGGTTTCAATTGGAGGTTCATTTCTGCCTTAAGGGTTTATGTACCTGGAAGTATGAGAAAGGCCTATAAATTGAGTGTTATGTTTTGCTTAGTACTAAAATACTAAATATGGATTTTGATGTCGTTTGAAATCGGTTCGTCTTGGTCTGAATTTTGTTACGTAAAATGGCGTAAGAGGTTAAATTCTGCTGAAGTCTCAAAACATGATCCTATAGTTTACTGTTGTCCAATTCTCTGTTTTTATTCTATTGTCAGCTATCTAGGAGTCAAGTAATTATTTTCTCTAGTATTTGCTTCTGTTTTATTTCGTGTCTTCGTATCGTCCACAATTAGATGCGACTTTGCATTGTTACTCGCGAAATCGTAATCGTAGTTTTGTTTTGGTTCGTCTTGGTTTGAATTTTTATTGCTTCTTGAGTCTAAGAATCATAATTTGAGTGCGCTACGAAGGCCATGGCAATATGATAGGAAGGCAGTTCATGATGGGGTTAAGAATAGGTATACCATTGTAAAAGATGGTAAAATCATCACTCTTGTACCTCCTACACCCAAACAAGTGTATGATGATCAAATAAAGCTTGAAAGAGAGCATGAGGCGATGGGGAGAGAAAATCAAGGTGAGGAACATGGGGAGAGAAAACCATTAGATTCAGCCAGAACCTAAACCTCTACAACCCCTTCAGCCACCCATCCAACACACAAACAAATATTTGGCCAACACTCCCAACAAATTAGACCATTCGACCACTCAAAAACACCCAAATCTGGCTGAGAGTGGAGGTAAGACAAGAGGAGAGAAGAAAGTCAGGAAGAGTAATGAGAATTGTGTGGAAAAAACTAGAGAAACAACCTAATTTTTATGCTAAAGAGGGTGAGGTCAGATCTGCATATTTCACTAACAAGCCAATGATTTTACTTGTGTACAAGGAGGCTTACTTTAATACTAATGATCTTGATCATATTGTGCCTAGTGCTATTATTTCTTTGTTGTAGGAGTTTGATGATGTGTTACCCGACGATACTCCAAGTGGATTACCTCCATTGTGAGGGATAGAGCATCAAATTGATTTCGTACCAGGAGCTTCAATTCCTAACCGGCCAGCATATAGAAGCAATCCTGAGGAGACGAGAGAGCTTCAAAGGCAAGTTGATGAGCTGATGGAAAAGGGCTACATTCGTGAGAGTATGAGCCCATGTGCCATAACGGTGCTACTTGTGCCTAAGAAGGATGGAACATGGAGGATGTGTGTTGATTGCCGAGCCATCAACAACATAATGGTAAAGTATAGACACCCTATTCCTAGGCTTGATGACATGTTAGATGAGTTACATGGATCTTGCATTTTCTCTAAAATTGACTTGAAAAGTGGGTACCATCAGATTAGGATGAAAGAGGGTGATGAGTGGAAAACTGCATTTAAGACCAAGTATGGTTTATACGAACGGTTAGTCATGCCGTTTGGACTTACAAATGCACCAAGTACGTTTACGTGTTTAATGAATCATGTGTTGCGTGCATTCATAGGCAAGTTTGTGGCTATGTATTTTGATGACATTTTGATCTATAGCAAGAACTTAACAGAGCATTTTGATCATTTGCGGAATGTACGTAGGGTGTTGCGTGGTGAGAAATTGTATGCTAATCTTAAAAACTTTGCCTTCTGCTCGGAAAAAAATTGTGTTCCTTGGCTATGTTGTGACTGCACAGGGTATCTTGATGGACGAGGAGAAAGTTAAGGGCATCCGGGATTGGCCTGCACCCAAATCGGTAAGTGAGGTAAGGAGTTTTCATGGGCTAGCTAGTTTTTATAGGCGTTTTGTGAAAGATTTCACTACAATAGCTGCACTCTTGAATGAAGTTGTTAAAGAGTCAGTTGGGTTTAAATGGGGGGAGGAACAAGAATTGGCTTTTGTTCTTTTGACAGACAAATCATGTTCTGCACCTGTTTTATCTTTACCTGACTTTACAAAAGCATTTGGAATAGAGTGTGATGCGTCTGGAATGGGAATAGGTGCTGTTTTGATGCAGGATCGGAGACCTATTGTCTATTTTAGTGAGAAGTTAAGCGGAGCGACCTTGAACTATCCCACTTACGACAAAGAACTCTCTATGCCTTGGTAAGAGCACTCGAAACATGGCAGCATTACTTGTGGCCAAAAGAGTTCGTAATCCATTCAGATCATGAGTCATGTAAGTTGAATAGGAGACATGCGAAATGGGTTGAATTCATTGAAACTTTTCCGTACGTGATCAAGTATAAGCAAGGGAAAGAGAACATCGTGAGACGATGCACTTTCGCACAGGTATGTTCTTTTACACACCAGGTATGTTCTTTAACCCGGTGATTGGGTTTGGGTGCACATGCGGAAGGAACGGTTTCCTAACCAAAGGAAATCAAAATTACAGCCTCGTGGTCATGGTCCATTTCAGGTTTTGGAGAGAGTAAATGACAACGCATACAAAATTGATTTTCCAAGTGAGTATAGTGTTAGTGCTACCTTTAATGTTGTTGATTTTACATTGTTTGACACAGATATGGATTCGAGGTCGAATCCTTTCGAGGAGAGAGGGATGATGCGAACTAGTCCAAAAACACCAACATCGACCCATTACAGGTTCCAAATGGTCCAATCACGCGGTCTAGGACAAAGGCATTGAAAGAGGCAATGAATTGCAAGGACCATTGGAGTATCAAGAGGAGACCTTAGTACATCTTATCCATGTGCAGGAAGGGTCCAATACAACCTTATTTAGGTCATAAAGTTAGGACAACAAAAGGATCCAAAAGGATCCTACTACAACATGGAAGCATGGGATTGATGGGCTGGATGGAAGAGAATAAATAAACCTTATGGGCTTTATTTAAATTAGTTAGCTACAACCCAAGGCTTGTTTGGGTTTAATTAAGACTTTGTTTTCAGATAGGATCCAAGGCTTGCTTGGATTAAGTAATGGTTTTTTTTTTTAATTTAGGATTTTGGGTCAGTTTTCAGTGGACCTCATTTAAGTCCACATAAGAGCTCCATTAGGGTTACTTTTAAGCACTATATAAACTCATGTAACCCTTACTTCAGCAGCGATTGATGAAACTTCATTCTGAACTTTTCAGTTTGTGTGTAAGAGAGATTCTTGCATTCTTTAGTTCTTGAACGAACTGAATCTGACTTATCGAAGATTAACCGGCTTGGGGCAGGTGCTGGTGCCTTGGGGCGGGTTTCCATTGTGTCACACTCCTATCAGACCTTCTTTTGGCTTTCCTGGATCTTATCTCATTCTTGGTTGTGTGTTGCGTGATCACGTGATCACGAGGTTCGCATCATTGGTTGTGGGTTGCGTGACCAAGTGATCATGAGGTTCGCGATCAGGTGGTATCAGAGCTAGGTTCGAAACAAGATCATACAATTCTGTTATTTTCGTGCCTTTTTTGTGTGACCAAGTTTTCCAGTATTTGTGTTCATCTCTTTTTCTTCGTGTCAAGGTCATCTTAAAAAAAGTTATATTTCATCAGTTTATGTCTCTTCATTTCAGTATATTAAAAAAAAGAAAAAAAGTGAGATAGAGGCATTAGTTGAAATCTTACTGCAGAAAACAGTATCTGTGGGGAAACATAAGCAAATCACATAGGAATCAGTTGTGATTTCATATTGCGTCTATTAGGGTTAAGATAGTATCATATTTCAAATTTGGGCTTATTCTAATATTGATTTCTTGAGGGTTATTTCGAAATTCATTATTGCAACAGAAACATTACCTTAGTGAACACATATAAAAACACACCTTGGAATCACTTGAAACTTTATATTCTGTGTCTTGGGGTTGATATCGCATGATGTATTAAATTGGAGCGTATGTCGATATCGTATACTAGAGGTTTCAATTGGAGGTTCATTTCTGCCGCAAATTCATCACATAAGGGTTTGTGTACCTAGAAGTAGGAGAAAGGCCTATAAATGGAGTGTTATATTTTTCTTAGTAATAAAATTCTAAATATTGATTTTGAGGTCGCTTTGAAATCGGTTAGTCTTGGTCTGAATTCTGTTACGTAAAATTGCGTAAGAGGTTAAATTCTGCTCAAGTCTCAAAACATGATCCCTACAGTTTAATTTTGTCCAATCCTCTGTTTTTATTCTATTGTCTGCTATCTAGGAGTCAAGTAATTGTTTTCTCTTGTATTTTCTTCCATTTTATTTTGTGTCTTCGTATCGTCCACAATTCGTATGAATTTGCATTGCTACTAAGCGAAATCGTAATCGTAGTTTTGTTTTGGTTTGTTTTCAGTATTTTGTTGTGTGTGATACACGAGAGTTGTGAGGATATATATATATATATATATATATATATATATATATATATATATATATATATATATATATATATATTGCTACTAACCAAATTTTACAGATTCAAAGGATGTCTGAAAACAATTAATCAACGACACAAAACGCTGATGTAACATTCCAATTACGAGCCATGGGTCAGCAACTTGAGTTGATGTCGAGGGCATACAAAGATCTGAAAGTTGAGGTGAATTCAATAAAGCAGCAAAATAGTGGGGCTGATCGCGTACGGAATAACAAATCTAATTTTGAAGAGTATGTTGATGAAAACACAGATATGGGCGAAGATGACTATGATTTTGCATCTGTTGGCCAAGGAATCAGGTCTGGACCGAGCAGAGCTAGGAGGAATGTGAATTTCCATGGCATGGGAAATTTTGAAGATATGGATGTGATGCACCAACCCAAAACACCAGCATCGACCCATTACAAGTTCCAAATGGTCCAATCACGCAGTCTAGGACAAAGACATTGAAAGAGACAATGAATGCATTGGTCTTGAAGGTTTCAGCTCCCTTGATCCAATAGTATTTGTGCCTTGGGGCAGGTTTCCATTGTGTCACACTCCTATCAGACCTTATTTCGGCTTTCCGGGATCTTATCTCATTCTTGGTTGTGGGTTGCGTGTCCACGTGACCACGATGTTCGCATCAGGTGGTATCAGAGCTAGGCTGCGAAACAAGGTCATATCATTTTGTTATTTTCCTGCCTTTTTTTTTGTGTGTTCCTTGAAGTTTTCCAGTGTTTGTGTTCATCTCTTTGTTCTTCGTGTTAGCGTCATCTTAAAAAAAAAGCAGTTATATTTTATCATTTTCTGTTGAAAGTTAGTAGCGCTACGAAGGCTACTAACTTTGATTTGTTGATTTTAGTTCTGAAAGAACCAAAAGACAGCAAGTTGTAAGGTAAAAGGCGTAGTGAGGTTATTAGAGACAAAAACCTTGATTTTGTTTTTGTGTGATACACGAGAGTTGTAAGGATATCTATATATATATTTTTTGCTACTAACCAAATTTCGCAAATTACAAAGATGTCTGAAAACAACGAATCAGGGACACAAAATGTTGACGTGGCGTCCAATTACGAGCCATGGGTCAGCAACTGGAGTTGATCTCGAGGGCATTCAAAGATCTGAAAGAGGCGGTGAATTCAAGAAAGCACTAGCCTAGTGGGGCTGATCGCCACGGAACTACGGGTCGTATGGCCGTATTGAATAACAGATCTGATTTTGAAGAGTATGTTGATGAAAATGCAGTCTGGGAGAAGATAACTATGCTTTTGCATTTGTCGGCCAAGGAATCAGGTCTGAACCGAGCAGAGCTAGGAGGAATGTGAATTTCCGTGGCATGGGGAATTATGAAGATATGGATGTGATGCGGACCAACCCAAAAACATCAGCATCGACCCATTACAACCCAAAAATCACGCAGTCTAGGACAAAGGCATTGAAAGAGGCAATGAATGCATTGGTCTTGAAGGTTTCAGCTCCCTTGATCCAATAGTGTTGGTGCCCCAATAGAAATCTAGCATCCAAAGTAGATAAAAGAACATACCTGCGCGAAAGTGCATCAGCCACAATGTTTTCTTTTCCTTGCTTGTACTTGATCACATACGGAAAGGTTTCAATAAATTCCACCCATTTGGCATAAATGTGGATTCTCTAACAAACTAACCTTGGTCAATCTCCAAGTCATTTCTTTTTCAAATCATTAACTCATGGAACATGAAAGGAATTTATGAAATTGTGATCTAGATGAAATTTTCTTTTTCATTTTAGATTCAATTAACAAATCTACATAGTTCTGGGGTGTGGTGGTAGAGCTTAAAATATCACCAAAGAGGGTTTCATGTTTGACATGGATGAGATTGCTTCAGTAGATCAAGTTGAATTTCATTTGCCTCTTATATGGGGATCACTTTTAACTTTTGTAATATCATGTTTGGCTTCAAATTCATGAATTTGAATTCCAATTTCTTCACCTAGCTTGTAGTTCTTCAGTTATTACTATTTAATTCTTGAAATTCCTATTGCTAACTTAAGGTTTGATTATTCAAAGTAAGCTAAAATCTTATCTAATAAAGAGATTTTAACTAGTATCTTGTGATAAAACATATGCTCCTAGAATTAACTTTATTTTCTTTGATTGCAACACTTTTGTTTTTTCTAATAGTTAGGGATTATTGCCCCTCTTATGTTAATGGTTGATGAGTTTGCGATTGGAAATGTTTAGGTTTCTATGTTGTCATTGTTTTGTCATTATTTTCTTTCTTTTCCTATAAGATGGACTGCATTGAAATGAGGTTATGATGATATTTTTTTATGAAAATTCCAGGCATAAATATGATTGAGTGCCGAGAGAGTTTATTAGGTTGTTTCGGTGTGTAATAGGTTTTTTTTACTAACCATCTCTCATAATTTTTGTTGCATCATCCCTTTAGTTTTTTAGCTTTTTTCCATATTTACTCTTTTCATGTGATTATTCTACTTCAACCTAGTTTTTTTTTTCTGTTGCTTCTAGCTAATACCGTTTGTACTTGGAGGTTTTCTTTTCTTTCCAAAATGCGTTATTTATTTTACCATGTTCGGTTGCTTTTTGTTGTTTTTTCTGTGTTGTTGCTTTGCTTTTTTGCTTTTAAATGATGATTCTCTATTTTGTTGTGCCTAGGCTACTAAGTGAGGCTACATTTGCTATTTTTTCCATTGGGTTGGTTTTTCATTCGTAGTTGTTAGTTGGGGAACACTTTTAACTTTTATGTTGATGGTTCCTGAGTTTGGGGATGAAATTGCTTTAGTAGACCAAGTTTAATTTCGTTTGCCTCTTAATTAGGGATCACTTTTAACATTTGTGTTGATGGTTGATGAGTTTGTGGATGGAATTGCTATGTGTTGTTGTTTTCTTTTTAGGGGTATTTTTTGAATTAAAAGGATGTTTCTTTGTTATTTTATGCATTATAGGCTATGAAGTGTGGCCACATTTGTTGTTTTTTCGATTGGGTTGGATTTGTCATCCATTGCTATTAGCTAGGGATCACTTTTAACTTTTTAATTGATTGTTTCTAAGTTTGTGGGTGAGATCTTAGCAACAATCAACTTCAATTTCGTTTCCCTCTTAGTTGAGGATTACTTTTAACTTTGTGTTGATGGTTGTTGATTTGTGGTTGGAATTGCTATGTGTTATTGCTTTCTTTTTTGGGGCTATTTTTTGCATTTAAAAGATGGTTCTCCCTTTTATTACACATCCTAGGCTGCTAATTGAGGTCACATTTGTTGTTTTTCCATTGAGTTTGTTTTTCATACATTGTTGTTAGTTGGGGATCACTTTTTACTTTTATGTTAATGGTTGTTGAGTTTGCGGGTGAAATTGTTTTAGCATACTAAGTTCAATTTTGTTTGCCTCTTTCTTGGGGATTAGTTTTTAACTTTTATGCTGATAGTTGTTGAGTTTCTGAATGGAATCGTAGTGTTATTGCATTCTTTTATTGGGTTTTTTTGCATTTAAAGGATGATTCTTTGTTTTGTTGTCCATCGTAGGTTGTTAAGTGAGGCCACATTTGCTTCTTTTTTTCCATGGGGTTGGTTTTCTCATGCTCTTAATTAGGGATCACTTTTAACTTTTATGTTGATTGTTGCTAAGTTTGTGGATGAAATTGCTTTAGTAGACTAAGTTCAACTTCATTTGTCTTAGTTGGGGATCACTTTTAACTTTTGTGTTGATGGTAATTGAGTTTGTGGTTGGAATTGCTCTGTGTTGTTGGTTTCTTTGTTTTTTTTTTTTTATTTGAAGCATGGTTCTCTATTTTTTGTGCATCCTAGGATACCAAGTAAGGCCACATTGTTGTGGTTTTTTCCATTGGGTTGGTTTTTCATTCGTTGCTTTTAGTTAGGGATCACTTTTAACTTTATGTTGATGTTTGCTTAGTTTGTGGATGAGATTGCTTCAATAGATCAAGTTCAATTTTGTTTACCTCGTAGTTGGGGATCCCTTTTAACTTTTGTATTCATAGTTGCTGAATTTGTGGATGGGATTGTTAAGTGTTGCTTTTTTGGGTTTTGTTTTTTTTTGCTTTAAAAGGATGTTTCTGTATTCTGTTGTGCATCCTAGGCTTTGAAGTAAGGTTATATTTGCTTCTTTTTTCATTAGGTTGGATTTTTCATCCATTGGTATTAGTTAGGGTTCATTTTAACTTTTATGTTGATTGTTACTGAGTTTGTGGATGAAATCGCTTTAGTAGACCAAATTCAATTTTATTTGTCTCTTAGTTAATGCTTTTCACATTGTGGTTCCTAGATGATCACTTTCATTTTGATTTTCCCTTACAAGTATAGTTGTTTCCATTCTGTTTGTCAATTATGTTTACCCTCTTTTGTGATGTCATCTAGGCCTTGCTCTTTTAACATTTATCATATGGTTCTAGGATATTAACCAATTTAGCAATATTGATATGCTTATGATAGCTCTATTAGGGGTTGTTTTATCATTAGCCTAGATGTGCATCCTAACAAAATTTGAGACCATAGGTCATGTATAATTTATTTCTTGTTTAATTTCTTTGAAAAAACATGAGTGTTATTTTTAGAAGTTGTCCACTAGTCTACCCAAATACACTTCTTCAACAACTCAATGGAATTTAAGACCTTATGTCATCAAGTAATTACAAATTTATGTTGCATGTTTCTAAATTTTTCTTTAATTAATTTATAATTCTTGCATTAATATTTTAATTAGCCAGGCTATTCTTATCCTAAAGAAAGAAAATGATGAAGATGTTTAAGACTTGAATTGAATTTGTATCATAACTTGCAAAAACAATAGAACCACAATTCTGTTGTACAATGTTGGAAAAGTCTTTTAGTTTGAAGAAAGAGTTAGTTCAAATAAATCTAGACTATAAGAATTAATTCCTTCTAGCTCTTTGTTTCCTTGTCAAAAGAGGAAAAAAAAGTTGATTCCTCTTTAATTAGGCCTTCCAACCTTTAAGAATAGAAAATGCATTGAACTCTACATAATCGTGCCACATGAACTATGATAACATTATTCATTACATTCTAGATGGATGAACTCTATTAATGGAATAATGGTTTTAGCGATAAAATATTAGAAATTCAACCTATCAATGCAAGTTTTTATTAATGAGATGAGTATGTCATGACATCTCTATAGTTTATGGTAGAATTAGGCTTCCACTTCATTAGAAGCCTAATTCGAGTAAAATTGAGGTGATAAGAAGTTTTGAAGATAAAATTTAACCGACACAACCTATTTCTGGTTTTTTCCAAAATTTACTTGAAATAAAAAAATAACAAAAATATAATAATAATAAGGGTGACATGGGAAAAGAAATTAAGTTGGGGCAAGTTTTTATTAATAAGATGAGTATGTCACGACATCCCTATAGTTTTGGTAGAATTATGCTTCCACCTCATTGGAAGCCTAATTCAAGTAAAATTAGGAGATGAGAAGTTTTGAAGACAAAATTTGTCTCCAACAACCTATTTTTCGGGTTTTTTCCCAAAAATTACTTGAAATAAAAATAAAAATAACAAAAATAAAATAATAATAACATGAGGAAAAGAAATTAAGTTGGGGATTTTTGATGAATTTAAGAGTCTAATTGTACCTCTATCGTGCTCTAAAATGAAGTAAGATGTAAATTCAAGTCTAAAAATAAATAATTATAGGATAAATCTGCATAAAAAATTAAGTAGAAAGGCATAAATAAATTTTAACAGACCAACTTGATTGAATCCTCAGTCAAATTGAAGTTTCATTCTATTCATAAATTAATTTAATACCCAATTAAATAATTTAATTAAGTGTAAGTATTTAATTCGACTTTAAATGGAGTCAAAATAATTTTATTAAGGGCTTAATAGGTTGGAAATTAAGTTTGGAAGCCTAATTGAAGTAAAATTGAGAAGATCAAGATTTTCATAGATGAAATTTTAATTTTTTTACCAAGTCAATTGATTGAAATTGGGAGGGTTGCAATTAAATCAAAGTTATCAAAAGATAAAGAACTAAGTTAAACTTTGGTAGGAAAAAAGAGTCGAACTAAGTATGATCACTTCATTTTCTTCCATAAATTTTCGCTAAAAGATTCTTGTCTTGGTACCAACTTTGCAGGTATATTTAATGTCTTTATCCTACACCAAATTTGACAAGCCTTGTGCGAAAATAATCACTATGTTAGGCTATGGTCAACTTTCAT
>CM063594.1:10863472-10929889 GCA_032356905.1 Salix exigua | reverse complement strand
ATCACACACGCGTCGATTCAACCATAGAAGTAACAACTCAAGTAGTTTATTGTAACTATTAAATTTGTCAGTTCATGACTTCTACTTTGATCCAACAGTTGGGATGATTCTTCCTCCATACATAAATAGAAGAGACATCTATGGGCAGAAAAATGAAGAAAAACAACTCTTTCCTAAATTTTCATTGTAAAACTCATGTTGTGGTACCAAATTTACATGAATATTTAATGCATTTATCCTTCACCGAATTTGACAAACCTTGCGTGAAAATGATAATCTGATTCTTGATTATGCAAGTGTATGGTCAGTTTTGTTGATTGACACTACACGCACATCGGTTCAACCCCAAGAGTGACACCTTAGGTAGCCCATCTGTAGTTGTCAAATGTGATGGTTCATGACACCTTTGAGCCAATGATTGGGATTGTTCTGCTTTGAATCAACAGTTGAAATTTTATGCCGATGATAGACTAGATTACCCTCTTCCTCCAATGATAAATATATAGATTTCATCTATGGTCTAAAGGGGCAGAAACCAGAAGCCAAAATTGAAGAAAAAACATTCTTCCCAGTTTTCCCGTTTAAAACTCCTTTTTGTTTCAACTCATTGTTTTTACTGGTTAATTATTAATATTCTTGCAATATTTTTGTATTTTTAATGTTATTTCAAAAGGGTCTGTCAAGGCCTTGCCGACAACCATGCTTATGTCATGCCCTGCAACCTACCATTATTACCATACCTGCAATACACCATTTTCTTGCACTGTAACACCATTTCCTGCACAATGATCCAATATCCTACAACGTGCACAATGAGTCTGTCTACACGTCGCGGGAGGGTTTTATCTCATCAGGAGTTTAGGAGTCGCAACCTAGTTGTTGAGGGTCGTTAGGAAAACCCGGTTGCACGAGGTTTGGTTAGAGATTCAAGGGCGGAGGATCTGGTTGCGTAAAGGGAAATGTATTAGCACCTCTAGTACGCCTTACCGAGGTAAGTTGCATTGTATATTTGGATGTGATTTTTAATGTTTTGATGGACCATATTTTATTATGAGCTCATGAACCCAAAAATAGGAAAAAAGATTCGTGTAGGTGGATGAGTTTTTCCAAAAAAATATTCCGATTAAAAATAATTGGTCAACGCTTAGAATAACTGAGAATTTCTTTGGTTATTTCTAGATTTTTAAATATCGATCTACTTGTAGGTCCAACATTTACTATCTAAATTTAATCCTTAATCCTCATGAACTAATTTTGCAATTTATTTCAAAATAGGTTGATTCGAAAAAATCAGTAACCGCTTAGAATAACTTCGGAATTTTTTTATCATTTCTAGATATTTAAATTTTAATTATGGGTTTGATATTTACTATCTGAATTTAACCATTAATTCTCATCAAATAATTTCGTGATTTATTTCAAAATAGGTCGATTTAGAAAAATCGGTCACTTTTTATCATTTCTAGATATTTAAATGTTAGCTTACTTGTAGGTCCGACATTTACTATATGAATTTAATCATTAATTCTCATGAACTAACTTCATGATTTATTTAAATATAGACCAAATTCTCATAAATTTAATAAAATTGTTATTCAATTTAGACTAATTTTACTGATTAAGCTTTGGTCAGTAGGAATTTTATTTTTATAGTTTTATGGTCTCATTTTCTTAAATAAATGAACAAATTAAATACACACATACATTCTCCTTTTCATTATATTTTACAAATAGTAATTAAAAATACACTAAAAATCCAATATATACATAAACACCTAAAATTACAAAAATATTGGACATATAAAAGCATCGAATAAAATTTTTACTTATAAAAGCATAAACAACAGGTATGAATTAATGACATCATGGATTTTAATTCCACAAAAAAACCAAAATCTAGGTTAGATGGGGAGTAGTGGTTTTCCCATGAGTTTCAATTGGAGTTTATAATTGTGAAATATTCAACTATGAACTGAGTGTTTACTTGCTAATGACAATAACACTATGTCCCAACCATTTCTTGTAAACCCTCACGCTATCTTCACGTTTACCCTTGATATAATAAGTTAGAACATGTCTTTAGGATACAAACTCTTTAATAAACCATATTTAAAAAAACTTGTCGAATTTATCAAACTAAGACCATGAATCCATGAATACCAGGGAATATTTGAGATGGTGCAATTAATTAAAGGAGATTGCCCAAGGACTAAGTTTCATGAATTACCGCATTGACCTTGCTCCATTGAAAATATAAAAAAACTTATGTCAATCTTGGGATATGTAGATGAGACATTGTTTGAAAGAAAATACGGAAGAAATGCTCTTTAATGAAAATTCCATTTCAGGTTTCAATAGTCAAAGCCCTTACACATTTTTGGGAACCTAGTTATAGATGCTTCACCTTTGAGGATGTTGACATGACATCTATCATTGAAGAGTATGCTCAAATCCTAAAATTTTCTCATAACCCTCAGTAAGTTTATTTCATACAAATGATTGAGCATACAACCCAAAAGGTCACTAAGTTGTTATGCTTTGATCAAATAGACCAAATACTCATCTATTGAGGGTTTCAAGTGGAAAATGATTGAGAGCAAGTTAACGATGGATAAAGATAAAGGGAGGCTCGGAGAAGAGATATATTGATAGGTGACTTTTGCTTTATTATTATTCCTTCAAAAGCCACTAGGATTATTAGTTTTGAAGTTGTTAGTGCCTTCGTCAAATATAAGCAAGTTAAGAATAATCTCATTTCAGCTATATTAGTTGAGACCTTCGTGTCTCTCGAACCATTGTAGAATAAGCGGGAAAGGAGCAATGCGGTGTTAGATTCCTTTATTTATGTTAATCGCTGATCATTTGGAAATCCCAGAAAAGTTTTCAATAATTTCTAGTGGTTTAACACGAGGCTTCTTGGGATGGACCTAAATGAAGAATGGAGGGACCTAGATGAAAAGGCATGGGTGAAGAAATATCCGGTACTCCTAAAAGTAATTACGGATGGAAGCCCCTTGGTAAGTGGTTCAACTTATCTTATGAGTTGTGGTGATAAAGCATGGGTCTTGCTAGTTGGCTTAACTTGATATATTAGTTATTCACCCTCATTACTAACCAGGTAGTTGGGAGGGACACGAGGGTTGGCTGAATACACCAGTTCAATCAGAAAAGTTAATTCATTGGTTGAGCTTGAAGTTATTAGTAGCGACTAGGAACAACTTGTTATAGTTGGCAAGGAAATCCACCAAATAAAGTTTGTTTAGTCCTAACTATTTAATATGGAGGAGTTCTGAAACATTCTAGAGTGTAATGAAGCAAAACCAAATGCAAGATGAATCACTTGTTATCACTAGGCTAAAAGAATGAGAGTTGATGAAAGAGACATGCAAGGAGAAATGGAGAAATTAACGATTGAACTTAGTAACAATAAAAGTCATCGGAGATTCCTCAAATTTAGAAAGTGAGAATTACTGTAAACTTGTAAACTTCTTCTCTTTATTATTTTCCACACTTGTGAATGGTGGATTCGTGATTCATTTATAGCGAAGCTCATTTATGCATTATGCAACAAGAATCAATTCTTGTTGTGCTCGCTACTGTTTGTTACAATTTTGTTTCTTCAATTCAGTTTTGTGCAGGTGCCAGCTTGGATGGTGAATTGTTATTGTTCTCTAATCCTTTCATTCTAACACTCAAAGAACAACTCCTAAAGGAAGAACAGACGAGGGCTTCTCTAACGCAACAATTGACAGAAACTATGAGCAGATTAATGAGTTCATTCGAGAAAAGAGCCCACTAGAAGAAAGGAGTTCCTGATATGATGACTTAGGCGTTTGTTTGTTGGAAAATGGTTTCCTTTTGGAAAGTGAATTCGGGAAAGTGTTATGGAAATCGAATCGGAAAACACTTTCCAGTGTTTGTTTGTGTTATGGAAAATGAACTGGAAAATAATTTATTAATAAATTAATTTTTTCAAATGAAAAATGAACTGAAAAACACTTTCCGAGTGTTTGTTTGTGTTATGGAAAATGAACTGGAAAATAATTAATTAATAAATTAATTTTTTCAAGTATATTAAAATAATGAGGAACAAATCTTACAGATTAAAAAGTTGAATGAGAATGAAATTGAAAAATATAATTTCATAAATTATCTCAAATAAAATAAATAATATTATAAATTTTTTAAAAATGAAAGGTGAATAAATTAAAATAATAATAATTAACATTTCATAAATTATTTCAAATAAAATAGGTAACAATAAAAAAATGAGGATCAAATTTGATAGATAAAAATTTCAATAAAAAATGATAAGAAAAAGCAAATATCAATTATAAAATAAGGACCAAATTAATATAAAATTAAATTTCAAGAGATGGAATTGAAAAATAAATATTCAAAACAAATTATATATAGCAATCAAAAGTTTGATGATCAAATTTGATATAATCAGCAAATAATGATATTTCTAAATTTTTCACAACTTTCGGAAAATGTTTTCCGCTCAAATTTTCCGGAAAATACTTTCCGAAAATCAAACTAAATTTTTCTTTGATTGGAAAGTGTTTTCCATTGACCGGAAAGTGTTTTCCGTTGACTAATTTTCGAAATGCAAACAAACACAGGAAAGTTTGGAAAGTGGTTTCCGGAAAATGAATTCAGAAAGAAACACAACCTTAAAGAAACAAGTATTGCAACGGATATTCCGTTGCAAATTGAATTTACAACGGATTTTCATTTTAATTTGCAACGGCATTTCCAGCTAAATGAAAATGAATCCGTTCATGAATGCAACTTTTGCAACGGCAAAACGCACCGCTTCACCTTTACATTGAATTCCTCTTTCCGGTCACTCTTACTCACATTTACCGATCATCACCAAATACCAGCTCAATCTCTTCTTCCGAAAATTGTAGCATTTTTGTCAATCAATCCCGGCCTCATCAGCTCTAAGCCCTTCTTCTCTTTTTTCTCTTCTTTTTCAGTTTGGTCACCTTCACTCTCTAAAACCAGAAGATGTTCTCTCTCTGGATCCCTCTCGGTTCATCAGCAAAATCAGCCATCAACGCCACTGAACACCACCTCGTCAGAATCCTCCCCTCTGCACAAGAAACCCAGCTGCAACGCCACTGTGCACCTTTGGAACACCACCTCGCCGGCGACGAGCTTCAGCAACCCAGCAGGCCCCTCACCACCACAACAAAGGTATGGTCACCATTTCAAAATTCAAAATTCTGCTAACTAGTGATATGATGAACTTGTTTGTGTCCTGTTGTGCTTTCTTTTGTCGCAATAACTTGTTAATGACCAATGCTTGATGAATCCCTTATGATGCTCTTGACTGGAAAAATAAATCACCAACACACCTTGTCAAGATAGTGGCTTAAGGGGGCAATTCTCTAGGTTTTCTACCTTGTTACCTATGGTGGAAGATGATTTAAGACTGTTGTTACATATGCCAAGCAAGCCATGTGATGCGAATCTCGAGATCATGTGGTCACGCAACCCACACACAAGGACAGCAATCCCGGAAAGCCAAGTAAATCAGGTTTGATAGGAGTGTGACACAAAGATAACTTGTACCTAGGCACCAGTACTATTGGAAACGAAAACCCCCACCCAACGAATATAGATTCGCGAACGAGAAGTATAAGGATGTTCTTCGATAAGTTGTTTTCAGTCTTTTAGAAAACCAAAGAAGGGAGATTATCGCAGCAACACACAAGTGCTGCAAGGAAGTTTATTGATCTGAAATTTTCATCCCTTACATGTTTGGTTATGCCTCTATTTATACTCACTCTAGACTTAAAGAAACCCTAATGGACCCCCTTTATGTGGACTTATATGAAGAAAATAATAAAAATATGAATATTACCATCCTAAATATGCTACAATCAAATTTGTGTTGCTGCCCCCTTTCCTTTGATGTCCTTGATTAGCTTGGATAAATTTCCTCCTTTGTTGCTGATTTAATTACTTTTCCTTAGAAAAGCATTAAATAGTCCTCCCCTTCTTTAAGAATAAGATATGGCCAACTTCCTTACTTAATTAGGAGAATAAATTGCTGGCTTTTATCCTTGTAGCATTAGGAAATAAAACAAGCCTAACAAGGCTGGTATTGGGCCGGACATATCAACCCCTTGTTCCACATTAATTGGGCTCTTGCTGAACCTGAATTAGATGAATGGCTGTCCATGCTCCTTAAATGTCCCAAGCCCTTCTAGGTCCATCTTGCTCCATAAGTTCTGAACAAGCCCATTCAATGCTTCTTTAAGCTTCTTAGCTCTTGTGATTGGCCCAATTGGCACCTCCAATGGATCGTTGGCATGATTACGCTTGGTGTTGGGCTGATCTACATCATCCCCTCTCTCTTCAAAAGGATTCGACCTCGAATCATCGCCTACATCAAACAAAGTAAGATCAGAAACATTAAAGGTAGCGCTAACACCATACTCACCGACAAATCAACTTTATAAGCATTGTCATTGATTCTCTCAAGGATCTGAAATGGCCCATCTCCTCATGGTTGTAGCTTTGATTTCCTATGGGCCGGAAATCTCCAGGCTGAAAGACAACATGTTTGCGCCCTTATTGGCTTTGGTCGCATACACATGATTCCTCCTTTCAATTTGTTGTTGCACATTCTCATGGAGTGTCTTCACCACCTGTGCTTTATGATTACCATCCAAACTAACCCTTTCATCAATAGGTAAGGGAATCAAATCCATTGGAGTTAATGGGTTAAATCCATACACAATTTCAAATGGTGAAAATTAAGTAGTAGAGTGCACACTACGATTATATGCAAACTCTATAAATGGTGTTATCTTTCCAATTCTTTAAGTTCTTTTGAATGACAGCACGTAGAAGTTGTGTTAAGGTCCTATTAACTACTTCGGTTTGTCCATCTGTTCGGGGTTACAAGTAGTTGAAAACAACAGTTTAGTACCCAATTTTCCCCATACCACCTTCCAAAAATAGCTAAGGAACTTAACATCTCTATCAGAAACAATGCTCTTAGGGACCCGTGAAGTCGTACTATCTCCCTAAAGAATAAATCAGCAATGTTAGTGACATCATCGGTTTTATGACATGGAATAAAGTGTGCCATTTTTGAAAACCTATCAACAACTACAAAGATTGAGTTCCTACCCGCTTTGACCTAGGTAAACCTAAGATGAAATCCATCGAAATGTCTACAGGTAAAGGGGTGTACAAGCCATGTGGTTGAGTCCTAGACTTTGCTTTCCTACAAGTTATGCATTTATCACATATGCGTTGCACATCCTTTTTCATTTTAGGCCAATAAAAATGCTCATGCACCACATCCAAAGTCTTAACAACACCAAAATGCCCCCATCAACCCGCCCCCATGTGCTTCACGTACAAGCAATTCACACATAGAACTTAATGGAACACACAATCGACTCTCCTTAAACAAATATCCATCAAGTCTATAAAACTTCCCAAAAGCAGAAGTTTCGCAAGCATTGTAAACATTAGCAAAATCCTAGAAATCCTAGAAATCTAGCATCCAAAGTAGATAAAAGAATATACTTGCGCGAAAGTGCATCAGCCACAATGTTTTCTTTTCCTTGCTTGTACTTGATCACATACGGAAAGGTTTCAATAAATTCCACTCATTTGGCATGTCTCCTACTCAACTTACCTTGCCCCTTCAAGTGCTTCAATGATTCATGATCAGAATGTATCACAAACTCCTTAGGCCACAGGTAATGCTGCCATGTCTCTAGAGTTCTTACCAAGGCATAAAGCTCCTTGTCATATGTAGGGTAATTCAAAGCTGCCCCATTCAGTTTTAGCTGAAATACACAATGGGCCTTTTATCCTACATTAACACAGCTTCTATACCAATACCTGACGCATCACACTCAACTTCAAAAGCTCTCGTAAAGTTTGGCAAAGCTAATACAGGTGTTGAACAAAGTTTATCTTTCAACAAATTAAAAGCCTTATCCTGTTCATCATTCCATTTGAATCCCACAGATTTTTTAACAATTTCAATTAAAGGTGCAGCCATAGTACTAAAATCCTTCACAAACCTTCTATTGGCTTTGGTCGCCTACACACGATTCCTCTGCTGCGGACCAGCCCAAAAACACCAGACATGGATGCGGACAAGCCCAAAAACACCAGCATGGACCCATTAAAGGTTCCAAATGGTCCAATCACGTGGTCTAGGAAAAAGGCATTGAAAGAGGCAATGAATGCATTAGTCTTGAAGGTTTCAACCGGGCAGAATTGCAGGGACCATTGGAGTTAGGACAACAAAAGAATCCAAAAGAGTCCTACTACAACATGGAAACATGGAAATGATGGGCTGGATGGAAGAGAATAAATAAAAGTTAGTTAGCTCATGTAACCCTTACTTCAGCAGCCATTATTGATGAAACTTCATTCTGAACTCTTCAGTTTATCGCATGATATATCAAATTGGGGCTTATTTCGATATCGTATACTAGAGGTTTCAATTGGAGGTTCATTTCTGCCTTAAGGGTTTATGTACCTGGAAGTATGAGAAAGGCCTATAAATTAAGTGTTATGTTTTGCTTAGTACTACAATACTAAATATTAATTTTGAGGTTGTTTCGAAATCAGTTCGTCATGGTCTGAACTCTGTTACGGAGAATTGCGTAAGAGGTTAAATTCTGCTAAGTCTCAAAAACATGATCCCTAGTTTAATGTTGTCCAATTCTCTGTTTTTATTCTATAGTCAGCTATCTAGGAGTCAAGTAATTGTTTTCTCTAGTATTTGGTTCTGTTTTATTTTGTGTGTTCGTATCGTCCACAATTTGTCCGACTTTGCATTGTTACTCGTGAAATCGTAGTCGTAGTTTTGTTTTGGTTCGTCTTGGTTTGAATTTTTATTGCTTCTTGAGTCTAAGAATCATAATTTGAGTGCGCTATGAAGGCCATGACAATATGATAGGAAGGCAGTTCATGATGGGGTTAAGAATAGGTATACCATTGTAAAAGATGGTAAAATCATCACTCTTGTACCTCTTACACCAAAACAGGTGTATGATGATCAAATAAAGCTAAAAAGAGAGCATGAGGCGATGGGGAGAGAAAATCAAGGTGAGGAACATGGGGAGAGAAAACCATCAGATTCAGCCAGAACCCAAACCTCTACAACCCCTTCAGCCACCCATCCAAACACAAACAAATATTTGGTCAACACTCCCAACAAATCAGACCATTCGACCACTCAAAAACACCCAAATCTGGCTAAGAGTGGAGGTAAGACAAGAGAAGAGAAGAAAGTCAGGAAGAGTAATGAGAATTGTGTGGAAAAACTAGAGAAACAACCTAATTTTTATGCTAGAGAGGCTGAGGTCAGATCTGCATATTTCACTAACAAACCAATGATTTTACTTGTGTACAAGGAGGCTTACTTTAACACTAATGATCTTGATCATATTGTGCCTAGTGCTGCTATTTCTTTGTTGTAGGAGTTTGATGATGTGTTTCCGACTGATACTCCAAAGGGATTACCTCCACTGCGAGGATAGAGCATCAGATTGATTTCAGTATCCGGAGCTTATATTCCTAACTGGCCAACATATAGAAGCAATCTCGAGGAGACAAAAGAGCTTCAAAGGCAAGTTGATGAGCTGATGGAAAAGGGCTACATTCATGAGAGTATGAGCCCATGTGCCGTACTGGTGCTACTTGTGCCTAAGAAGGATGGAACATGGAGGATGTGTGTTGACTGCCGCGCAATCAACAACATAACGGTAAAGTATAAACACCCTATTCTTAGGCTTGATGACATGTTAGATGAGTTACATGGATCTTGCATGTTCTCTAAAATTGACTTGAAAAGTGGGTACCATCAGATTAGGATGAAAGAGGGTGATGAGTGGAAAACTGCATTTAAGACTAAGTATGGTTTATATGAATGGTTAGTGATACCGTTTGGACTTACAAATGCACCGAAGTACGTTTATGCGTTTGATGAATCATGTGTTGCGTGCATTCATAGGCAAGTTTGTGGCTATGTATTTTGATGACATTTTGATCTATAGCAAGAACTTAACAGAGCATTTTGATCATTTGCGGAATGTACGTAGGGTGTTGCGTGGTGAGAAATTGTATGCTAATCTTAAAAGTGTGCCTTCTGCTCGGAAAAAAATTGTGTTCCTTGGCTATGTTGTGACTGCACAGGGTATCTTGATGGACGAGGAGAAAGTTAAGGGCATCCGGGATTGGCCTGCACCCAAATCGGTAAGTGAGGTAAGGAGTTTTCATGGGCTAGCTAGTTTTTATAGGCGTTTTGTGAAAGATTTCACTACAATAGCTGCACTCTTGAATGAAGTTGTTAAAGAGTCAGTTGGGTTTAAATGGGGGGAGGAACAAGAATTGGCTTTTGTTCTTTTGACAGACAAATCATGTTCTGCACCTGTTTTATCTTTACCTGACTTTACAAAAGCATTTGGAATAGAGTGTGATGCGTCTGGAATGGGAATAGGTGCTGTTTTGATGCAGGATCGGAGACCTATTGTCTATTTTAGTGAGAAGTTAAGCGGAGCGACCTTGAACTATCCCACTTACGACAAAGAACTCTCTATGCCTTGGTAAGAGCACTCGAAACATGGCAGCATTACTTGTGGCCAAAAGAGTTTGTCATCCATTCAGATCATGAGTCATGTAAGTTGAATAGGAGACATGCGAAATGGGTTGAATTCATTGAAACTTTTCCGTACGAGATCAAGTATAAGCAAGGGAAAGAGAACATCGTGAGACGATGCACTTTCGCACAAGTATGTTCTTTTACACACCAGGTATGTTCTTTAACCCGGTGATTGGGTTTGGATGCACATGCAGAAGGAATGGTTTCCTAACCAAAGAAAATCAAAATTACAGCCTCGTGGTGATGGTTCATTTCAGGTTTTGGAGAGAATAAATGACAACGCATACAAAATTGATCTTCCAGGTGAGTATAGTGTTAGTTCTACCTTTAATGTTGCTGATCTTACATTGTTTGACACAGATATTGATTCGAGGTCGAATCCTTTCAAGAAGAGAGGGTGATGCTGAACTAGCCCAAAAACACCAACATTGACCCATTACAGGTTCCAAATGGTCCAATCACTCGGTCTAGGACAAAAGCATTGAAAGATGCAATGAATTCATTGAAAGAGGCAATGAATTGCAAGGACCGTTGGAGTATCAAGAGGAGACCTTAGTACATCTTATCCATGTGCAGGAGGGGTCCAATACAACCTTATTTGGGCCATGAAATTAGGACAACAAAAGGATCCAAAAGAGTCCTACTACAACATGGAAACATGGGAATGATGGGCTGGATGGAAGAGAATAAATAAACCTTATGGGCTCTATTTAAGTTAGTTAGCTACAGCCCAAGGCTTGTTTGAGCTTAATTAATACTTTGTTTTCAGATAGGATCCAAGGCTTGCTTGGATTAAGTAATGGGCTCTTTAATTTAGCATTTTGGGTATGTTTTCAGTGGACCTCATTTAAGTCCACATAAGAGGTCCATTAGGGTTACTTTTAAGGACTATATAAACTCATGTAACCCTTACTTCAACAGCCGTTATTGATGAAACTTCATTCTGAACTCTTCAGTTTCTGTGTAAGAGAGATTCTTGCATTCTTTAGTTCTTGAATGAACTGAATCTGACTTATCGAAGATTAACTGGCTTGGGGCAGGTGCTGGTGCCTTGGGGCAGGTTTCCATTGTGTCACACTCCTATCAGACCTTCTTTTGGCTTTCCTGGATCTTATCTCATTCTTGGTTGTGTGTTGCGTGATCACGTGATCACGAGGTTCGCATCATTGGTTGTGGGTTGCGTGACCAAGTGATCATGAGGTTCGCATCAGGTGGTATCAGAGCTAGGTTCGAAACAAGATCATTATCAATTCTGTTATTTTCGTGCCTTTTTTTGTGTGACCAAGTTTTCCAGTATTTGTGTTCATCTCTTTTTCTTCGTGTCAAGGTCATCTTAAAAAAAAGTTATATTTCATCAGTTTATGTCTCTTCATTTCAGTATATTAAAAAAGAAAAAAAAAGTGAGATATAGGCATTAGTTGAAATCTTACTGCAGAAAACAGATCTTGTGGGAAACATAAGCAAATCACATAGGAATCAGTTGTGATTTCATATTGCGTCTATTAGGGTTAAGTTAGTATCATATTTCAAATTTGGGCTTATTCTAATATTGATTTCTTGAGGGTTATTTCGAAATTCATTATTGCAACAGAAACATTACCTTAGTGAACCCATATAAAAACACACCTTGGAATCACTTGAAACTTTATATTCTGTGTCTTGGGGTTGATATCGCATGATGTATTAAATTGGAGCGTATGTCGATATCGTATACTAGAGGTTTCAATTGGAGGTTCATTTCTGCCGTAAATTCATCACATAAGGGTTTATGTACCTAGAAGTAGGAGAAAGGCCTATAAATGGAGTGTTATGTTTTGCTTAGTACTAAAATACTAAATATTAATTTTGAGGTTGTTTCGAAATCAGTTAGTCATGGTCTGAACTCTGTTACGGAGAATTGCGTAAGAGGTTAAATTCTGCTAAGTCTCAAAAACTTGATCCCTACAGTTTAATTTTGTCCAATTCTCTATTTTTATTCTATTGTCAGCTATCTAGGAGTCAAGTAATTGTTTTCTCTTGTATTTTCTTCCATTTTATTTTGTGTCTTCAGTATCGTCCACAATTCGTATGAATTTGCATTGCTACTAGCGAAATCGTAATCGTAGTTTTGTTTTGGTTTGTTTTCAGTATTTTGTTGTGTGTGATACACGAGAGTGGTGAGGATATATATATATATATATATATATATATATTTGCTACTAACCAAATTTTGCAGATTCAAAGGATGTCTGAAAACAATGAATCAGTTACACAAAATGTTGATGTGGCGTTCCAATTACGAGCCATGGGTCAGCAACTTGAGTTGATTTCGAGGGCATACAAAGATCTGAAAGATGAGGTGAATTCAATAAAGCAACAAAACAGTGGGGCTGATCGCCGAGGAAATACGGTTCGTATGGCCGTATCTGAATAACAAATCTGATTTTGAAGAGTATGTTGATGAAAATGCAGTCTAGGAGAAGATAACTATGCTTTTGCATTTGTTGGCCAACGAATCAGGCCTAAACCGAGCAGAGCTAGGAGGAATGTGAATTTCCGTGGCATGGGGAATTATGAAGATATGGATGTGATGCACCAACCCAAAAACACCAGCATCGACCCATTACAAGTTCCAAATGGTCCAATCACGCAGTCTAGGACAAAGACATTGAAAGAGACAATGAATGCATTGGTCTTGAAGGTTTCAGCTCCCTTGATCCAATAGTGTTGGTGCCTTGGGGCAGGTTTCCATTGTGTCACACTCCTATCATACCTATTTCGTCTTTCCAGGATCAAATTTTATTCTTGGTTGTGGGTTGCAATACCACTAATCATGAGGTTTGCATCAGGTGGTATCAGAGTTAGGCTCCGAAACAAGGTCATATCATTTTGTTATGTTCGTGTTTTTTTAGTGTTCCTTGAAGTTTTCCAGTGTTTTTGTTCATCTCCTTGTTCTTAGTGTCAGCGTCATCTAATAAAAAAAAAGAAGAGAGAGGTTATATTTCATCATTTTCTGTTGAAAGTTAGTAGCGCTACGAAGGCTACTAACTTTGATTTGTTGATTTTAGTTCTGAAAGAACCAAAAGACAGCAAGTTGTAAGGTAAAAGGCGTAGTGAGGTTATTAGAGACAAAAACCTTGATTTTGTTTTTGTGTGATACACGAGAGTTGTAAGGATATCTAGATATATATTTTTTGCTACTAACCAAATTTTGCAAATTACAAAGATGTCTGAAAACAACGAATCAGGGACACAAAATGTTGACGTGACGTTCCAATTATGAGCCATGGGTCAGCAACTTGAGTTGATTTCGAGGGCATACAAAGATCTGAAAGATGAGGTGAATTCAATAAAGCAACAAAACAGTGGGGCTGATCGCCAAGGAAATACGGGTCGTATGGCCGTATTGAATAACAGATCTGATTTTGAAGAGTATGTTGATGAAAATGCAGTCTGGGAGAAGATAACTATGCTTTTGCATTTGTCGGCCAACGAATCAGGTCTGAACCGAGCAGAGCTAGGAGGAATGTGAATTTCCGTGGCATGGGGAATTATGAAGATATGGATGTGATGCACCAACCCAAAAACATCAGCATCGACCCATTACAACCCAAAAATCACGCAGTCTAGGACAAAGACATTGAAAGAGACAATGAATGCATTGGTCTTGAAGGTTTCAGCTCCCTTGATCCAATAGTGTTGGTGCCCCAATAGAAATCTAGCATCCAAAGTAGATAAAAGAACATACCTGCGCGAAAGTGCATCAGCCACAATGTTTTCTTTTCCTTGCTTGTACTTGATCACATACGGAAAGGTTTCAATAAATTCCACCCATTTGGCATGTCTCCTACTCAACTTACCTTGCCCCTTCAAGTGCTTCAATGATTCATGATCAGAATGTATCACAAACTCCTTAGGCCACAGGTAATGCTGCCACGTCTCTAGAGTTCTTACCAAGGCATAGAGCTCCTTGTCATATGTAGGGTAATTCAAAGCTGCCCCATTAAGTTTTTCGCTGAAATACGCAATGGGCCTTTTATCCTGCATTAACACAGCTCCTATACCAATACCTGACGCATCACATTCAACTTCAAAAGCTCTCGTAAAGTCTGGCAAAGCTAAAACAGGTGCCGAACAAAGTTTATCTTTCAACAAATTAAAAGCCTTATCCTGTTCATCATTCCATTTGAATCCAACAGACTTTTTAACAATTTCAGTTAAAGGTGCAGCAATAGTACTAAAATCCTTCACAAACCTTCTATAAAAACTCGCAAGTCCATGAAAACTCCTTACCTCACTTACCGATTTTGGTGTAGGCCAATCCTGGATGGCCTTAACTTTCTCCTTGTCCATCTCGATACCCTCGTGAGTTCACGACATAGCTAAGAAACACAATTTTTCCCATACAAAAGGTACACTTCTTAAGATTAGCATATAATTGCTCACTACGCAACACACTAAGTACATTACGCAAATGATCAAGATGCTCATTTAAGTTCTTACTATAGATCAAAATGTCATCAAAATACACAACAACAAACTTACCTATAAACGCACGCAATACATGATTCATTAAACGCATAAACGTGCTAGGCGCGTTCGTAAGTCCAAACGGCATGACTAACCATTCATACAACCCATGCTTAGTCTTAAATGCAGTTTTCCACTCATCACCCTCTTTCATCCTAATCTGATGGTACCCACTTTTTAGATCAATCTTAGAGAAAATACATGATCCATGTAACTCATCTAGCATGTCATCAAGCCTAGGAATAGGATGTCGATACTTTACCGTGATGTTATTGACGGCACGACAATCAACACACATCCTCCATGTTCCATCCTTTTTAGGCACAAGTAGCACTGGCACAACACAAGGACTCATACTCTCACGAATGTAACCCTTCATCATCAACTCATCTACTTGCCTTTGAAGCTCCTTTGTCTCCTCGGGGTTGCTTCTATAGGCTGGACGGTTAGGAATCGAAGCTCCCGGCACAAGGTCAATTTGATGTTCAATCCCCCTTAATGGTGGTAATCCATTAGGGATGTCTTCAGGAAATACATCATCAAACTCCTGCATCAAAGAAACAGCCACACTAGGAATAGCAGAATCAAGATCGTTAGTGTTAAAATAAGCCTCCTTATACACAAGTAAGATCATTGGCTTATTAGTGAAAAACGCAGATCTGATTTGAGATCCTTTTGCATAAAAATTAGGTTGTTTCTTTAATTTTTCCACACTACTATCATCACACAAGCTTACTTTCTTCACTCCTCTGTTTTTACCTCCACTCTCAGCCGTTTTAATTAATGATTTAGGTTTAGCCGAATCTGATGGTTTTCTCTCACCATTGTCCTCACGTGAATTTTCACTCTTCCCATCCTCACATTCTTTTTTTAATTTGATTTGATCATCATACACTTGTTTTGGAGAAAGAGGTACAAGAGTGATGGTTTTACCATCCTTTACAATAGTGAACCCATCATGAATCACTTTCCGATCAAACTGCCATGGACGCCCCAAAAGTAAGTGACTAGCATGCATTGGGACTACATCACACAAAATCTCATCAGAGTACTTCCCAATAGAAAACGCAATCAGAACCTGCTTAGTAACCCTCACTTCACCACATTCATTCAACCATTGCAATCTATAAGGCCTCGTATGCTTAATGCAACTCAGATTCAATTTCTTCACAAGGGTATCACTAGCAACATTAGCACAACTACCTCCATCAATTATCATGCTACATACCTTGTTTTGGATATGACATCGAGTGTGAAATATATTTTCCCGTTGCTGATCTACATCATCTTCTTTGATTTGCATGTTCAGGGCACGCCTTATAACCAAGGCCTCTCCCTCAACAGGGTATGCAATCTCCTCATCACTACAATCCACCAAAGGTGGCATTTCTTCCCTTTCAGATTTGTCACTTTCAGATTCAACCTCCCCATTATCTCTTGTAAGCATAACTCTTCGGTTTGGACACTGAGATGCAATGTGCCCCTTCCCTAAACACTTAAAGCATTTAATATCTCTATCACGAGTATGTTGATATTCAGATTTACCTTTCCCATCCGTATGAGTATCCTTTTTGGCCTTAGGTGGTTCGGCCCTTGCATAAGGCTTTGGCTGGGCAGCCCCCTCTGTCTTATAATTCGGCCTCCATATTGAGGAAGATGATGCCGAATTGGTCTGAAAACGTGTATTGCCCCTTCTCTTTATTTGCCTCTCCACCTTCGTTGCCATATGGACCATGTCCTCCAATTCCACACAATGTTGTAATTCTACAACATGCGCAATGTCCCTATTCAGCCCATTTAGAAATCTAGCCATAGTAGCTTCCCGATCCTCAATCACATTGACCCGAATCATGGCGATCTCCATCTCCTTGAAATACTCATCCACGGACCTAGAACCCTGATTCAAACCCTGCAATTTCAGATACAAATCTCTATAATAGTGGTTAGGCACAAATCGTCTTCTCATTAACACTTTCATCTCCTCCCACGATACTATCGGCCTCTCTCCACTCCTCCTTCTACTAATAACATTTTGATCCCACCAAATCAATGCATAATCCTTGAATTCGATGACAACCAATTTCACTTTCTTTGCCTCCGAATAGTTATGGCAATCAAAAATCCAATCCACCTTTTTCTCCCACTCTAAATGTGCCTCGGGATCGTTTTTACCTTGAAAAGCAGGTATTTTCAGTTTGATAGAATCCAAATCACTATCTAAATCAGCATGTTCCCCAACTCTACGGAATTTTTCCCTTTGGGCGAATTGGCCTCGAGTTCTATTCCCAAAATCCCTTCGGTTTCTAGGCTGCCGCAAAACTTCCCGATGGCCTAACCCCTCATCCTCAAAATCACCATCACCAATATCATCAACAGCCTCCTCAAAATCCTCATAATCAGCCCACCGTGGCCTTTCGGACCTACTGCTACTGTTTTCTTTCGGTTCAGCCCCAAGCTTCCTCACATTTTGGGTGCTTGTACCAGCCTCGTTACCACGTTTCTCCACCCTATCAAGTCTATCACACACGTTTCCCGTCACAAAATTCATCTTCTCAATCATTTGTGTCATGGCTTGCATTTGGAACGTAAGACCTCCCTCGGGATGAGGTGATGTGTTGTTTTGATCTGACATGATAATACCTGCAAAAATTGGTTAGTGAAAAAAAAATCCTCACGTCGCTTGTGTTTCGCTTAAACACTGTGAATGTCCTCACACGCTCACACCTCTCGTCTCACCTTCTTACGGTTCTTGCGAAACTGAAACCAACACCAAATAAAATCCATTTGGCAGCGCAATCCAAATATGTATATATGACTCAAGAAGCAATAAAAAGCAGAAAACAAGCAAAACAAAACTGCAATGATAGTCCCACGAGTGGCAAGCAAGTCTATCCAAAATATGAACGAAACTGAAGACTCGAATAAAAAAACAGAAACAAGATATGAAAAACAATGAAACAACACCCAGATATGTTGGATAAGATGAAAATAAACTGCAAGAAACGAAAACAACAAAAAGAAAGCGAATTTCAAAAGTTGACGCAAAACAGACTCGTTTACAACGAGTTAAGTCCGGATCTGAACCTAAAGTCAATGATGTCCAATCTGAGCCAAAATTTTTAGATATAGTACTCTACCAACCCAAATAGACAGAATATAAAGTTTTAGTACCTTATGATACGCTTTGATAGACTGAAGGAAAAAACGTTATGAATCAGACCTAATTAGACCCGAATTTGAAACCCAAAGTAAATGATATCCAATTGACCCAAAAATCAATATATGGTGCGATTAGGGTCCCACTAATAGAATAATCAAATTTGTGCTCATTCTGACTTGATTTGGTCAAATTTTCCTTTGCGGCAGAAACAAACGAATGCGTTTTTGAATGACTTTTTTTTTCCTTTTTTTTCTTATGCCACTGATATATTTTGGTCAGGAACCAAACGAAATAACCTCTTTTTTTTATATATATGATACCAAATCAAGAGAAGAAGAAATTGGACACTAAGGATTTTTTGTGGAAACAATAAGAAGCGAAAATTTTAGAAGGATATAACCGGATTAATGGAGCTAAGCTCTGATACCAAATGATGAGAACCTCGAGATCACGTGGTCACACCACCCACACGCAAAGACACCAATTCCCGGAAAGCCAAGTAAATCAGGTTTGATAGGAGTGTGACACAAAGTGATGCGAACCTCGTGATCACGTGGTCACGCAACCCATAACCAAGAATGAGATAAGATCCCGAAAAGCCGAAATAAGGTCTGATAGGAGTGTGACACAATGGAAACCTGCCCCAAGACACCAGCACTATTGGAATGAGTAGAATGACACCACGAAGCTAGTTAATCTTCGATAAGTCGGATTCAGTTCGTTCAAGAACCGAAGAATGCAAAAATCAGATCTGTTATTCCGTACGGCCATACGGACCGTATTTCTTTGGCGATCAGCCCCACTATTCTATTGCTTTATTGAATTCACCTCATCTTTCAGATCTTTGAATGCCCTCGATATCAACTCCAGTTGCTGACCCATGGCTCGTAATTGGAACGCCATGTCAACATTTTGTGTCCCTGATTCGTTGTTTTCAGACATCCTTTGAATCTGCAAAATTTGGTTAGTAGCAAAAAAATATATAGATATAGATATCCTCACAACTCTCGTGTATCACACAAAAAACAAAAATCAAGGTTTTTCTCTCTAATAAGCTCACTACGCCTTTTACCTTACAACTTGCTGTCTTTTGGTTCTTTCAGAACTAAAATCAACAAATCAAAGTTACTAGCCTTCGCAGCGCACTCTAATTATGATTTTCAGACTCAAGAAGCAATAAAAATACTGAAAACAAAGCAAAACAAAACTACGATTACGATTTCGCGAGTAGCAAAGCAAATTCGTACGAATTGTGGACGATACGAAGACACGAAATAAAAGAGAAGCAAATACTAGAGAAAACAATTACTTGACTCCTAGATGGCTGACAGTAGAATGAAAACAGAGAAATGGACAAAATTAAACAGTAGGGATCATGTTTTGAGACTTGAGCAGAATGTAACCTCTTACGCAATTTTTACGTAATAGAATTGAAACCAAGACCAACCAATTTCGAAACGACCTCAAAATCAATATTTAGTATTTTAGTACTAAGTAAAACATAACACTCAATTTATAGGCCTTTCTCGTACTTCTAGGTACACAAACCCTTATGTGATGAATCTGCGGCAGAAATGAACCTCCAATTGAAACCTCTAGTATACGATATCGAAATAAGCCCCAATTTAATATATCATGCGATATCAACCCCTAGACACAGAATATAAAGTTTCAATGGATTCTAAGGTGTTTTTATATGGGTTCACTAAGGTAGTGTTTCTGCGGCAGAAATGAATTTCGAAATAACCCCTCAAGAAATCAATATCAGAATAAGCCCAAATTTGACATATGATACTATCTTATCCCCAATAGACCCAATATGAAATTACAACTGATTGCGATGTGAGTTGCTTGTGTTTTCCCAGACTAGTGTTTTCTGCAGCAAGATTTCAACTAATGCCTCTATCTCTCTTTCTTTTCTTTACTTCTTTTTTTTGTTTTATTTTTAATATAATGAAACAAAGAGACAGAAAATGATGAAATATAAATTCTTTTTTTTTAGATGACGCTGACACGAAGAACAAAGAGATGAACACAAACACTGGAAAACTTCAAGGAACACAGACAAAAAAAAAAGCACGAAAATAACAGAATGATATGACCTTGTTTCGGAGCCTAGCTCTGATACCACCTGATGCGAACCTCGTGATCACGCAACCCACAACCAAGAATGAGATAAGATCCCGAAAAGCCGAAATAAGGTCTGATAGGAGTGTGACACAATGGAAACCTGCCCCAAGGCACCAGCACTATTGGAATGAGTAGAATGACGCCACGAAGCCAGTTAATCTTCGATAAGTCAGATTCAGTTCATTCAAGAACTGAAGAATGCAAGAATCTCTCTTACACAGAAACTGAAGAGTTCAGAATGAAGTTTCATCAATGATGGCTGCTGAAGGGTTACATGAGTTTATATAGTCCTTAAAAGTAACCCTAATGGACCTCTTATGTGGACTTAAATGAGGTCCACTGAAAACAGACCCAAAATGCTAAATTAAAGAGCCCATTACTTAAGCCTTGGATCCTATCTGAAAACAAAGTCTTAATTAAGCCCAAACAAGCCTTGAGCTGTAGCTAACTAACTTAAATAGAGCCCATAAGGTTTATTTATTCTCTTCCATCCAGCCCATCAATCCCATGTTTCCATGTTGTAGTAGGACTCTTTTGGATCCTTTTGTTGTCCTAATTTCATGGCCCAAATAAGGTTGTATTGGACCCCTTCTGCACATGGATAAGATGTACTAAGGTCTCCTCTTAATACTCCAACGGTCCTTGCAATTCTGCCCGGGTTGAAACCTTCAAGACCAATGCATTCATTGCCTCTTTCAATGCCTTTGTCCTAGACCGCGTGATTGGACCATTTGGAACCTGTAATGGGTAGATGTTGGTGTTTTTGGGCTGGTTCGCATCACAAAGATAACTTGTACCTAGGCACCAGCACTATTGGAAATGAAAACCCCACCCAACGAATATAGATTCGCAAACGAGAAGTATAAGGATGATGCCACGAAGTCAGTTGTTCTTCGATAAGTCGCTTTCGATTCTTTAGAGAACCAAGGAAGTGCTGCAAAAAGTTATTGATCTGGAAAAAATTGCGTAACCTTACATGTTTGGTTATGCCTCTATTTATACTTGACTCTAGACTGAAAGAAACCCTAATGGACCCCCGTTTAGGTGGACTTATATGAAGCCCAATTACAATTGACCCAAATAAGCAATAATAACCCAAAAACTAGGAAGAAAATAATAAAAATAATAAAAATCCGAATATTACCATCTTAAATATGCTAGAATCAAATTTGTGTTGCTGATTTAATTACTTTCCTTACTATGTGAGGAAAAGCATTAAATAGTCCTCCCTCTTTAGGAATAAGATCTGGCCAACTTCCTTACTTAATTAGGAGAATAAATTGTTGGCTTCAATCCTTGTAACATTAGGAAATAAAACAAGCCTAACAAGGCTGGTATTGGGCCGGACATATCAACCCCTTGTTCCACATGAATTGGGCTCTTCTTGGACCTGAATTAGATGAATTAAAAGTTGTCCTTCATGCTCCTTAAATGTCCCAAGCCCTTCCATGTCCATCTTGCTCCATAAGTTCTGAACAAGCCCATTCAATGCTTCTTTAAGCTTATTTGCCCTAGCTCTTGTGATTGGCCGAATTGGCACATCCAATGGATCGTTGGCATGATTACGCTTGGTGTTGGGCTGATCCGCATCAGATTTCAAATGCATTACATGTTCTTTCATGTTTTTGCTATAAATTAGGATATCATCAAATGCACGCAATAAATGCACAACGAAATCTGCCAATAAATGCACGCAAAACATGGTTCGTCAAAAACATAATAGGGGATGATGCGGACCAGCCCAAAAACACAAGCATCGACCCATTACAGGTTCCAAATGGTCAAATCACGCGGTCTAGGACAAAGGCATTGAAAGAGGCAATGAATGCATTGGTCTTGAAGGTTTCAACCCGGTCAAAATTGCAAGGACTATTGGAGTATCAAGAGGAGACCTTAGTACATCTTATCCATGTGCAGGAGGGGTCCAATACAACCTTATTTGGGTCATGAAGTTAGGAAAACAAAAGAATCCAAAAGAATCCTACTACAACATGGAAACATGGGATTGATGGGCTGGATGGAAGAGAATAAATAAACCTTATGGGCTTTATTTAAGTTAGTTAACTACAACCCAAGGCTTGTTTGGGCTTAATTAAGACTTTGTTTTCAGCTAGGATCCAAGGCTTTCTTGGATTAAGTAATGGGCTTTTTAATTTAGGATTTTGGGTCAGTTTTCAGTGGACCTCATTTAAGTCCACATAAGAGGTCCATTAGGGTTACTTCTTAAGAACTATTCAAACTCATGTAACCCTAATTTCGGCAGCCATTAATTAAACTTAATTATGAACTTTTCAGTTTATGTGTGAGAGTGATTCTTGCATTCTGTAGTTCTTGAACGAACTGAATTCGACTTATCGAAGATTAACTGGCTTCATGGCGTCATTCTACTCATTCCAGTAGTGGTGGTGCCTTAGGGTAGGTTTCCATTGTGTCACACTCCTATCATACCTTATTTCAGCTTTCCGGAATCTTATCTCATTCTTGGTTGTGGGTTGCGTGACAATGTGATCACAAGGTCACGCAACCCACAACCAAGAATGAAATTTAATTATGGAAAGCGTCAATATGTCTGATAGAAGTGTGATACAATGGAAACCAGACCTAAGACACCAACACTATTGGTATTAGTAGAATGATGTCATGAATCCAGCTAATCTTCGATAACTTGGATTTAGTTTGTTCAAGAACTAAAGAATACAAGATTCACTCTCGTACATAAAACTGAAAAGTTTAGAATTAATTCTTCAATGGCTGCCGCAATTTAGCTTACATGAGTTTATATAGTTCTTGAAAAATAACCCTAATGGACCCCTAATATGGACTTAAATGAGGTCTTCTTAAAACGGACCCAAAACCCGAAGTTGAAAAGTCCATGACTTAATCCAAACAAGTATTGGATTCTAGTGGAAAACAAAGTATTAATTAAGACAAAATAAGTCTTAGTAACAAAATTAAATAAAACCTGTAAAATATTAAATCCATGTTCTTCCATGAAAAGAGAAGTAAAATATAAAAGAGCTAATATAAGGCTTATTTATAGCATTCCGTCTAGTCCCTTCATCCTAGAAATAAAAGGAAAAGGTAGACACCAATATTATTTCCAAGTATAGTAGGGTTCTTCATGACCCAAATAAGGTTGTATTGGACTCATCTTGATGCGAACCGGCCCAGAAACACCACCAAGGACCCATTACATGTCTAGGAGCTTGATTCGTGGTTTTGAAGGTTTCAACCAAGTTAGAATTGCAAGGACATTGAAGAATCAAGAGTAGACCCTAATACATCTTATCCACGTGCAAGAGGGTTCCAATACAACCATATTTTGGTCATAAAGTGAGGACAACAAAGGAACCAAAAGAATCCAACTACAACTTGGAAATAAAATTGGTGGCTACCTTTACCTTTTGTTTCTAGGATTAAGAAGTTGAATGGAAGGCTATAGATAAGCCTTGTGGAATTTATTAATTTTGTTAGATACAACCCAAGTCTTGTTTGAGCTTAATTAATACTTTGTTTTCAACTAGAATCCAAAGCTTGTTTGGATTAAGTCATGAGCTTTTCAACTTAGGGTTTTGGGTCGGTTTGGAGTGGACCTCATTTAAGTCTACATAAGGAGTTCATTAGGGTATGTTTTTCAAGAACTATATAAAATCATTATCTATACAGCTAAAATAGATCACGACCCCATGCACTTGTTCACCAAGACAAAACACTATGGACGATTATTGTTATGCTCAATTTTCGAGTCGATTCGGTTTGGTTCATTCGGTCTATTTAATCTGCTAATTTTTTCTTTTTGGCATAGTGAAATAATGAATTTATCCTCAAAAGAAAAAAATAAGGCCACTGGACTGAAGGGTCTCGTAATTGCACCATTTTGGACCGGATTGGTTCGATCAGCTAATCAGTTAATTAATTTTTAATATATATATATATATTTGCATAATGAAATAACCCTTTTGTCCCTAGACAATGACAAAACCAAGGTCCGATCGAGAGGAGTGTCCTGGTAATTTACCTTTTTATTCTTTTTTCCGCCAATTTCATTGTTGGCGCGTCAATGAGACACGCCATACATTTCCACGCTGCGCTTGTTTCTAGCGGTGTGTGTGGCATATTTCGGCGTCCAAAAATACCCAATTATTATCTAGAATGATTTTTATCCATCTTCTCTTCCCCTTAGTGCGTGCGTGTGAGTCCACGGTGGTGGAGACGTGTCAATGGTAGTTCGAATTTCCTCATTTTCTCTCTCCTGCTGTGCATGCTTGATGTTAAGCGCAATTGTTTTTGTGATACTTCATTTCAATCCTCGAACTTTCGATTTGTTTTTATGGTACTTATTACTATTATATAGGTTTTAATTTGTTTCCATTTCGTCCTTCAATTAAACTTGATTATATAATGTAGTTTCATTTAGGTCCTTAATATTTTTGGTATCAATGTTTTGATTTATTTTAATTTTATCATCCCATGCAAATTTATTATAAATCCTTAATATTTTTGGTATGGAAGTTTTTTTTTCAATTTCATCCTTCCATGCAAATTAATTATAGATTTTAGTTTCATTTTGGTCCTAATTCTTTTAATTTTTATTTTTTAAAAAATTATTAATTTCATCGGTATCAATGTTTGGATTTACTTCAATTTTGTCCTTCAAATTATATTTATTACATATTTTATTTTATTTTATCCCTTATACTTTTAATCTTTGATTTTTATTTAAGTTCCTTTACTTTTTTATACATATTTCTTACAAAGCTCCTATTTCTTACCATGTTTATATATACATGCTCTTAGTTTTGTTTCCAAATTTACTTTATTTTTATTGTTATTAATTTTTTATTTAATTTCCAAATTTTAATATGTGCTAGTGATCATTTGAAAATTAATAATTATTATAATTTCTCTTTTTTCCTTCAGGTCAAATAATATCTTAAAATCTAATAATATTTATTTATTCATTTATATTGGTTTTTAATTGTTTTATTAATATTGTTAGGCTTAGAATTTTCTAATTATTATAGATAAGACTTTCTAAATAATGATAATGATTATTTGTTAGTTTTGTTTTCTTTTAAATATGTCGGACTATTTATGTTTTTTATATTTATTTAATAGTAGCGCCTTAATATATATATATATATATATATAATATAATATACTATAAGTAATAAATCTTAAAAAATAAAAAAATATGGAATATTTTTTTGTTACAATAATTATGGTCTCACAAAATTTTTATTATTTCCACTATTATTAAGGTTTTTCTTAAATATTTACATTTTAATTTGTGTTGATGATTATTTTAAAATTGATATTTTTATTTTTATCTTTGTTGTTTTTAAATTGTTTTTATTTCTTTCAAGTCAATTTTTTTATTTAAAATCTACCTATATTTTTTTATTTTGTCATTTATTTAGGTTTTTATTCTTATAATATGTGAGTGTACTTATATATTTTAATCTTTATTTAATATACACTTTGAAAATATATAGAGAGACAAAAAAATGATCTAGGATTTTTTAGAAACAAAAAAATAATATCAATTTTCTTAAATACTTTTAATATAATAATACGAGGAATAAATCTTATAAAATAAAATTATGATTTTCCCTTTTATTTTTTGATTTTTCCTCTTTTATTTAAGCTTATTTCTTAGATAAATTTGATTTTTGGATTTTATATTGTTTTGTAAAAAACAAAATGTATAATATTTGAGATCTTATATTACTTGGAAAAAAAATGCAACTTACAAATAAAATGGGTAGACAAATTTACCAAAGTTATCTACAATTAAAAAATATACGAACCACTTCCCCTATGTTTTGATTTCACTGTTCTTTTTAGATAGAAAGAAAACTCATTTCTAACAAATTTGATCTATTATAATTTCATGAATTAAATATTAAAATAACTAATTACAACACATAAGAAATCAAATTTTTTTCTACATAGAAAAAAGCCCAGCGCAGCGCGCTGGCAAATCACCTCATGTAAGCTAAATTTCAGCATCCATTGATGAATATTACTTCTGAATTTTTCAGTTTTACATGAAAGAGTGGTTCTTGTATTCTTTAGTTCTTGAATGAATTGAATTTGCCTTATCGAAGATCAACTGATTTTGTGGTGTTATTCGACTAATTCCAATAGTGCTAGTATTTTGGGGTAAGTTTCCATTGTGTCACACTCCTACCAGACATATCTCGGCTTTTCAGGATCATATCTCAGTCTTGATTGTAGGTTGCATGATCACGAGGTTCACATCAGTTGGTATCATAGCTAGGCTGCGTAACAAGGTCATGTCCTTACATTATATTTGTTTATTGTTCTTTTTCGGTGTTTGCATTCATCTCTCGTTCTTCGTGTTTGCATCATGTAAGTAAAAGGTCATATTTCATCGCTTTACTTGTCTCATCATATTAGTATATTAAAAAGGAAAGAGATATAGAAGAATGAGCTAAATTTGAAGGATCATTATATTTTTATCGCATTAGAAAACCACATCGGAATCAATTGAAAATTCATATTTTGTCTATTAGGGTGAGATTGCATCATATATCAAATTTAGTCTTGTTTACTTAGGTTTTACGTCGAGGTTCAATTTTGCCGTGAAAACAATACCTTAGTAACCCAAGCAAAAACACCTTAAAATCAATTGAAACTTCATATTCTCTCGTATTAGGGTTGTTATTGCACTATATATTAAATTTGGGATTATTTTGATATCACCTTACGGAGGTTTAATTGCATCGTAAACTAATTAAACACGAGGCTATGTAAGTAGAAGTAAGAGAACTATCTATAAATACGAGTGTTGTTGTTATTATACTAAATATTGAATTGGAGGTTATTTCGAGGTTTTTAGTTTGGGTTTCAATTCTTCTACGTAAAAATTGCATAAGAGGTTAGATTTGCATCAAGTTTAGCGTGGTGGAGAAGCTATTAGTCTTGAGGGGATGATGCTAGGTGGTCAACCAACTACCGCTTGAGGAGAGACAAGGATGCCAACGAAAGAGAGAGAGAGTGAACTATAACCAAACTGTAGGAGAAAGAGAGAGAGTTGTCGACGTCGAGAATGGTTGTTTGTTGGTGGTTTTACTACAATTTCTACACACAATGTCATCATCTTCTTCCTCTTTGTTTTGTTATCGTCGTCTCCTTCTTTGTATTTATAGGTACAAGAGGTAACAATTGCGTGTAATGGTGGTTATCTCCTACGACCGCATGCCTCAACAACATGCTTGTGGCGTGTCTACAATGACGTACTCTGCGAATGTGGGTAATTCTCTATTTATATCAAATTATATATAATAAAAGTATTTTCATATTTTTCTTGTCAACTGGTTTCTTAGAATAAATAATGGTATATTTTTAAATATTTTATAGAAGTAAACATTTTCATAATTCGTCAAATGTAGACAAAAGATAAAAAATAGAGTTATGTTTGGACAATTGTTTGTGAGATGAATGGAAACAAAAAAAATCATTTGAAAAAATCAAGTAATCCGTTAATTTTTAAAGTTGAAGTCTAACCGTGTATTATACCGTAGTAATGTAGTAATTTTTGTACTTACAATTTTAAAAATATGTAAGCTTATTCCGGAGCTCTCTCCCGAAGCTACCCTCTAAAACAACCATACCATACTCTTCAAGAATCCCATATTTAAGGGTCATTACCTCATAGTGAAACACCAATGCTGTTTTTAATTTTCTGTGCTTCATCTTCCGCATTGCTATTAATCTTCAAAACATAACAGATACTTTTCTCTCTCTCCCTCTCTAAGAAAACTTAAAAGAGAGAAGAAAAACCTCTTTCTCTCCGGAAAGTCTTTCTATCTCACTCTTCGAAACGCTCTCTCTCGCTCTCTCATTAATATTATTCAAAACACGGCTTACTTGTTTTCTCGTGGAGGTGGCGGAGATGGTGGTCGTGGTTTAGAATAATTCTGGAGATGGCATTGATGATATAGACAAGGTTAGTTCACGAGCTATCTTTATATCGATCTTGATTATTATCTTTTGTAAGATTCTGATTTTTTCATCTGACGAGAATTTTTTCAATGTACTGAGATAGATTTTGGACAAGGTTTTTAGATAATCAGTGAAATCTTGATATCTTAACATTATTTTGTGTGAGTCAAATTGGCCGGGCTGCTGAATTGTTTTTCACCCATAGCATTATTGCTACTCAAATGAGTCTATATTATCAAGGTTGAGATGATCAATTTTCCATGAGCAGTACTGCTTGTAGAAATGGGTCTCATGGTGATTTTCCACAGCTTTCTTGAACTGTACATGTCTTTAATGGTTTTATACACACACACACACACAAGTAATTATGATGATTTCGATGGAAAATCATTCTCAGAAAAACAGTTCAAGAAAGCTCTGAAAAGTTACTAAGAGGAACTATATAGTTGCGGGTAGAAATTCTCCAAAAAATATATCCAACCAAATTCTCTAATCATTCCCCTGCATGAATTGATCCCTTTTGAGTGTTACGCCTTTTTTCGTAATTTCTTAATAAATTTGTAAGTTCTCTCCCTTTGCATCCTTGCAGGCATCTTCGAAAGAGATGTTTCTATTTTTGAAGGTTCGTTACATGCATGCTGTAAAGGGCCTTGACATACACATACAGAGAAGTTCTTTTGTTAAATAATCCACTTCTTTCATTTCAAGTACTTTCTTATCTAGTTGCAGATCATAAAAGAGAAAGCAAGTCACAGCCAGCACAGATCATAAGTAACTCCTGGGATTTTACTGAATGCTAAAGCAGCATGTGTACGATATTTTCCTTTCCGGTGTAGTTGTTGTTTCTATCTGTTTTTCAGATTTATTTGCCCTTTTTTGTGATGCTGTCCAAGCCTTGCACTTGGATATTTTTCATTATCTATTAATTTTGCGGTTGTTCTGCTTTGGGTTTATAGGAGAAGAAGAGGGCTGATGGTAGCAAGTTATTTTTATATGCATATGGGCTGAGGACATGCTCAAATTTCAGTATTTTAATCCTAAAATTTAATTGTCCTTTTGATTCTTTTTTTTTTTATGAAATTTCTGTAGCTAAATGGAATACTGTTTAAATTAGCACCAAATTATCTTTTATTTTTCAATTGTTGATATGGTTTATAGATCTCATTGAATAGCTGTTTTCTCCACCTTTTTTTGTGAAAATAATTGAGGATGTGTTGGTAGAGACGTGGAAGGTTCTGTTATCTTTCTTCAAATAGGAACCTATTGAAAGTATGTCAAGTCATCTAATAGTGTCTTCATTTTCACAGGACATTGCATCAAATATTATGGCTTTTTCACAGCAAGGGCCACAGACAATTTGTATTCTCTTTGCAAATGGTGCCATCTGCAATGTTACACTTCGACAACCAGAAATGTTTGGTGGTTCTGCGACATATAAGGTACTTTTGATGTCTTTAAAATCACCTTTACTCTCGAGAAGATTTTTCCCCTGACATTATAGATAATTCAGGTATAATACGACTGTCAAGTACCCCTTTCCATTGCTATAATTTAACCTCAATACCCCTGCATCTTCGTACCTTATTAGAACCAGTTGTGTGCAGTATTACTGTGCTTATATTTTGGATGTCCTTGTCAGCCTTGTACACCACCACACATCATTCATGCGGGGCTAGCAACTGAGATTTTTAGAGTTCATACAATGCCTTGTGTGTGTTTTGTCATTAATATATAGATACTCAGGAGCTGGAAACCAAGGTCTGGACAGCCTTTTGGTCAAAATTTGTAGGGGCTCCTCGATAGCAAATTTATTGACGAAATAGTACACAGGAATTAGTCCCAGTGAAGTTGAATGTGGGCAATGAATAGTACTATTCTTGATTTATGGGAAATATCTAAAATCTTTTTGTGCAAAAAAGAGTGTATGCATTGAACTTCAGTAATTGTTTTGCTTCATATTTTTCCATGGGTCATGGTCTTGAAATATGTCAAGATTATAGTCATTTCTTGGTCACCTTTATTGGATCCATTTTTGCCAAGGTAGTAATGGATATACCATATTTTAGAATGAGCTTCCCAAGAAATCTTTTGAAAACGACATCTTTGAGCTCAAATTTTTGAATGGTGTCTTTTCATGTAAGAAAGGGTATGCATTGAACTAGTGTAAACATTCTGCTTCATATTTTGGCACGGGTCATTTTGTGAAATATGTCAAGCTAATGGTCTTTTCCCAGTCATCATTCTACATCAATTTTTGCCAAGAGCAATAATGGATGATGATCATATTATTGAGCTTGACTTCCCCCCTAAGGAATCTTCCAAGAATGACATCGATTCTGTAGCTTTTAGGCCATATGTCCCATTCCTAACACATTTCAGCCAGGTAATTTTTTCCCGTTAGACCAGACATCAAGGGGTATAATCAAGACTTGGAAAATCTGTAACCTAGATCTTGAATTGAATATTTTCCCCATGAAATACTAGTGTTTTAAAAATTCTTTAGTTGATTATGGGGAAATACAACAAACATTTGGATCGGCTAATGTTATGCTTTCTAGACATGCAATAGCTTTGCATTTTATATGCTTTAGTAAAATGCAAATCATTTAGTCCATGTAAATATGTTATCCCCTCCTATTGGAATGCTTGGAGGGTGTGGCTGCAACATATAAAGTCTACCTCAAAATAAATCAAAACTTAGTCAAGAGAATTTGAGTCGAGTTAGGGCATGGGCACGTACATTCCACACTTAGATGTGCTTGTTATTACGAGAATTAGAGTTTTGTGGTTGTGGTTACAGAAGCCTTTTCTCAAGTTAATGCAAATTGTGGTATTAAGACAAGAAGCAAAAAGATGGTAATTCTTAAGTGCATGCTTGTTAATCATGGTTGTAAAATGTGAATGGCCTTTGTTAGGCTAGATGAGCGTGCCTATTTGATATACATAATATTGATGTGCCAAAAATTACTTTCATCATCTATGGAATTTAAGCAACTAAATCTGCATTTTTCATGGAAACAACGTAGAAATTGGAAGCTCTTACCAAGTCAATAGGTTTAGGATTGTGGAGAACATGAAATGATTCCTTATCTAAGAGTTACATCCACTATCTATTTGGTTTAGTTGTAAATATCCTGTGGGAACACACTGGAATCATTACACTTGCGTACCAAATGGTTCATTGAACTAAAAGTTGATTGCAAAAGTCCTTCACCATAAATCCAAGGAGGTTGACGAGTAGCAAGTTATTTTCTACAACCAAGCTCGTAAGCAATGACTTGTGTAGCGAGAATCTTGTAGCATTTTAAATTAATGTGGTGATGACGATGAGTGAGTACTTGTGTACTTTGACAAATTGGCATGGATCTCTCTTTTAAATCTAGTGATTGGGAGGACAGAAAGACGCAATCCCAATATCTGCTTAAACTTTTTCTAGCTTCATTTCTCTCTTCTAAAATAACTTATAGAATTTGTGCTTGTCAACATATCAACGCAAGTTTTTTGTTTTGATACCAATCTTGAGTACATTCAATCATTATTGTTGTTTCCCCATTTGTGGTGAATATTTGTTGTTATCAAGTTGTAAAATGTTTGTATTTGCATGTGACAATCTCTTATCTAAAAAGCAACTACAATGGAATGTTCATTTGACATTATTGTCTGTTTTGCTAGCTTTAACTTTTGGTTTTGGGTTGTCCACCACATTCAAATCTTCAATAAAATGTCTTCACAGAAAGGAAAGTTCATTACACATGGATTTTTCGTAATGCTCTTGTACTATTCTTTTTACGTTCTCTGATGTAAGATGTGATTTCTGCACAATGTGTTCACAACACATAAAACCTGTTGATGGCATGCTTATATGACCTACTTCTCCTAGGTACTCTGATAGGCTTTCTATTGTGATCAACAATTATTTTTCGAAGGCATCACGACAAGAGGTAAGGGTAGGTATATTTATCTACTCTTGGTTCAAAACCCTGCTCTTTTTCATGTAGTTGGCCCCTTGTCCATTTCTGTTTATTTACTCTTAAGTTTTAGTTGTTGTTGGCCTAAAGTAGAGCATATGAATTTTAGGCATTTTTCTGATAGAAGTTCAATTGTTGCTTTTATTTGCAGTTTATAATTCGTTTTATGTCATTTTGTCAGCTTGATGGGTTCCACTTTGACCTTATGGGTCATATAAAGAAAATTACAATGGTATGTGGCTGTATTGAATCTGTGTCATTAATTTTTACATAAAAGTTAATGTTCTAGTTTCCTCTAACATGTCAGGGAGCTATATCAAGTTGGTAAGTACAATGATTTCTAGTATCCTTGCCACATAAGTAATTGCCAATAGAAAATGAGTTTCACTGTAGATGGATATAGGACTAGGGCTAATAACATAGAATTGTCATTTAGTTCTTGTTTCTAGTATGTTTTTATAGATATATTTGCCCTCTTTTGTGATGTTGTCCAAGCAGTCCTTGGATCTTCTTTTCCTTGTATTATGTTTTCATTATTTCTTAATTCTCTTTGGTTGTCTGCTTTGGATTTTCCAGGAACCACACAATTAGTGTTGCCCTCGTCAAAATAGGTTAAAGCCCCACAATCCACCCATCTTTTAATTCAATTATCTTTTGCTTGCACTATGTCTCTCCTTGTTTTATCTATTTCCGTAACATGCGATTGCAGTCTCTAGGTGTACATATCCTGCATCTACAACTGTAAGGTATTGTTATTGTGAAGAAAGGTCGGTAGTTATCAAATCTCGTTTTGGTATTTTCTTTGATAGTTATGAAGTCATGCTCTTATGTTTTTAGTTTTATTTTTCTATTGCGTTGAAATGAAATTCTTCATCGTACTTGGAATGAGTCCGTGGTTTTCACTTTGTAAGGTGATGAAATCCAACTTTCCACCATCTCTTTCGACTCTCTGCTTTTTGAGTCAAAATCATATGAAATACAACTCTAAGTTGATGTTTTTTCTTTCATAAGCATGATCAATAAAATAGTGTTCCTCTAATATTGGCTTAAGAGAATTTAATGGATGTTAGAAAAGAAAACTAGATATTTCTAGCAACGCTTAACATCTTGCATTTTACTTGCAATAGAGTTGTGTCATGGTGTTGATATTTCATAAACTATTAATCTTCTTCCCGCTCTAGATTTTGTTTCTACATCTCTTGGCTTGACATGTTTTCCATGTGTTAATTGCAAATGATGTGACATTTAATATTTTTGATAAATTTGTTGTTGGCTTAATTTGTCCGCAATTCGGGATATAGTGTTGAATATACCCTTTAAAATATAGCTGTTATAGTTTTTGAATTTAAATAAATTCAACAGGTAATAATAAAGTGTGCATTACTTCATGGTAGATAGCATGATAATTTTTAGGGAGCAAACCAAAATGCCTTTTTCGCTATTTTAGTTAAAATTTAGCTCAAAAATAGTAAACATGAATGTGGATTCTCAACAGTTAACGTGGGTCAATCTATTAGGTTGAAAGTAGAAAGTATGAATATGGATGCTCAAGCAAACCTAACTTGGGTTAATCTCCAGGTTCCTCCGTTTTTATAGAAAATTTTCAAACTAGGTTGAATAAGAAATAGCTCATGGAACATGAAAGCAATTTATTAAAACTGTGATCTAGATGGATTTTTTTTTCATTCAAAATTCAATTAAAAAATCTATATAGTTCTTGGGTTTGTCTGTAGAGCCTAAAATATTATCATAGAATTTATTTTCTTCGGGGATAGGATTCAGGTTTCTATTCTGTTTTTGTTTTTTCATCATCTACTTTCTTCTCCGAACTATGGAATGCATCGAATAAGTTATGATAATATTTTTTATGAAAATTCTAGGCATAGGTGTGTTTGTGTGCTGAGAGAGTTTATGAGGTTGTTTTGGGGTATAATAGGCTTGACATATTTTCCAAGTGTTAATTGCAAATGATGCGACATTTAATATTTTTGCTAAATTTGTTGAGAGGTTTTCTTTTCTTTGCAAGGTTGCTTTATTTGTTTTACCGTGTGTGGTCGTGTTGAAATACTTGTTTTTTCTACTAATTCTATCTCCAATAGTGTTACTTTCTTTATTATAAGGTCTCATCTTGTGTCATTGTACAAAGCCTTTCGGATTTTTGCGAGCTATGATTTTCCTGGAACCGCACGACTCGTGTTGCTCTGTTAAAGTAAGTGAATTTTCCAAATTCCAACCATTTTTTAATTAAATTATCTTTATATTTTCCTATGTATCCTTATTTTGTCTATTTATGTCACATTCAGTTGTGGTCTCTAGGTGTACATCTCCTACATCTACAACACTCAAGGTATTGTTATTGTGAAGAAAGGTCAGTAATACTGACATTTCGTGTTGGTATTTTCTTTGGCAGTTCTAAAATAATGCTCTCATGTCTTCAGATTTTATTTTGCTATTATGTTGAGAAAGGTCAATATATCTGTGATCACGCTTTACATCATGGATTGATATTGCATTTTCCTTCCAATTAGAGTTTTGCCATGGTGGTGACATTTCATAAGCTATTTGTCTTCTTCCCGCACTATATTATGTTTCTACATCTCTTGGCTTTACATGTTTTCCAAGTGTTAATTGCAAATGAAGCGACATTTAATATTTTTGCTAAATTTGTTGAGAGGTTTTCTTTTCTTTGCAAGGTTGCTTTATTTGTTTTACCGTGTGTGGTCATGTTGAAATCCTTGTTTTGTCTTCTAATTCCATTCCAATCTTGTATCTTTCTATATTATAAAGTTTATGTTGTTTCATTGGACAAAGCCTTTTGGATTTCTAAGAGCTATGATTTTCCTTGAACTGCACAGCCGGTGTTGCTCCTGTCATAGTAAGTCAATTTACCATAATCCAATCATTTTTTAATTCAATTATCTTATGGTTGTCCAACGTCTCCTTATTTTGTCTATTTCTGTAACATGTCGTTGTGGTCTTTAGGTGTACATATCCTCGCATCTAGAAATCTAAGGTACTTGTTATTGTAAAGAATCATCGTTAATTCTCAAATCCGGTGGTGGTATATTCACTTACAGTTGTGAAGTCATGCTCTCATGTTTTCAGATTGTATTTTGCTATTGTGTTGAGATAAAGTTCTTACTATTCTTGGAGCGAGTATATTGTTTTCACTCTTATGGTAATGTTTTTGAGAAGAAAGGTATGTAATTCTCACGTCTCGTGTTGGTGTTTTTTGGTAGTTACGAAATCATACTCATGTTTTCAAATTTTATTTTTTATTGTGTTGAGATGAAGTTACTCTTCTTGGAACGGGTATCTGGTTTTCACTTAGTGAAGGTGATGAAATCCAACCTCCCGCTGTCTCGTTCCGACTTTTGGAATTTTGCTGTGTCAAACTTATATGTGATCTGCATGGGTGATTTGAAATGTTTTTTTTCCCGTAGGGTGTATGAAAAAAATAGTTTCTGTAATGTTGGCTTAAGAAAATTTTATGGATGTTGGATAAGAAAAGTATATATGTGATAACGCTTAACATCTTGGATTGACATTGCATTTTCCTTGCAATTAGAATGTTGTCATGGTAGTGATATTTCATAAGCTATTTGTCTTCTTCCCCGCCCTAGATTTTGTTTCGATAACGCTTAACTTGTTGAGGTTTTCTTATCTTTGCAAAGTTCCTTTATTTGTTTTACCGTGTGTGGTCGTGTTGAAATGCTTTTTTTGTCTACTAATTACATATCCAATCCTGTATCTTTCTTTTTATAAGGTCTCATCTTGTTTCATTGTACAAAGCCTTTATAATTTCTCCGAGCTATGATTTTCCGAAGCGCACACCTCGTGTTGCTCCCGTCAAAGTAAGTGAATGTTCCAAAATCCAACCATTTTTTATTTAAATTATCTTTTGATTTCCATACTTATCCTTGTTTTGTCTATTGTTGTAACATGCAATTGTGGTCTCTAGGTTTACATGTCCTGCATCTACAACTCTTATGGTAATGTTATTGAGAAGAAAGGTATGTAATTCTGAGGTGTTTTCTTTAGTAGTTCCGAATTATACTCTCATGTTTTCAAATTTAATTTTTCTATTGTGTTGAGATGAAGGTACTCTTCTTGGAGCAGGTATCTGGTTTTCACTTAGTGAAGGTGATGAAATCCAACCTCCATCTGTCTCCATCCGACTATTGGAATTTTCGTTGTGTCAAACTTATGTGATCCGCATGGATGATTTGAAATGTTTTATTTCATAGATTGTATGAAAAAAATAGTTTCTGTAATGTTGGCTTAAGAAAAATTTATGGATGTTGGGTAAGAAAAGTATATCTGTTATCACAGTTAACATCTTGCATTGACATTGCTTTTTCCTTGCAATTAGAGTTTTGTCATGGTAGTGATATTTCATAAGCTATTTATCTTCTTCCCCGCCCTAGATTTTGTTTCTATATCTCTTGGCTAAACATGTTTTCTAAGTGTTAATTGCAAATGATGCTACGTTTAATATTTTGGCTGAACTTGTTGAGGTTTTCTTTTCTTTGCAAGGTTGTTTTATTTGTTTTCCATGTGTGGTCGTGTTGAAATGCTTGTGTTTTCTACTAATTCCATATCTAATCTTGTATCTTTTATATTATAAGATTTCATCTTGTTTCATTGTACAAAGCCTTTTGGATTTCTGCGAGCTATGATTTTGCTGGAACTGCACAGCTCGTGTTGCTCCTATGAAAGTAAGTGAATGTTCCAAAATCCAACCATTTTTTAATTAAATTATCTTTTGATTTTTCCTACGTATCCTTGTTTTGTCTATTTTTATAACATGCAGTTGTGGTCTATAGGTGTACATCTCTTACATTTACAACACTTAAGGTATTTTTATTGTGAAGAAAGGTCAGTAATACTGACATTTCGTGTTGGTATTTTCTTTGGAAGTTTTGAAATCATGCTCTTATGTTTTAGATTTTATTTTGATATTGTATTGAGATTAAGTTCTCACTATTCTTTGAGCAGGTATCTGGTTTTGACTTTGTAAAGGTGATGAAATTAAACCTCCCGCCGTCTCTTTCGACTTTCGAATTTCTTTGTGTCAAACTTATATGTGATCGACATAGGTGATTTGAAATGTTTGTTTTCCGCAGGATGTATGAATAAAATACATCTCTTACATTTACAACACTTAAGGTATTTTTATTGTGAAGAAAGGTCAGTAAGACGGACATTTCGTGTTGGTATTTTCTTTGGAAGTTTTGAAATCATGCTCTTATGTTTTAGATTTTATTTTGATATTGTATTGAGATTAAGTTCTCACTAGTCTTTGAACGGGTATCTGGTTTTGACTTTGTAAAGGTGATGAAATTAAACCTCCCGCCGTCGCTTTCTGACTTTCGGAATTTGCTGTGTCAAACTTATATGTGATCGACATGGGTGATTTGAAATGTTTGTTTTCCGCAGGATGTATGAATAAAATACATCTCTTACATTTACAACACTTAAGGTATTTTTATTGTGAAGAAAGGTCAGTAATACTGACATTTCGTGTTGGTATTTTCTTTGGAAGTTTTGAAATCATGCTCTTATGTTTTAGATTTTATTTTGATATTGTGTTGAGATTAAGTTCTCACTATTCTTTGAACGGGTATCTAGTTTTGACTTTGTAAAGGTGATGAAATTAAACCTCCCGCCGTCTCTTTACGACTTTCGAATTTCTTTGTGTCAAACTTATATGTGATCGACATGGGTGATTTGAAATGTTTGTTTTCCATGAGGATGTATGAATAAAATACATCTCTTACATTTACAACACTTAAGGTATTTTTATTGTGAAGAAAGGTCGATGATCATCGACATTTCGTGTTGGTATTTTCTTTGGAAGTTTTGAAATCATGCTCTTATGTTTTAGATTTTATTTTGATATTGTGTTGAGATTAAGTTCTCACTATTCTTTGAGCAATTATCTGGTTTTGACTTTGTAAAGGTGATGAAATGAAACCTCCAGCCATCTCGTTCGACTTTCGAATTTCTTTGTGTCAAACTTATATATGATCCACATGGGTGATTTGAAATGTTTTTCTCTATAAAAAATAGTTTCGATAATGTGGGCTTAAGAAAATTTTATAAATCTTGGTTAAGAAAAATATATTTGTGATCACGCTTTACATCATGGATTGATATTGCATTTTCCTTCCAATTAGAGTTTTGTCATGGTGGTGATATGTCATAAGCTTATTGTCTTCTTCCCAGACACTAGATTATGTTTCTACATCTCTTGGCTTTACATGTTTTCCTAGTGTTAATTGCAAGCTGAAGCGACATTTAATATTTTTGATAAATTTGTTGAGAGGTTTTCTTTTCTTTTCAAGGTTGCTTTATTTGTTTTACCGTGTGTGGTCGTGTTTAAATACTTGTTTTTCTACTAATTCTATCTCTAATACTGTAACTTTCTTTATTATAAAGTTTTATGTTGTTTCATTGGACAAAGCCTTTTGGATTTCTAGGAGCTATGATTTTCCTTGAACGCACTAACTCGTGTTGCTCCTGTCATAGTAAGTCAATTTACCATAATCCAGTCATTTTTTAATTCAATTATCTTATGGTTGTCCAACGTCTCAGTATTTTGTCTATTTCCGTAACATGCGGTTGTGGTCTTTAGGTGTACATATTCTATATCTACAAATCTAAGGTACTTGTTATTGTGAAGAATCATCGTTAATTCTCTAATCTCGTGGTGGTATATTCTTTTGCAGTTGTGAAGTCATGCTCTCATGTTTTCAGATTTTATTTTGCTATTATGTTGAGATGAAGTTCTTACTATTCTTGGAGCGAGGATGTTGTTTTCACTTTGTAAAGGTGATGAAATCCAACCTCTCGTTGTCTCGTTCAAACTTTAGGATTTTGTTGTGTCAAACTTATATGTGATCCCCATGATTGAATTGAATTTTTTTTAGTATGCTATATGAAAAAATAGTTTTTGTAATCGTTGGCTTAAGAAAAATTTATTGATGTTGGATAAGAAAAGTATATCCGTGATCACGCTTAATATCTTGGATTGACATTGCATTTTCCTTGCAATTAGAGTGTTGTCATGGTGGTGATATTTCATAAGCTATTTGTCTTATTCCCGCCCTAGATTTTGTTTCGATATCTCTTGGCTAGACATGTTTTAGAAGTGTTAATTGCAAATGATGTGATGTTTAATATTTTTGCTAAACTTGAGAGGTTTTCTTTTCTTTGCAAGGTTGCTTTATTTGTTTTACCGTGTGTGGTCTTGTTGAAATACTTGTTTTTCTAGATGGAACATGAAAGCAATTTATTAAAGCTGTGATCTAGATGGATTGTTTTTCATTCTAAATTCAATTAAAAAATATATATAGTTCATGGGTTTGTCTGTAGAGCTTAAAATATTATCATAGAATTTATTTTCTTCGGGGATAGGATTTAGGTTTCTATTACTGTTTTTGTTTTTCATCATCTACTTTCTTCTCAGAACTAAGGAATGCATCGAATAGGTTATGATAATATTTTTATGAAAATTCTAGGAATAGGTGTGTTTGTGTCTTGAGAGAGTTTATGAGGTTGTTTTGGGGTAAAATACACTTGACATGTTTTCCAAGTGTTAATTGCAAATGATGCGACATTTAATATTTTTGCTAAATTTGTTGAGAGGTTTTCTTTTCTTTGCAAGGTTGCTTTATTTGTTTTACCGTGTGTGGTCGTGTTGAAATACTTGTTTTTCTACTAATTCTATCTCTAATCATCGTAACTTTCTTTATTACAAGGTCTCATCTTGTATCATTGTACAAAGCCTTTTGGATTTCTATGAGCTATGATTTTCCTGGACTCGCACGTGCTCGTGTTGCTCCTGTTAAAGTAAGTGAATGTTCCAAAATCTAACCATTTTTAATTAAATTATCTTTATATTTCGTGTTGGTATTTTCTTTGGCGGTTCTAAAATAATGTTCTCATGTCTTTAGATTTTATTTTCCTATTATGTTGAGATTAAGTTCTTACTATTCTTGGGATAGGTATCTTGTTTTCACATTGTAAAGATGATGAAATCCAACTCTGTTGATGTCTCGTTTCGACTTTCGAATTTACTTTGTCAAACTTATATGTGATCCACATGGGTGAGTTGACGTGTTTTTCTTCCGTAGGTCTGTATGAAAAAAATAGTTTTTGTAATGTTGGCTTAAGAAAATTTTATGGATGTTGGATAAGAAAAATATATCCGTGATCATGCTTAACATCTTGGACTGATATTGCCTTTTCCATCGAATTAGAGTTTTGTCATGGTGGTGATATTTCATAAGCTATTTGTCTTCTTCCCGCACTAGATTATGTTTCTACATCTCTTGGCTTTACATGTTTTCCAAGTGTTAATTGCAAATGAAGTGACATTTAGTATTTTTACTAAATTTGTTGAGAGGTTTTCTTTTCTTTTCAAGGTTGCTTTATTTGTTTTACAAGTATGTGGTCGTTTTGAAATCCTTGTATTGTCTTCTAATTCCATCTTCAATCCTTTATCTTTCTATATTATAAAGTTTTATGTTGTTTCATTGCCCAAAGCCTTTTGGATTACTAGGAGCTATGATTTTCCTTGAACTACACAACTGGTGTTGCTCTGTCATAGTAAGTCAACTTACCATAATCCAATCATTTTTAATTCAATTATCTTATGGTTGTCCAACTTCTCCTTATAAAGTTTTGTGTTGTTTGATTGGACAGACTTTTAGATTTCTAGGAGCTATGATTTTCTTGGAAGTGCACACCTCAAGTTGCTCTCGTCATAGTAAAGTTAATTTACCACAATCCGATCAGCTTTTAATTAAATTATCTTATGGTTGTTCGACGTCTCCTTATTCTCGTCTATTTCTGTAACATGCGGTTGTGGTCTTTAGGTGTATATATCCTGCATTTACAAATCTAAGGTACTTGTTATTATGAAGAATCATTTTTAATTCTCACATCTCGTCGTGGTATATCCTTTTGCAGTTGTGAAGTCATGTTTTCAAATTTTATTTTGCTATTGTGTTGAGATGAAGTTCTTACTATTCTTTGAACGAGTATCCGGTTTTCACTTTGTAAAGGTTATGAAATCCAATCTCCGTCGTCTGGTTTCGACTTTCGAATTTGCTATGTCAAACTTATATGTGATCTACATGGTTGATTTGAAATGTTTTTTTTCCGTAGGCTTTATGAATAAAATAGTTTTTGTAAAATTAGCTTTGGAAAATTTTCAAAGTATATCTGTGATCACGCTTTACATCTCGGATTGATATCGCATTTTGCTTCCTATTAGAATTTTGGCATGGTAGTGATATTTCAAAAGCTATTTGTCTTCTTCCCGTACTAGATTATGTTTCTACATCTACTGGCGTGACATGTTTTCCAAGTGTTAATTGCAAATGATGCGACATTTGATATTTTTGTTAAATTGGTTGAGAGGTTTTCTTTTCTTTGCAAGGTTGCTTTATTTGTTTTACCGTGTCCAGTCCTGTTCAAATGCTTGTTTTTCTATTAATTCCATATCCATTCATGTATCATTCTTTATTATAAGGTCTCATCATTTTTCATTGTACAAAGCCTTTAGAATTTCTCCGTATTTTAATTAATTTATCTTTTTGTTGCCCGACTTCTCCTTGTTTTGTCTATTTCCGTAACATGCGGTTGTTGTCTCTAAGTGTTCATAATCTGCATCTACAACTTTAAGGTATTGTTATCGTGAAGAAAGGTCGGTAATTCTCACATCTCGTGGTGGTATTTGCTTTGGCAATTGTGAAGTCATGTTCTCATGTTCTCATATTTTATTTTGCTATTTTGTTGAGATGTCTGTTCTTAAAGCATTTGGAAAGGATATCTTTTTCACTTTGAAAGGTGATGAAATTCTCACAATTACTTCAGATTAGGCACCAATATATCACGAGCTATGATTTTCCAAGTAACTACATAGCTAGTGTTACCCTCATCAAAGTAAGTCAATGTACCAACATCCATCCATATTTTAATTAATTTATCTTTTGGTTGCCCAACATCTCCTTGTTTTGTCTAGTTACAGTAACATGCGGTTGTGGTCTCTAGGTGTACACTAGTGTTACCAGTATCAAAGTAAGTCAATGTACCAACATCTAGCCATATTTAATTAATTTATCTTTTGGTTGCCGGTGTCTCCTTGTTTTGGCTAGTTACAGTAACATGCAGTTGTGGTCTCTAGGTGTACATATCCTGCATCTACAACTTTAAGGTATTGTTATTGTGAAGATAGGCCGGTAATTCTCACATCTCGTGGTGGTATTTGATTTGGCACATGTGATGTCATTTCTAATGTTTTCAGATATTATTTTCCTAATTTGTTGAGATGAAGTTCTTACTTGTACTTGGAAAGGATATCTTTTTTCCCTTTAAAGGTGATGAAAATCTCACAATTACATCCGGAAGAGACGCCAATATATCACGAGCTATGATTTTCCAATGATCTGCACGACTATCATGTTGCTCTGTCAAAGTAAGTCAATGTACCAATATCCAACCATATTTTAATTAATTTATCTTTTTGTTGCCCGACATCTCCTTATTTTGTGTATTTACGTAACATGCGATTGTAGTCTCTAGGTTTACATATCTTACATCTATAACTTTAAGGTATTGTTATCGCGAAGAAAGGACGGTAATTCTCACATGTCGTGGTGGTATTTGCTTTGGTAGTTGTGAAGTCATGTTCTCATATTTTCAAATTTTATTTTGCTTTTATGTTGAGATGTTCTTACTTGTATTTCGAACAGTTTGGTTTTCACTTTGTTAGGTAATGAAATTCTCACAACTACTTCCACATGAGGCGCCAATATATCACGAGCTATGATTTTCCAACAATTTCACAACTAGTGTAGCCCTTGTCAATGTAAGTCAATTTACCAATACCCAACCATCTTTTAATTTAATTATCTTTTGGTTAAGTGGCGTTTCTTGGTGTTGTCTATTTTTGTAATATGCAGTTATAGTCTTTTGGTTTTCATATCCTGCATCTACAACTCTAAGGTATTGTTATTGTGAAGAAAGGTCCGTAATTCTAACATCTCGTGGTGGTATTTTCTTTGGCTTTTTGAAGTCATGTTCTCATATGATCCGATTTTATTTTGCTATTTTGTTTGGGATGAAGTTTTTACTGTTCTTGGAACGGATATCTTTTTTTTTCACTTTGAAAGGTGATGAAATTCTCACAATTACTTCCGGATGAGGCGCCAATATATCAGGAGCTATGATTTCCGTAACTACACAGACTAGTGTTGCCTCGTCAAAGTAAGTCAATGTACCAATATTTGGCCATCTCTTAATTAAGTTGCCCTGACATCTCCTTATTTTGTCTATTTTTGTAACATGCAGTTGTCGTCTCTAGGTGTACATATCCTGCATCTAGAACTCTAAGGTATTGTTATTGTGAAGAAATGTCAGTAATTTTCACATCTCGTGGTGTTATTTTCTTTGGCAGTTGTGAAGTCATGCTCTCATGTTTTCAGATTTTATTTTGCTATTTTTTTGAGATGAAGTTCTTACTATACTTGGAGCAGTATGTGGTTTTACTTTGTTAGATGATGAAATTCTCACAACTACTTCCAGATGTGGCGCCAATATATCAAGAGCTATGATTTTCCAACAACTTTGCAACTAGTGTAGGTCTTATCAAAGTAAGTCAACTGTACCAATATCCATTCATCTTTTAATTTAATTATCTTTTGGTTGCCTGGCTTCTCCTGGTGTTGTCTATTTTTGTAACATGCGGTTGTCAGCTAGGTGTACGTATCCTATATCTACAACTCTAAGGTATTGTTATTGTGAAGAAAGGCCGGTAATTCTCACATCTCGTGGTGTTATTTTCTTTGGCGGTTGTGAAGTCATGCTCTCATGATTTCATATTTTATTTTGCTATTGTTTTGAGATGAAGTTAGTGTTCTTGGAATATGTATCCGGTTTTCACTTTATAAAGATGATGAAATCCAACTTCACGTCGTCTCGTTTCGACTTTCGAATTTGTTGTGTCAAACTTATATGTGATCCACATGATTGATTTGAAATATTTTTAGTAGTATAAAAAATTATTGGTACTTTAATGTTTGCTTAAGAAAATTTTATGGATGTTGGATAAGAAAAGTAGGTCCGTGATCACGCTTAACATCTTGAATTGACATTGCATTTTCCTTGCAAATAGAGCTCTGTCATGGTGTTGATATTTCAGTAGTTATGTCGTCTTCCACGCCCTAGATTTGGTTTCTATGACATGTTTTCCACTTGTTAATTGCAAATGATGCGAAGTTTTTAGTTTTTGCTAAATATGTTGTTGGCTTAATTTGTCTTCAATTCGAAGATAGTGTAAAAATATACCTTGAAAAATATTGTTGGTATAGTGTTTGAATCTCAATCAATTCAAAAGGTAATAATAAAGTGTGCATGACTCCATGGTAGTGAGCATAGATTTGATGATTATTTTTGGGAGAAAACCAAAATGACTTTTTATCTATTTTAGTTCAAATTTAGCTCAAAAATAGAAAACATGAATGTGGATTCTCAACAACTAACCTGGGTCAATCTCTTATGTTGAAAGTAGAAAGTATGAATACAAATGCTTAAGGAAACCTAACTTAGGTCAATCTATATGTTCTCCGTTTCGCAAAACATTTCCAAATTAGGTTGAATAAAAAATTAAGCATGGAACATGAAAGCAATTTATTTAAATATGGTGATCGAGATGGAATTTTCTTTTTCATTTTAGATCCAACTAAAAATCTACCTAGTTCTTGGGTTTGTCTATATAGCTTAAAATATTATCATAGAATTCATTATCTTGGGGATAGGTTTCTATGTTGTCATTGTTTTGTCATCATCTCCTTTATTTCCTATAAGATGGAATGCACTAAAATGAGGTGATGATATTTTTATGAAAATTCCATGTAGTGGTGTGTTTGCGTCTTTGAGAGAGTTTATTAAGTTGTTTCGAGGTATAATAGGTTTTTTCATTAACAATCTCTCATGATTTATGTTGCACCATCTCTTCTGTTATTGTAGGGTTTTTTTTTCTTTTTCTCTTTTTGCTATGGTTATTCTACTTAAACTTGTTTTTTGTCTCATTACTTCTAGATGGTACTTGTTTTACTTATAGATTTTCTTTTCTTTGCAAAGTATTTTATTTGTTTTACTGTATGTGGTTGCATTGGAATGCTGATTTTCTTTTCTAATTCCACCTCAAATCCTGTATCTTTCTTTATTATAGAGTTTCATCTTGTTTTATTATATCAAGCCTTTTAGCTTACTACGAGCTATGATTTTCCGAGAACTGCACAACTAATGCTCGCCTTTGTCATAGTAAGTCAAAATCCCACAATCCAACCATCTTTTAATTCAATTATCTTTTGGTTGTCCTATGTCTTCTTGTTTTGTCTATTCCTATTATTGGAATGGGTACTTGTTCACTTTTTAATGTGATGTCTAACTTCCCAAGTCTCTCTTTGACATTACTGCATTTGTTGCGTCAAACTTAAATTTGATTCACATGGTTGATTTGAAATGTTTTTCTTGTAAGCTATTTTCAAAAAATATTGTTTTTGTAACGTTGGCTTAAGAGAATTTTATGGATATTGGATAAGAAAAGTAGATTTGTGATCACACTTAACATCTTTCATTGACATTCCATCTTCCTTGCAATTTAGAGTTATGTCACGGTGTTGATATTTCATAAACTATTTGTCTTCTTCCCGTCCTTGATTTTTTCTACATCTCTTGGCTTGACATGTATTGCACATGTTAATTGCAAATGATGCGATATTTAATATTTTTACTAAATTTGTTGGCTTAATTTGTCTACAATTCAAGGATATAGTGTCGAAATATACCCTGTAAAATATAGTTGTTATAGTTTTTGAATTTCAATCATTTCAAAAGGAACTAATAAAGTGTGCATGACTCAGTGGTAGAGAGCATGGATTTGATGATAATTTTACTGAGCCAACCAAAATGTCTTTTGAGCTATGTTAGTTAAGTTTTAGCTTAAAATAGAAAATATGAATGTGGATTATCTAACAAACTAACCTTGGTCAATCTGCAAGTCATTTTTTCAAATCATTTTCAAAAGAGATTTAATAAAAATAACTCATGGAACATGAAAGGAATTTATGAAATCGTGATCTAGATGGAATTTTCTTTTCATTTTAGATTCAATTAACAAATCTACATAGTTCTTGGGTTTGTTGGTAGAGCTTAAAATATCACCAAAGAGGGTTTCATGTTTGACATGGATGAGATTGCTTCAGTAGATCAAGTTCAATTTCATTTGCCTCTTATATGGGGATCACTTTTAACTTTTGTAATATCATGTTTGGCTTCAAATTCATGAATTTGAATTCCAATTTCTTCACCTAGCTTGTAGTTCTTCAGTTATTACTATTTAATTCTTGAAATTCCTATTGCTAACTTAAGGTTTTATTATTCAAAGTAAGCTAATATCTTATCTAATAAAGAGATTTTAACTAGTATCTTGTGATAAAACATATGAAGCTCCTAGAATTAACTTTATTTTCTTTGATTGCAACACTTTTGTTTTTTCTAATAGTTATGGATTATTTCCCTCTTTTTCATTTTAGATTCAATTAACAAATCTACATAGTTCTTGGGTTTGTTGGTAGAGCTTAAAATGTCACCAAAGAGGGTTTCAGATTTGACATGGATGAGATTGCTTGATAAATCAAGTTCAATTTCATTTGCCTCTTATATGGTGATAACTTTTAACTTTTGTAATATCATGTTTGGCTTCAAATTCATGAATTTGAATTCCAATTTCTTCACCTAGCTTGTAGTTCTTCAGTTATTACTATTTAATTCTTGAAATTCCTATTGCTAACTTAAGGTTTGATTATTCAAAGTAAGCTAATATCTTATCTAATAAAGAGATTTTAGCTAGTATCTTGTGATAAAACATATGAAGCTCCTAGAATTAACTTTATTTTCTTTGATTGCAACACTTTTGTTTTTTCTAATAGTTATGTATTATTTCCCCTCTTATTTATGTTAATGGTTGATGAGTTTGTGATTGGAATTGTTTAGATTTCTATGTTATTGTTTTGTCATTATCTCCTTTCTTTTCCTATAAGATGGATTGCATTGAAATGAGGTTATGATGATATTTTTATGAAAATTCCAGGCATAAGTTTGATTGAGTGCCAAGAGAGTTTATTAGGTTGTTTCGATGTATAATAGGTTTTTACTAACCATCTCTAATAATTTTTGCTGCATCATCTCTTAACATTTGTGTTGATGGTTGTTGAGTTTGTGGATGGAATTGCTATGTGTTTTTGTTTTCTTTTGGGGGTATTTTTTGATTTAAAAGGATGTTTCTTTGTTATTTTATGCATTATAGGCTATGAAGTGTGGCCACATTTGCTTTTTTTATTCCATTGGGTTGGATTTGTCATCCATTGCTATTAGTTGGGGATCACTTTTAACTTTTACATTGATTGTTTCTAAGTTTGTGGGTGAGATCTTAGCAACAATCAACTTCAATTTCGTTTGCCTCTTAGTTGAGGATCACTTTTAACTTTTGTGTTGATGGTTGCTTGATTTGTGGTTGGAATTGCTTTGTTTTTGGGGCTATTTTTGCATTTAAAAGATGGTTCTGTCTTTTGTTACACATCCTAGGTCGCTAATTGAGATCACATTTGTTGTTTTTCCATTGAGTTTGTTTTTCATACATTGTTGTTAGTTGGGGATCACTTTTTACTTTTATGTTGATAGTTGTTGAGTTTGTGGGTGAAATTGTTTTAGCATACTAAGTTCAATTTTGTTTGCCTCTTTGTTGGGGATTAGTTTTTAACTTTTGTGTTGATAGTTGTTGAGTTTATGAATGGAATCGTAGTGTTATTGCATTTTTTCTTGGGTTTTTTGCATTTAAAGGATGATTCTTTGTTTTGTTGTCCATCCTAAGTTGCTAAGTGAGGCCACATTTGCTGTTTTTTTCCATGGGGTTGGTTTTCTCACCCATTGCTCTTAATTAGGGATCACTTTTAACTTTTATGTTGATTGTTGCTAAGTTTGTGGATGAAATTGCTTGATGAGACCAAGTTCAACTTCATTTGTCTTGGTTAGGGATCACTTTTAACTTTTGTGTTGATGGTTATTGAGTTTGTGGTTGGAATTGCTCTGTGTTGTTGCTTTCTTTTTTTTTTTTTATTTGAAGCATGGTTCTCTATTTTTTTGTGCATCCTAGGATACCAAGTAAGGCCACATTGTTGTGGTTTTTCCATTGGGTTGGTTTTTCATTCATTTCTTTTAGTTAGGGATCACTTATAACTTTATGTTGATGTTTGCTTAGTTTGTGGATGAGATTGCTTCAATAGATCAAGTTCAATTTTGCTTACCTTGTAGTTGGGGATCCTTTTAACTTTTGTATTCATAGTTGCTTGACTTTGTGGATGGGATTGTTAAGTGTTGCTTTTTTGGGTTTTGTTTTTTTTTTTGCTTTAAAAGGATTTTTACGTGATTCATTTGTGCGTCCTAGGCTTTGAAGTAAGGTTATATTTGCTTCTTTTTCATTAGGTTGGATTTTTCATCCATTGGTATTAGTTAGGGTTCATTTTAACTTTTATGTTGATTGTTACTTGAGTTTGTGGATGAAATCGCTTTAGTAGACCAAATTCAATTTTATTTGTCTCTTAGTTAATGCTTTTCACATTGTGGTTCCTAGATGATCACTTTCATTTTGATTTTCCCTTACAAGTATAGTTGTTTCCATTCTGTTTGTCAATTATGTTTACCCTCTTTTGTGATGTCATCTAGGCCTTGCTCTTTTAACATTTATCATATGGTTCTAGGATATTAACCAATTTAGCAATATTGATATGCTTATGATAGCGCTATTGGGAGTTGTTTTATCATTAGCCTAGATGTGCATCCTAACAAAATTTGAGACCATAGGTCATGTATAATTTATTTCTTGTTTAATTTCTTTGAAAAAACATGAGTGTTATTTTTAGAAGTTGTCCACTAGTCTACCCAAATACACTTCTTCAACAACTCACTGGAATTTAAGACCTTATGTCATCAAGTAATTACAAATTTATGTTGCAAGTTTCTAAATTTTTCTTTAATTAATTTATAATTCTTACATTAATATTTTAATTAGCCAGGCTATTCTTATCCTAAAGAAAAAAATGATGAAGATGTTTAAGACTTGAATTGAATTTGTATCATAACTTGCAAAAACAATAGAACCACAATTTTGTTGTACAATGTTGGAAAAGTTTTTAGTTTGAAGAAAGAGTTAGTTCAAATAAATCTAAACCATAAGAATTAATTCCTTCTAGCTCTTTGTTTCCTTGTCAAAAGAGGAAAAAAGTCGATTCCTCTTTAATTAGGCCTTCCAACCTTTCAGAATAGAAAATGCATTGAACTCTACACAATCGGGCCACATGAACTATGATAACGTTATTCATTACATTCTAGATGGATGAACTCTATCAATGGAATAATGGTTTTAGCGATAAAATATTAGAAATTCAACCTATCAATGTAAGTTTTTATTAATGAGATGAGTATGTCATGACATCTCTATAGTTTATGGTAGAATTAGGCTTCCACTTCATTAGAAGCCTAATTCGAGTAAAATTGAGGAGATAAGAAGTTTTGAAGATAAAATTTAATCTGTCACAACTTATTTCTAGGTTTTTCCAAAATTTACTTGAAATAAAAATAAAAATTACCAAAATATAATAATAATAACGGTGACATGGGAAAAGAAATTAAGTTGGGGCACTTTTTATTAATGAGATGAGTATGTCATGATATCTTTATGAGTTTTGGTAGAATTAGGCTTCCACTTCATTGGAAGCCTAATTCAAGTAAAATTAAGGAGATAAGAAGTTTTGAAGACAATTTATCTCAAACGACCTATTTTCGGGTTTTTTTCCAAAATTAACTTGAAATAAAAATAACAAAAATAAAATAATAATAACATGGGAAAAGAAATTAAGTTAGGGATTTTTGATGAATTTAAGAGTCTATCTGTATCTCTATCGTGCTCTAAAATGAAGGAAGATGTAAATTCAAGTCTAAAAATAAATAATTATAGGATAAATTTGCATAAAAATGAAGTAGAAATGCATGAATAAATTTTAATAGGCCAACTTGTTTGAATCCTCAGTCCAAATTGAAGTTTAATTCTATTCATGAATTAATTTAATACCCAATTAAATAATTTAATTAAATATAAGGATTTAATTAGACTTTAAATGGGGTCAAAATAATTTTATTAAGGGCTTAATAGGTTGGAAATTAAGTTTGGAAGCCTAATTCAAGTAAAATTGAGAAGATCGGGATTTTCGGAGATGAAATTTTAATTTTTTACCAAATCAATTGATTGAAATGGGGGGTTGCCATGAAATCAAAGTCATCAAAAGATAAAGAACTAAGTTAAACTTTGGTAGAAAAAGAGTCAAACGACACGTCAGTATGGTCATTTCATTTTCTTCCCTAAATTTTACGCTAAAAAATCTTGTTTTGGTACCAACTTTGCAGGAATATTTAATGCCTTTATCCTACACCAAATTTGACAAGTCTTGTGCGAAAATAATCACTATGCTAGGCTATGGTCAACTTTCATTGATTGATATCACACGCAGCGTCGGTTCAACCATAAAAGTGATAACTCAAGTAGTCTATTGTAACTATTAAATTTGGTAGTTCATGATTTCTACTTTGATCCAACAGTTGGGATGATTCTTTCTCCGGACATAAATAGAAGAGACATCTATGGCCAGAAAAATGAAGAAAAACAACTTTCTTTCCTAAATTTTCATTGAAATACTCATGTTGTGGTACCAAATTTACATGCATATATAATGCATTTATCCTTCACCAAATTTGACAAACCTTGCGTGAAAATGATCATTTGATTCTTGATTATGCAAGCGTATAGTCAGTTTTGTTGATGATCATTTGACAAACCTTGCATATATGATGCCATGAAATCAAAGTCATCAAAAGATAAAGAACTAAGTTAAACTTTGGTAGAAAAAAGAGTCAAACGACACGTCGTATGGTCATTTCATTTTCTTCCCTAAATTTTCGCTAAAAAATCTTGTTTTGGTACCAACTTTGCAGGAATATTTAATGCCTTTATCCTACACCAAATTTGACAAGTCTTGTGCGAAAATAATCACTATGCTAGGCTATGGTCAACTTTCATTGATTGATATCACACGCGGCGTCGGTTCAACCATAAAAGTGATAACTCAAGTAGTCTATTGTAACTATTAAATTTGGTAGTTCATGATTTCTACTTTGATCCAACGAGTTGGGATGATTCTTTCTCCGGACATAAATAGAAGAGACATCTATGGCCGGAAAAATGAAGAAAAACAACTTTCTTTCCTAAATTTTCATTGAAATACTCATGTTGTGGTACCAAATTTACATGCATATATAATGCATTTATCCTTCACCAAATTTGACAAACCTTGCGTGAAAATGATCATTTGATTCTTGATTATGCAAGCGTATAGTCGGTTTTTGTTGATGGACACCACACGCGCATCGGTTCAACCCCAAAAGTGACACCTTAGGCGACCCACTGTAGCTGTCAAATGTGATGGTTCATGACACCTTCTTTGAGCCAACGATTGAGATAGTTTTGCTTTGAATCAACCGTTGAAATTTTATGCTAATATAGACTAGATTACCCTCTTCCTCCAATGATAAATAGAGATGAAATCTGTGGTCTAAAGAGGCGTAAACCAAAAGCCAAAATTGAAGAAAAACATTCTTCCCGATTTTCCCTTTTAAAACTCCTTTTGTTTCAACTCGTTAAGAGTGTATTGTTGTTTTACAAAAACAATCATTGTAAAACTCTTGAGAGTTGAGTATAAAACTCTTGATATTGGTGAGGGAACATCACCAAGGAAAAATCTTGAAGAGGGTACATCTTCAAGTGGGAAGAAGGAAAATCTTGAAGAGGGCATATCTTCAAGTGGTGTAAAAGTCTTGGTGTGGATTCATCAAGCGGGATTTGTAATCTTGTTACTTGGACTAGTAAGAGAATACAATACTCAAGTACGGGTTGGTACTTGAGTTGTGGATGTAGGCTTGCCGAACCACGTTAAAAACCGAGTTAGCAATCTCTCTCTCTTATCTCTTTACTTTAAAGTAATTAATTTTAAAATTGCATTATTTATTGTATTTACACCTAATCCCCCCCTTAGGTGCATAGTTGCCTTAATCCTTGAATTACAATAAGTATATACTAATTATAATTACTAGGGGGGCCTCAGAGAGAATGAATAGATGGGATAATTATAATTAGTATTATCTTAGAGAGAGAATAAATAAATAATACTAATTATAATTAATATTATAATTTTTTGTTGTTTTATTTATTATATTTTCTTATAAAAATATATTTTTAATATTAAAATAATCTAAAAATCAATTACAATATAAGAAATATATTAGAAGGATATCACAATATAATTTGTCTTGCAATTTCAAATTTTGTTTCAGATGATATTTTACTATAGGTTATTCCAGGATCGCAAAGGCCTTCACATGATTTATAGTTTGATGGAAGAATAAAAACAAGTTCCAATTTACTTGAATTATTAATTACATTTTATTATTATAATTATTAAATATTTAAAAAAACAATACACACACACACACACATACTTTAAAGTAATTTCACAAGTTGAAATCAATATGAAAAATTTGGTAGTCAAACACTTGAAATTGTTTTTCATGAACCTCAAACTCAACCAAAATTTTAACCAAACACTTTAAAAATTATTTAAAGTTGAACCACGGATGCTTTTCATGAAACTGTTTTTTTAAATCTTAACTACAAAAGCAAAAGCAATACCGATCACACCAAGACAAAGGGTGCTTGGTTGTGGTTGTTGTCCGGTGAGGAAGAGGGATGCAGAGGAGCGGAATAGCGAGACCATGGTGGTTGGTGGTGGTGGCGTGACGCAGCAAGAGAGGGATAGGTCGTGGATGAGAGTAGTGGGCGAAAGAGGGAGATGGGTCGCGACTAGAGAGAAAGAGGGACGATTGGTGATGCAGTTGGTTGAAGGAGACTGTAGGGGTTGTTGGTGTGGATAGTGAAAAGAGGAGAGAGGAAATGAACGGGAAAGGGAGGGGTTGGCTAACGGTCGCTATGGAAGAAGGAGAGGGATGACTCACGGGAAGGAGATGGAGGAGAAGGTGTGAGGGGTCACATCTGTGGTGGATGGCCAGGAAGAGAGGAAAAAAGGAGTAGAGGGTTCGTCTGCTGTGGTGGGTGGCCGGAGGAAAAGGAGAAGGAGTGGGGAGGAAGAGAGAAAATGGGGAGGGGGTTGCGGTTGCCCTTAAAGGCAATAACAAGTCCTCCCCACCACCATCAACAACAACACACTTCTTTCGGCAGCAGCAGCTATTGTAGCACCTTTGATGCCTCTCCGACCACCACGAACCAACATTCCTTAAGCCACCACCACTGGTAAAACCAAATAAACATTCTCCTTCTCCTTCATTAATTACTATTCTCTATGAACACTAGGGAGTGAAGGAGTGAATTAATTCACCTCGACCCGAGTCTTGGCCCACATGGTTGGGCTAGCCCATGTTGGGTTGGTCCAATTCCATTTTTAAAAGTATAAAAATATAATAATTGCATTTTTAGGAAAAATAAAATGTGATGTTTTCAGTGCATATGACCAAATTCAATGGTTTTTTCAAACATATTTTTGGGAAAAACAAATATAACATCTTTCTCATATTTTCGGATCCTAGTTATAGATGCTTCACCTTTGAGGATGTTGACATGACCCCTATCATTGAAGAGTATGCTCAAATCCTAAATTTTCCTCATAACCCTCATGAAGTTTATTTCATACAAATGATTGAGCATACAACCCAAAAGGTCACCAAGTTGTTATGCTTTGATCAAATAGACCAATACAGGACATCTACTTAGGGTTTTAAGTGGAAGATGATTGAGAGCAAGTTAAAGATGGATAAAGATAAAAGGGAGGCTTGGAGAAGAGATATATTGATAGGTGACTTTTGCTATTTTTGCTTTCATATTTTTCCCTTCAAAAGCCACTAGGATTATTAGTTTCGAAGTTATCGGTGCCTTCAGTCAAATATAAGCAAGTTAAGAATAATCTCATTTCAGCTAATATTAGTTGAGACCTTCCTGTCTCTAAACCATTGGGATGGTCATAAATGAAGAATGGAGGGACCTAGATGAAAAGGCATGGGTGAAGAAATATCAGGCACTCCCTAAAAGTAATTACAAATGGAAAGCCCCTTGGTAAGTGGTTCAACTTATCTTATGAGTTGTGGTGATAAAGCATGGGTCTTACTAATTGGCTTAACTAGATATATTAGTTATTCACCCTCATTACTAACCAGGTAGTTTAGAGGGACATAAGGGTTGATTGAATGCATCAGTTCAATCAAAAAAGTTAATTCATTGGTTGAGCTTGAAGTTATTAGGAGCAACTGGGAACAACCTGTTATAGTTGGCAAGGAAATTCACCAAATAAAGTCAGTTAGTCCTAACTATTTAATATGGAGGAGTTGTGAAACATTCTAGAGTGTAATGAAGCAAAACCAAATGCAAGATGAATCACCTGTTATCACTAGGCTAAAACAATGAGAGTTGATGAAGGAGACATGCAAGGAGAAATGGAGAAATTAACGATTGAACTTAGTAACAATAAAAGTCATCAGAGATCCCTCAAAGAACAACTTCTAAAGGAAGAACAGACGAGGGCTTCTCTAAAGCAACTTTTGACAGGAAACTATGAGCAGATTAATGAGTTGATTCGAGAAAAGAGCCAACTAGAAGAAACGAGTTACTGATATGATGACTTAGTGAATTATCACATAACAACGGAAAAGGGATTGGTCACTTTAAAGACGACTATCTAAAGCAATGAACATGTAGACCAAGAATTAATGGCCTCAATGAAAATAGAAAGGGATCAATCATTATAAGCTAAAATGGGATCTTGAGAGAGAAAAAGAAAGGTAGCTAGTCTTGCCATATAAGAGGAAAAAGATTTGAGAACCCGATACCAAGTATAGATTGAAAATGAGATGGAAGCAAGAAAGGTAGTTGAATCAAGTACTTAAACAAAAATAAATACCTGGAAAGAACAAGCTTCATTATGCAATTTGAACTTGAGACTTAGGAAGAGGAACTAAAAAGGGTGAAGACCAAGTAAGAGATCGGCAAGAATACACTAAGAAGATTGAGTTTCAACTAAACATCAAAACAATAGGGCTCAATATAGAGAAAAAGGAATCACAAAGGGCTAAAAGTCAGATCCAATAGTTAAAGAAGATGGTTCAAATGTTGGTAAGAAACAACGAATCGATGGTTGCTAGTAATGGAACACTACTTAAAGATAACATTATATTCCATTACAAGATCGAATAGATAGGCAAGCTAATTGACATGGTAGCTAGGAAGGCAAATGAGCTACTTGCAAAAGCTTCTAGAATTGGCAACAATGTTCACAAATATGAAGAATACTTGAATGAACTTTCCTCTTTTGTCGAGATTGTAGCTAATAGACGAATAACATTTGAGTAGATATATTTTTATGACTCATTTTGATGAATGAAATGGACAAGATCCACCCTTTTGGTAGGTGTATATATTCATTTAATCTAAATATTTGGATAAAACTCCAAATTTATCAAACTACTGATTCTAGCCGATAATCATGCATGCATTCATTTTTTGTAAATAACATGCATATCATTGACAACTTGAAATATAAGTCTTTGAAAGGCTTCGATTCACAAAGTTTATAACACTCGACTTCGTCAAAAAATATGGAGGATGAGGATCGTCCACATCAAGATGCTTCTTTTCAAGGAAAGTTGGATGCTTTGAAAAATAGTGTAGCTCGCATTGCTAACTTATTCGAGCGAGACACTAAGAAATGCCTATGGTAAGGGCCCTTCAACTAAATTCACTGTAGATGATCAAGCACAAATGGTGAACCACCTCGAAGAGATAATTGGAGAAAGCGTTCACAATCCTCAATAAAATCTCGCTTTTGTAAATCAACTACACGAGCACTCGTAACAACACCTATTGTTGGAGCATTTATAAATGAATCCCATAAAATATGATCATCTAATGATGTTGATCAAGACGTAATGGAAACATTGGAAGGCGGGATAAGAGTCATTAAAGGGGCACATTTGTATGATCCGATAAAAGCTACAAGAATGTGCTTAATATAAAATGTGGTAGAACCAAAAAGTTTCGTGTTTCGAGTTCATTATATATACTAGGACACAATACCCCGTCACTCATCTCGAAATCAAAATGGCGTAGTGGCGCATGATGAGAAATTATCGATGCATTTTCTTAAGATAGTTTGAGTGGGCAACTTGAAGTTGGTATATAAGGCTTGATAACACTAGAGTCATCTGAAATAAACTTTCGACTTTTGTTAAACAATACAAGTATAATATGTACATTGCTCCTAATAAGGCTAGTTTATTCAACCTAGAAAAGGGAAAAACATGAGAATATTCTCAAAGATGGAGAGATTTCTCCGCATAAGTACACCCTCCCTTTTAGACAGGAGATGGTTACTCTATTTGCCAACACACTTAGAACGTCATATTACGAGCATGTGATAGGAAGTTTGGCACAACAATTTATTGATGTCATGGTCATGGCAAAGCGCATAGAACAAGGAATTAAAAGTGGAAGAATCTTTGCACCAATGGAAAAAGGGCTTCGGTGGAAAGAAAAAAGATTGTTCATATTGAAGGTGATTATAAGGGCAAGAATACCCAATTTCAAAAATACAACACCCCATCATCTCAAATTGTTTAATTTCAACTCTCCATTCTCTACAAAGAGACCCATAAACCAAATTGAAAATTTATCAAAAACAAACCGAAAGTTTCCCAAAAGAGTTACTAAAAAATCAAGAGCAATTACTGATAGTATGAAAGGATTAGAGAACAAAAGTCGAGTCACCATCCAAACCGACATTTACACAAACAAATTGCAGAAATGACATTATCACAAACATGTGGTAGGCATAACGAACTTTGTAAGCCCCGGAAATAAATGTAAATGTTAATATAAAGAAATAAATTAAAAGAGAAATAAAATAAGTTGAGGGGAGGGGGAAATTGAAATAAATGTAAAGATTATGATTTAAATTATAAGAAGAGAACATGTAGGGTAAAAAGAAACATTTAATGGAATGGGGGAGGGGTGGTGCTAAGTATAATAAGAAAAATTGAAGAGTATATATACCCCTCTTGTCTCTCATTTCCAAGAAAGAGAAGGGGGAGAAAGGAAGAGAGATTTTGATATTGTCTTACCCAAATTAGAGAAGAAATTTGAAGTGAGATTAAGGATTTCCAAAACATTTACACATAAAAAAAACCCAAAGATTTGGAGTACTATTGGAAGAAGAAAGTGGAGGAAAAGGAGCGGTTGGGCAACAGCAGTAGGAAGAGAAAGAGGAGAGGAGGATATTGTGATTTCACAAAGTATTAGGATCTTGAATCCTTCATGGTAAAGTGTTTCTATATGCATCTAAAAGATTCTTGACTTTATGGTTAAAATTGCATTATTTTTTCTTTATGAATTTTGAATTAGGGTTCTTGAAACATTTTGGGGAAAATGTGAAATTGATGAATGTAGCATGAAAAGAATGAGGGAAGTCAATTTTCGGACAAATGCATGTGTTGCAGAAGTGAATAACTTGATAGATTCATCTCTTGATTTCCGGAGAGAATTTGAGTGGGAAAACAAGGGAATTAGGATTGGGTTCCTTCATAGGAGTTGTAGTTCTGGATGTATACTATCCAAGGAAACTTGTTTCATTTAATTTGAAATTTTATAACTCTAGTTAAGGGTCACCAAACATGACTATGTCAGGCGGTCTCTGCAGAACAAGTAGTCTGTCACATTAGTGATGCATTTCATGAATTTTGGGAAAAACTGGGTTTTCTCCTTCATAAGAGTTGTATCCCTATATGTTAGATTTCTAATAAGATAAAGTTTGTACAAAATAGAGCTCTAAAACTCCCGTTATAGTGAAACCTCTAGGAAGAGGTCGAAATTCAACCTCTCACTAAAGCTTTGAGAAAAAAGGGGAAAAGAGGGGAGGTCGCAAACGATGAAGTGAGATGCATTAAAGGAAAAGAAACAAGTTATGTTTGAAAATGGATGTTAATAATGATATTTTTATTGAAAAAGTTATAAAAGAATAACAAATGTAAAGGCATATTGAATTGTTTAGATGTAGTTGTTACGAGGAGTATTGGTGGTTGGAAATGATTTATGAGAATTTCATGAAATTGCAGGAGGGAACAAAAGTGTGGTAAACAACAAGCAACAAGGGACTACGAGCGTAACATCCACAACTGGTAGGTGATTCATGCCTATGTTTCTAATTTATTTTTCATAGTAGAAATGTGTGATTTATGTTAAAATTCGTGTGGAAGTTTGAGAAGACATAACGTATCCATAAGAATATTTCAGTGCTTGTGTATCATGAAAGTTTGGAAATGTCATGAACAAAACATGGCGGTGGCTAACATACATTCGAGTGTATGTTAGGATCCCAAATAAGAGGAACACCATGAATAACTGTCATACATTCAGTGTATGCCAGGATCCCAAGTAAAGGGATAGGTATAAAAGGCTAACATATATTTAGTGTATGTTAGGATCCCAAATAAGAGGAACATCATGAATAACTGTCATACATTCAGTGTATGCCAGGATCCCAGGTAAAGGGATGGGTAGAAAAGGCTAGCATACATTTAGTGTATATTAGGATCCCGGATAAGGGGATCATCATGAATAACGATCATACATTCATTGTATGCTAGGATCCTAGGTAAAGGGATCGGTAGAAAAGGATAACATACATTTAGTGTGTGTTAAGATCCCGGATAAGGGGATCAACATGAATAATTGTCATACATTCGAGTGTATGCCAGGATCCCAGTAAATGGATTCTTATAAATGGCTAACATACATTTAGTGTATGCTAGGATCCCCGATAAAGGGAAAATAGTTTGACTTTTGAATAGTTATGTTGATTATTTCAATTATATATGATGGCATATCGTGGGTTTAATAACTTTAATATGATTTCTTCAAGAATTTCTTTATGAGATTATCTTGTATTTCTATTTCAGGTCTATCACCTTCACGTCATGAGTAAAGCTATCGTTTCTTAGATTTTTGTATCCAATAGTAATTTGTATAAAGTAAATGTTGCAAACTGATATATATGTTCACCCTTTTTGAAAAATATTAGAATGTAAGAACATTAACTTGCTTGTCGTATTTTATTAAACAATAACTGGATTTATATCAACTCTAGTGTAAATGGTTGAATGATGTTAAATGTTTTTTTTATTAAATAATGGTTACGATGAGGATGATGTTTAAGGTTTTGTAGATCTAGGATGAATGGGTTAAGATTGAATTGAGGATTTTGTTATTACCCATCTTTTACTGCTTTTAGATCTCATTATTGTTTCAATACATGTTCTGCTTTTGAGACATGTTACTTGCTTGAGACTTGTTATTATTTGAAGATCTGTTATTGTTTAAGGCATGTTATTGAATCGGGACATGTTACTGTCTGAGACTTGTTATTATCTCGGGATCTCATTATCGTTTTGGATCTCGCTATCGTTTTGAGAACTATTATCGATTTGAACTTGTTATTGCTTTGTGAATCATTCATCGCTTAGGGTCCTATTATCGCTTGCTTGTGATTAAGAAAAAAATTTACTTGGTCATCCCCAAGAGTAGGGGGTGTTACAAACTCTGTAGCCAATTTTGTTACCAAAAGTACACAACAAGAAATGATTCTTGTTATACACCATACCAATGAGCTTTTGCCAAGTGTAGTAGACACAATTCTATAAAATTTATCTCAAATCCACACTCATTATGCAGTGGAAAAATAAGGAGAGTAAAATTGCATAAAAGACTTATTGTAATTCTTGTTTTTGAACTTGGTATTAGAGCTAGTGACTAACGTCCATGGCTTCATCACTGAAAAATCTTATCAAAATGAAAACCGAGTCACCACCACACACATAAATCAATTAGTATCAATTGCCCCTCCAAACTCCTCTATCTTCCAAAATCTAGCCTTAATCACGCTCAAGCTAGATAGAGCCAACTACTCCTTTTGGCGCACTCAAGTTATTCTAGCACTTCGTGCATTTAATATTGAAGATTATGGTCTTGGCAATAAACCATGTCCTCCATAGTTTGCGAGACAATACCACCAATGACTCGCCTTGCTTTTGAGTTAACTCGAGACAAGTTGATCTTGGCTTCAATATCGGAATCAATGTTTGGGCATATAGTTAGATACAATACCTCTCATGAGGTTTGACTCACTCTTGAGAATGTTTTCACCACACACCTCTAAAGCTCGCGATCCTTCAATTGAAATTTCAACTTAAATCTCTCAAAAAGAAAATCTATATATTCATGATTATATGCCGAGAATAGGATCTCTAGATGAAACAATAGTCTTTGTTGGACAACAAATATCAAATGATCACTGATGCTATATACTTTTGGGAGGCTTGGTCATGACTATGACTCGAGATGCGGTCAATCTGACCTCATGACATGGCCATGTCACTCCTCATCGATCGACACACCTTCTATTAATGCATGGTGCCTAGACAATGGAGCAACAAATCATGTTACTACAAATCCTTCAAACCTCGCATTCTAAATCAAAATACTGAAGGTAATTCTCATCTTCTCATAGGTAATGGCCAATCACTACCCATCACTCATTTTGGTTGTAGTATTTTACAAAATTTTGACACACAAATCTCACTTATCTTAAACAATATACTCTATGTACCATAAATTACCAAAAATCTTATGTCAATTGCTAAACTAACAACTAACAATCATGTGTTTGTTAAGTTTCATCATGATTGTTGCATTATGAAGGGTTGAATTACGTAAGAGGAAGCTAGTTCGGGAGCACTATGTGAAGGCATGTATCAGTTCAATATACACTAGAACCTTCTTGCACTAAACACATTTCAATTTAATTTTAAATTTGTCAAAATTCAAGTAAAGTCAATTTACCTTCAGTCTTCTATTCAGTCATTGTTTGCTAAATCTTCATCAGCCCCACGCTTGATTTGTGGCACATGAGACTTGGTCATCCAAATATCAATGTAATTAAAAACATGTTAAATGATGAGATATCTCCTTTGAAAACTAAACCTACATTTTGTGATCACTATCACATAGGCACATCCAAACATAAACACCATAATTCTTCTCTCACAATCACATATAAACCCCTTGAATTAATACATTCTGATATATGGGGTCCTTACCAATTCTTTCCAAGGATGGTTTTTGTTATTATGTTCATTTTGTGAATGATTAGAGTAACTTCACTTGGATTTTCCAACTAAAACTAAAATCTAAAGTACAAGAAACCTTTCTCACATTTCAAAAACTTGTGGAGAGAAAATTTTGAAACAAAAATCAAAATTGTTAAGTTAGACTAGGGAGGTGAATATTGTAGCCTTACACCCATATTGGCCTCCTTAGTCATTCATTTTAGACATCATTGCCCTCACACTCATCCCTAAAATGGAAAATCAAAAGAAAACATAGACACGTCATCGAAATGGGACTTACTCTCATCACTTAAGCATCCATGCTCGTCAAGTATTGGTAGGAAACCTTCAAGCACTTCCACTTTTCTCATCAATCATCTCTTCACCCCAACCCTATACCATAAATCACCTATTAAAGTATTACTCCATACCAAATCTAATTAAAAATTCCTGAAAGTGTTTAGATGCACCTGTTTTTCTCACTTAAGGGATTACAATAACCACAAGTTGGACTTTAGATAAACCAATTGTGTGTTCATAGGCTACAACCCAATCATAAAGGCTATAAATGCCTCCATCCCTCGAGTCAAATCTACATGGCACACAACATCACCTTCAATGAATTTGATTTCTCTTTGCAATTGGTTTTCATAACATAACTCAACTTCAGTCCATTTCTCATTTTGACTACCTTTTTAAGTAACAACTTGCAGACAATAATCATTCTTCCTCTGCAGCTGATACAAGACCATCATCAATGCACTCGGAAGAATCTCACTCTTCCTCTTCAAATTCCCCATCCTCTACAAGTCATTCCTCCCCTCCAATCCTCGGATAGCCTATTACCTCGATCACAACCCATCACTACATGTCCTTCATCTATCCCTCCATCACATCCCATGATAACCATATCCAAACTAGGTATCTTTAAACCTAAAACCTATCTTGCCTCAATCCTTCACAATCCATCATCAGCTACCTACTTTGTTAATACTCCTTATTCAAAGTAACATGCACTCACCACTCATGGATGGAAACAAGCGATGGATGAGGAATACAATGCCTTAATGAACAACATAGGTGGCTATCTTTTTATGTTATTTCTAGTTATAAGGGGTTGGTTGGAAGGCTATAAATAAGCCTTATGGGCTTTTTTTAATTTTGTTAGCTATAGCCCAAGGCTTGTGTGGGCTTAATTAATACTTAGTTTTCAGCTAGAATACAAGGCTTGTTTGGATTAAGTCATAGGTTTTTCAACTTAGGGTTTTAGGTGAGTTTTAGGGCTACTTTTTCAAGAAATATTTAAACTCATGTTAGCTAAATTTTGGCAGCCATTGATGAATATAAATTTTGAACTTTTTAGTTTTATGTGTAAGAGTGATTCTTGCATTCTTTAGTTCTTAAACAAACTCGATTTGATTTATCGAAGATTAGCTAGCTCCATGACATCATTTTACTCATTCCAATAGTGTTGGTGCCTTGCGACGAGTTCCATTGTGTCACACTCTGTTAGAACTATTTTGATTTTCCAGGATCGGATCTCATTCTTGGTTGTGGGTTGCGTGACCACGTGATCACAAGGTTCATATCGCTAATACTCGCCGTAACCTCCACATGAGCAACACCATATAATTTGGTATATAGGATGGGGACAGTCACACCATTAGAAATGGAGATTCCATCATTAAGGATTTTAAAAGATGTAGAGTTAGATGAATCAGAATGGGCAAGGCTGAGGTTCAATACCAAAGTAGGGTAGGAAAGAGCTTCCAACAAGAAGGTTAAGCCAAGGATACTTGAAGAAGGTGATTTGGTATTGAAGAAAATATCACTGACATCTAGAGAAGATAGAGTAAATGGACACCAAACTATAAGAGACCATATATGGTTAAAAAAGCTTTTTTTAGGAGGAGCCTTAATTCTGACTAATATGGATGGAGAAGATTTGTTTAGACTTGTAAATCTTGACGTTATAAAGAAATATTATGTCTAATGTATTACTCATATCAATCAATAAACTTGAGAATTGGCCATAAACTCTTTGTGTATTCATTTTTTCTTAGAACTTCTACATGATCTTATGCTTTCATGAAGATTTTTAGGAAAATAAAATCTAGTACAAAAGCATAAATCAAAGTGATGTTTGTTTGTAAATCAATTCTTGAATTCACGTGGTTTCCTTGAAAGGTAACCTCGTACCTCCAAAACCCACAAAATAAAGTCGAACTCTTAACTAAACAAATAATCAAAAAATCATTTCGCATGTAAAATCAAAGCTCATCAAATGCTAAATGCATGTTTTTGAAATGAGAGGAGGTCATCTTTGATATACCTTCACAAGTCTCAAACATGCAATCCTTATTTGAGCCTAATAAATATTTCTTGATACTTAACCATGACAAGGATTACACCCTACACTGGGGACAAGTGCAAGGTTCAAAATGCACTTTTAATCTATAAAATAGTCCTCAAAATGCCTAACAAAGTTGGGAGGTATAAACATAATAAGAGTTTTAGTATACTATAAGTTAACATAATAGTAGTGTTAAAAAAACTATGATAAAAAGCCCAAGCAAAATACTGGGAGACATGTCAAATCAATATGATGGAAGTGTTTAAAACCATGATAAAAGCTCAAACAAAATACTCGGGGCATGGCAAGTTATTATGCAAAACAATTATGAGGTCCCAAATACTGGGAGACATGTTAAATCAATATGATGGAAGTGTTTAAAAACCATGATAAAAGCTCAAACAAAATACTAGGGGGCATGGTAAGTTACTATGCGAAACAATTATGAGGTCCCAAAACCTAGTGCACTAGTGATCCTTAGTCTAAAAAACCCTTAGACACCTTTTAAGCCTACAAATATCTTTTTTTCATAGCCAACAACCTAAGCCTACATAACAAGTCTGATAAAGTTATTTTCGATCAAAAACAGTCAACCCAAATCGATAGGCAATGCTTTTCCATGTGATTTTATCATGTAGTTAACCATCAATGGTGATTGATTTGATGAAAAGTTCAAAGCCAAAAAAATAGAGTATTTACCTGGTTGAGATTGTAGTTGATGTTGCTTTTCAAAGTGGCTTTTCAAAGTGTTTTTATTCATAAAGTATTAAAATCATGTTTTTTTAAAAAATAGTTTTATTATCAAGACATCAAAATGATCTAAAAACATTATTGTTTTTTAAATTAAAATAAAAATCAAAAGTGTTTTTGAAACACAATGCTTGAAAATCTTGTTCAAAAGATAATCTATGATATTTATTTTTATTTTAAAAAATTATCAAGTAGTTTCTAAACTGAAAAACCTGGTCACGCCCTTGAAAGCCCATGTCTTTCAATCCAAGCCAACTTTTTCCTTTTTTGTATCTTTTCCTATTTTAAGATTTTTCATCTATACCCAACCAGGTGGGCTTTGCACCTTCATTTTGTTGTAATTTTGATAGTTAAACCTATATAAAATTATACAAGATGTTTTAAAAATAATTTTTATTTAGAATTATATTAAATAATATTTTTTAAGCACGTATCGATTAACCCATGTATAAATGTCATTCACATGGAACTTTTCCCCTTTTTGACCTTCAAAGATCTCATTTACTACTACTACCAAGATTTGCATTGATGGCCACTCTGCCCAAGCTCACGCCCGAGGTTTCGCTACGACTGTCGCACCCTCCTGCTCATCGGGGCCTGGCGGTTGCCTCGATAGCCTGGTATAGGTCCGTGCTTCAGCGTCATCCCATGTTCGGAGCTAGTTGATTCAACATGTGAGTTGTTACTCACTCCTTAGTGGATTTTGACTTCCATGACCACCGTCCTAATATCTTAATCGATCAACACACTTTGTTAGTTCTAGGTTAGTGCATAGTTGGGCATCATAAGCTGATTTCCAGTTCATCCCACATCGCTAGTTCCGCTTACCAAAAATGGCCCACTTAGAGCTCTCATTTTACGTGGTGCGACTTAACGAGCAGCTTGCACTATTATACCTATTTAAAGTTTGAGATTAGGTCGATGGCGCTACACCTAATAACTCTAATCATTTACTTTACCTGATAGAACTCGCTCTAAGCTTTAAATATCCTGAGGAAAACTTCAAAGGGACCAAGTACTAGATGGTTCAATTAGTCTTCACCCTATACCTAAGTGAAACGTACAATTTGCACATCAAGTATCATGGTGGGCCTCCACTAGAGTTTCCTATGGCTTCGTCCCACTCAGACATAGTTCACTATCTTTTGGGTCCCGACATCATGCTCTCACTCGAACCCTTCTTAGAAGATCAAGGTTGGTCGGCAATGCGATCCTCGAGGGGATCTCACCAATTATCCTAGGTCTCAATCCCACAAACATTTATCATCATCACAACCACAATATTTATAACATACTTTGAACAACAATTTCATTATAGAGGAACAAATGAGATAAACACGTATACATGGAACATGATTATATGAATTTCATAGTAAACTTAATCTATTCAAGTTTAAACATTAATGATACAAATTAAGTTATCCACATGTTTTAATATTACAAAATACAAATACTCCCTTGAACTAGATAATGAAAAGTGAATAATATCTAAGATCAACTCCTAGCATGTATGTGATGGTCCCAA
>CM063594.1:10731338-10862972 GCA_032356905.1 Salix exigua | reverse complement strand
TTGGGACCATCACATAGATGCTAGGAGTTGATCTTAGATTTTGTTCACTTATTGTTATCTAGTTATAGGGAGTAATTCTTGTATTTTTTAATATTAAACATGTGGATAAATTAATTTGTATAATTATTATTTAAACTTGAATAAATTAACTTAACAATGTAATTCATATAATCATGTTCCATGTATGGGTGTTTATCTCACTTGTTAATCTATAATGATATTGTTGGTCTATGTATGTTATAAATACTATAGTTGTGATGATTATTAATGTTTATGGGATTGGGACCGAGGATGATTGGTGAGATCCCCTCGAGGATCGCATTGCCGACCAACCTTGATCTTCTAAGAAGGGTTCGAGTGAGAGCATGATGTCGGGACCCAAAAGATAGTGAACTATGTCTGAGTGGGACGAAGCCATAGGAAACTCTAGTGGAGGCCCACCATGATACTGATGTGCAAATTGTACATTTCACTTAGGTATAGGGGTGAAAGACTAATTGAACCATCTAGTACTTGGTCCCTTTGAAGTTTTCCTCAGGATATTTAAAGCTCAGAGCGAGTTCTATCAGGTAAAGTAAATGATTAGAGTTATTAGGTGTAGCGCCATCGACCTAATCTCAAACTTTAAATAGGTACAATGGTGCAACTGCTTCGTTAAGTCGCACCACGAAAATGAGAGCTCTAAGTGGGTCATTTTTGGTAAGCAGAACTAGCGATGTGGGATGAACTGGAAATCAGCTTATGATGCCCAACTATGCACTAACCTAGAACTAACAAAGTGTGTTGATCGATTAAGATATTAGGACGGTGGTCATGGAAGTCAAAATCCACTAAGGAGTGAGTAACAACTCACATGTTGAATCAACTAGCTCCGAACATGGGATGACGCTGAAGCACGGACCTATACCAGGCTATCGAGGCAACCGCCAGGCCCCGATGAGCAGGAGGGTGCGACAGTCGTAGCGAAACCTCGGGCGTGAGCTTGGGCAGAGTGGCCATCAATGCAAATCTTGGTAGTAGTAGTAAATGAGATCTTTGAAGGTCAAAAAGGGCAAAAGTTCCATGTGAATGACATTTATACATGGGTTAATCGATACGTGCTTAAAAAATATTATTTAATATAATTCTAAATAAAAATTATTTTTAAAAACATCTTGTATAATTTTTATGCAGGTTTAACTATCAAAATTACAACAAAATGAAGGTGCAAAGCCCACCTGGTTGGGTATAGATGAAAAATCTTAAAATAGGAAAAGATACAAAAAAAGGAAAAAGTTGGCTTGGATTGAAAGACATGGGCTTTCAAGGACGTGACCAGGTTTTTCAGTTTAGAAACTACATGATAATATTTTTTAAAATAAAAAATAAATATCATAGATTATCTTTTGAACAAGATTTTCTAGCATTGTGTTTCAAAAATACTTTTGATTTTTTACTTTAAATTAAAAAAAAATAATGTTTTTAGATCATTTTGATGTGCTGATAATAAAAATATTTTTTTAAAAAAAAACATGATTTTAATACTTTATGAATAAAAACACTTTGAAAAGCAACATCAACTACAATCTGAACCAGGTAAATACTCTATTTTTTTGGCTTTGAACTTTTCATCAAATCAATCACCATTGATGGTTAACTACATGATAAAATCACATGGAAAAGCATTGCCTATCGATTTGGGTTGACTGTTTTTGATCGAAAATAACTTTATCAGACTTGTTATGTAGGCTTAGGTTGTTGGCTATGAAAAAAAGATATTTGTAGGCTTAAAAGGTGTCTAAGGGTTTTTTAGACTAAGGATCACTAGTGCACTAGGTTTTGGGACCTCATAATTGTTTCGCATAGTAACTTACCATGCCCCCTAGTATTTTGTTTGAGCTTTTATCATGGTTTTTAAACACTTCCATCATATTGATTTAACATGTCTCCCAGTATTTGGGACCTCATAATTGTTTCGCATAATAATTTGCCATGCCCCCCAGTATTTTGTTTGAGCTTTTATCATGGTTTTAAACACTTCCATCATATTGATTTGACATGTCTCCCAGTATTTTGCTTGGGCTTTTTATCATAGTTTTTTTAACACTACTATTATGTTAACTTATAGTATACTAAAACTCTTATTATGTTTATACCTCCCAACTTTGTTAGGCATTTTGAGGACTATTTTATAGATTAAAAGTGCATTTTGAACCTTGCACTTGTCCCCAGATGTAGGGTGTAATCCTTGTCATGGTTAAGTATTAAGAAATATTTATTAGGCTCAAATAAGGATTGCATGTTTGAGACTTGTGAAGGTATATCAAAGATGACCTCCTCTCATTTCAAAAACATGCATTTAGCATTTGATGAGCTTTGATTTTACATGCGAAATGATTTTTTTGATTATTTGTTTAGTTAAGAGTTCGACTTTATTTTGTGGGTTTTTGGAGGTACGAGGTTACCTTTCAAGGAAACCACGTGAATTCAAGAACTGATTTACAAACAAACATCACTTTGATTTATGCTTTTGTACTAGATTTTATTTTCCTAAAAATCTTCATGAAAGCATAAGATCATGTAGAAGTTCTAAGAAAAAAATGAATACACAAAGAGTTTATGGCCAATTCTCAAGTTTATTGATTGATATGAGTAATACATTAGACATAATATTTCTTTATAACGTCAAGATTTACAGGTCTAAACAAATCTTCTCCATCCATATTAGTCAGAATTAAGGCTCCTCCTAAAAAAAGCTTTTTTAACCATATATGGTCTCTTATAGTTTGGTGTCCATTTACTCTATCTTCTCTAGATGTCAGTGATATTTTCTTCAATACCAAATCACCTTCTTCAAGTATCCTTGGCTTAACCTTCTTGTTGGAAGCTCTTTCCTACCCTACTTTGGTATTGAACCTCAGCCTTGCCCATTCTGATTCATCTAACTCTACATCTTTTAAAATCCTTAATGATGGAATCTCCATTTCTAATGGTGTGACTGTCCCCATCCTATATACCAAATTATATGGTGTTGCTCATGTGGAGGTTACGACGAGTATTGCTGATATGAACCTTGTGATCACGTGGTCACGCAACCCACAACCAAGAATGAGATCCGATCCTAGAAAATCAAAATAGTTCTAACAGAGTGTGACACAATGGAACTCGTCGCAAGGCACCAACACTATTGGAATGAGTAAAATGATGTCATGGAGCTAGCTAATCTTCGATAAGTCAAATCAGTTTGTTTAAGAACTAAAGAATGCAAGAATCACTCTTACACATAAAACTAAAAAGTTCAAAATTTATATTCATCAATGGCTGCCAAAATTTAGCTAACATGAGTTTAAATATTTTTTGAAAAAGTAGCCCTAAAACTCACCTAAAACCCTAAGTTGAAAAACCTATGACTTAATCCAAACAAGCCTTGTATTCTAGCTGAAAACTAAGTATTAATTAAGCCCACACAAGCCTTGGGCTATAGCGAACAAAATTAAAAAAAAGCCCATAAGGCTTATTTATAGCCTTCCAACCAACCCCTTATAACTAGAAATAACATAAAAGATAGCCACCTATGTTGTTCATTAAGGCATTGTATTCCTCATCCATCGCTTATTTCCATCCATGAGTGGTGAGTGCATGTTGCTTTGAATAAGGAGTATTAACAAAGTAGGTAGCTGATGATGGATTGTGAAGGATTGAGGCAAGATAGGTTTTAGGTTTAAAGATACCTAGTTTGGATATGGTTATCATGGGATGTGATGGAGGGATAGATGAAGGACATGTAGTGATGGGTTGCGACTGAGGTAATAGGCTATCTGAGGATTGGAGGGGGAGGAATGACTTGTAGAGGATGGGGAATTTAAAGAGGAAGAGTGAGATTCTTCTGAGTGCATTGATGATGGTCTTGTATCAGCTGTAGAGGAAGAATGATTATTGTCCTGCAAGCTGTTACTTAAAAAAGGTAGTCAAAATGAGAAATCGACTAAAGTTGAGTTATGTTATGAAAACCAATTGCAAAAGGGAAATCAAATTCATTGAAGGTGATGTTGTGTGCCATGTAGATTTGACCTGAGGGATGGAGGAATTTATAGCCTTTATGATTGGGGTTGTAGCCTATGAACACACAATTGGTTTATCTAAAGTCCAACTTGTGGTTATTGTAATCCCTTAAGTGAGAAAAACAGGTGCATCTAAACACTTTCAGGAATTTTTAATTAGATTTGGTATGGAGTAATACTTCAATAGGTGATTTATGGTATAGGGTTGGGGTGAAGAGATGATTGATGAGAAAAGTGGAAGTGCTGAAGGTTTCCTACCAATACTTGACAGGCATGGATGCTTAAGTGATGAGAGTAAGTCCCATTTCGATGACGTGTCTATGTTTTCTTTTTGATTTTCCATTTTAGGGATGAGTGTGAGGGCAATGATGTCTAAAATGAATGACTAAGGAGGCCAATATGGGTGTAAGGCTACAATATTCACCTCCTAGTCTAACTTAACAATTTTGATTTTTGTTTCAAAATTTTCTCTCCACAAGTTTTTGAAATGTGACAAAGGTTTCTTGTACTTTAGATTTTAGTTTTAGTTGGAAAATCCAAGTGAAGTTACTCTAATCATTCACAAAATGAACATAATAACAAAAACCATCCTTGGAAAGAATTGGTGAGGACCCCATATATCATAATGTATTAATTCAAGGGGTTTATATGTGACTGTGAGAGAAGAATTGTGGTGTTTATGTTTGGATTTTCCTATGTGATAGTGATCACAAAATGTAGGTTTAGTTTTCAAAGGGATATATTCATCATTTAACATGTTTTTAATTACATTGATATTTGGATGACCAAGTCTCATGTGCCACAAATCAAGCGTGGGGACTGATGAAGATTTAGCAAACAATGACTGAATAGAAGACTGAAGGTAAATTGACTTTACTTGAATTTTGACAAATTTAAAATTAAATTGAAATGTGTTTAGTGCAAGAAGGTTCTAGTGTATATTGAACTGATAAATGCCTTCACATAGTGCTCCCCGAACTAGCTTCCTCTTCGTAATTCAACCCTTCATAATGCAACAATCATGATGAAACTTAACAAACACATGATTGTTAGTTTAGCAATTGACATAAGATTTTTGGTAATTTATAGTACATAGAGTATATTGTTTAAGATAAGTGAGATTTGTGTGTCAAAATTTTGTAAAATACTACAACCAAAATGAGTGATGGGTAGTGATTGGCCATTACCTATGAGAAGATGAGAATTACCTTCGTATTTTGATTTAGAATGCAGGTTTGAAGGATTTGCAGTAACATGATTTGTTGCTCCATTGTCTAGGCACCATGCATTATTAGAAGGTGTGTCGATCGATGAGGAGTGACATGGCCATGTCATGAGGTCAGATTGACCGCATCTGAGTCATAGTCATGACCAAGCCTCCCAAAAGTATATAGCATCAGCTGATCATTTGATATTTGTTGTCCAACAAAGACTATTGTTTCATCTAGAGATCCTATTCTCGGCATATAGTCATGAATATATAGATTTCCTTTTTTGAGAGATTGAAGTTGAAATTTCAATTGAAAGATGCGAGCTTTAGAGGTGTGTGGTGAAAACATTCTCAAGAGTGAGTCAAACCTCACGAGAGGTATTGTATCGAACTATATGCCCAAACATTGATTCTGAAATAGAGTTGAGTAACCAACTAATGATGGCTTGATCCATTCGGACTTAGATATTGAAGCCAAGATCAATTTGTCTGGTTGACTCAAAAGCAAGGCAGTCATTGGTAATATTGTCTGCAAACTATGAAGGACATGGTTTATTGCCAAGACCATAATCTTCAATATTAAATGCACGAAGTGCTAGAATAACTTAAGTGCGCTAGAAGGAGTAGTTGGCTCTATCTAGCTTGAGCGTGATTAGGGCTAGATTTTGGAAGATAGAGGAGTTTGGAGGGGCAATTGATACTAATTGATTTATGTGTGTGGTGGTGACTCAGTTTTCATTTTGATAAGATTTTTCAGGTGATGAAGCCATGGACGTTAGTCACTAGCTCTAATACCAAGTTCAAAAACAAGAATTACAATAAGTCTTTTATGCAATTTTACTCTCCTTATTTTTCCACTGCATAATGAGTGTGGATTTGAGATAAATTTTATAGAATTGTGTCTACTACACTTGGCAAAAGCTCATTGGTATGGTGTATAACAAGAATAATTTCTTGTTGTGTACTTTTGGTAACAAAATTGGCTACAGAGTTTGTAACACCCCCTACTCTTGGGGATGACCAAGTAAATTTTTTTCTTAATCACAAGCAAACAGTAACAGGACCCTAAACAGTAACAGTTCACAAAACAGTAACAAGTTCAAATCAGTAACAGTTCTCAAAACAGTAGCAGGTCCAAAACAGTAACAGATCCCGAGATAATAACAAGTCTCAGACAGTAACATGTCCCGATTCAATAACATGCCTTAAACAATAACAGATCTTCAAATAATAACAAGTCTCAAACAGTAACATGTCTCAAAACAGAACATGTATTGAAACAATAACAGATCTAAAACAGTAAAAGATGGGTAATAACAAAATCCTTAATTCAATCTTAACCCATTCATCCTAGATCTACAAAACCTTAAACATCATCCTCATCGCAACCATTATTTAATAAACAAAACATTTAACATCATTCCACCATTTACACTAGAGTTGATATAAATCCAGTTATTGTTTAATAAAATACGACAAGCAAGTTAATGTTCTTACATTCTAATATTTTTCAAAAAAAGTGAACATATATATCAGTTTGCCACATTTACTTAATACAAATTACTATTGGATATAAAAAAACTAAGAAACGATAGTTTTACTCCTGACGTGAAGATGATGGACCTGAAATAGAAATACAAGATAATCTCATAAAGAAATTCTTGAAGAAATCATATTAAAGTTATTAAACCCACGATATGCCATCATATATAATTGAAATAATCAACATAACTATTCAAAAGTCAAACTATTTTCCCTTTATCGGGGATCCTAGCATACACTAAATGTATGTTAGCCATTTATAACAATCCCTTTACCTGGGATCTTGGCATACACTGAATGTATGACAATTATTCATATTGATCCCCTTATCCGGGATCTTAACACACATTAAATGTATGTTATCCTTTTCTACCGATCCCTTTACCTAGGATCCTAGCATACACTGAATGTATGACTGCTATTCATGGTGATCCCTTTATCCGGGATCCTACTATACACTAAATGTATGTTAGCCTTTTCTACCTATCCCTTTACCCGCGATCTTGGCATACACTGAATGTATAATAGTTATTCATGGTGATCTCCTTATTTGCGATCCTAACATGCACTAAATGTATGTTATCCTTTTCTAGCGATCCCTTTACCTAGGATCCTGGCATACACTAAATGTATGATAGTTATTCATGGTGATCCCCTTATTTGGGATCCTAACATACACTGAATGTATGTTAGCCACCGCCATGTTTTGTTCATGACATTTCCAAACTTTCATGATACACAAGCCTGAAATATTCTTATGGATACATTATGTCTTCTCAAACTTCCACCCAGAATTTTAACATAAATCACACATTTCTACTATGAAAAATAAATTAGAAACATAGGCATGAATCACCTACCAGCTGTGGATGTTCTGCTCGTAGTCCCTTGTTGTTGTTGTTGCACCACACTTTTGTTCCCTCCTGCAATTTCATGAAATTCTCATAAATCATTTCCAACCACCAATACTCCTCGTAACAACTACATCTAAACAATTCAATATGCCTTTACATTTGTTATTCTTTTATAACTTTTTTCAATAAAAATATCATTATTAACACCCATTTTCAAACATAACTTGTTTCTTTTCCTTTAATGCATCTCACTTCATCGTTTCGCGACCTCCCCCTCTTTTCCCCTTTTTTTCTCAAAGCTTTCAGCAGAGGTTGAATTTCGACCTCTTCCTAGAGGTTTCACTATAACAGGAGTTTTAGAGCTCTATTTTGTACAAACTTTATCTTATTAGAAATCTAAAATTTAGGGATACAACTCTTATGAAGGGGAGAAAACCCAGTTTGTTCCCCAAAATTCATGAAATGCATCACGAATGTGACAGACCTGTTGTTCTGCAGAAACTGCCCAGCATAGTCATGTTTGGTGACCCTTAACTAGAGTTATAAAATTCCAAATTAAATGAAACAATTTTCCTTGAGTTGTAGACATCCATAACTACAACTCCTATACAGGAAACCAATACTAATTCCCTTGTTTTCCCATTCAAATTCTCTTTGGAAATCAAGAGGTGAATCTGTCAAGTTATTCACTTCTACAACACATGTATTTGGCCGAAATTGGCCTTGAAAAGCAAGACTTCCCTCATTCTTTTCATGCTACATTTATCAATTTTACACAATTCCACATTTTCCCCGAAATGTTTCAAGAACCCTAATCTAAAATTCATAAAGAAAAATAATGTAATTTTAACCATAGTCACAAATCTTTTAGATGCATATAGAAACACTTTACCAAGAAGGATTGAAGATCCTAGTATTTTGTGAAATCACAATATCATCCTCTCCTCTTTCTCTTCCTACTGCAGCCTAACCACTCCTTTTCCTCCACTTTCTACTTCCAATAGTACTCCAAATCTTTGGGTTTTTTTGATGTCTGAATGTTTTGGTAATCCTTAATCTCCTTTTCACTTCAAAATTCTTCTCTAATTTGGGTAAGACAATATCAAAATCTCTCTTCCTTTCTTCCCCTTCTTTTTTCTTGGAAATGAGAGACAAGAGGGGTATATATACTCAATTTTTCTTATTGCACTTAGCCTCCCCCATCCTTTTAAATGTTTCTTTTTACCTCACATGTTCTCTTCTTATAATTTAAATCATAATCTTTATATTTATTTCAATTTCACCATCCCCTCAACTTATTTCATTTCTCTTTTAATTTATTTCTTTATATTAACATTTACATTTATTTCCTGGGGCTTACAAAGTTTGTTATGCCTACCACATGTTTGTGATAATGTCATTTCTGCAATTTGTTTGTGTAAATGTCAGTTTGGATGGTGACTCAGCTTTTGTTCTCTCATCCTTTCATACTATCAGTAATTACTCTTGAATTTTTTAGTAACTCTTTTGGGGAAACTTTCAGTTTGTTTTTTGATAAATTTTCAATTTGGTTTATGGTTCTCTTTGTAGAGAATGGAGAGTTGAAGTTAAACAATTTGAGATGATGGGGTGTTGTATTTTTGAAATTGGGTATTCTTGCCTTTATAATCACCTTCAATATGAACAATCTTTTTTTTCTTTCCACTGAAGCCCTTTTTCCATTGGTGCAAAGATTCTTCCACTTTTAATTCCTTGTTCTATGCGCTTTGCCATGACCATGACATCAATAAATTGTTGTGCCAAACTTCCTATCACATGCTCGTAATATGACGTTCTAAGTGTGTTGGCAAATAGAGTAACCATCTCCCTGTCTAAAAAGAGAGGGTGTACTTATGCGGAGAAATCTCTCCATCTTTGAGAATATTCTCATGTTTTTTCCCTTTTTCTAGGCTGAATAAACTAGCCTTATTAGGAGCAATGTACATATTATACTTGTATTGTTTAACAAAAGCATCCACTAGATCTTTCCAAATGCTAACTCTAGTGTTATCAAGCCTTATATACCAACTTCAAGTTGCCCACTCAAACTATCTTAAGAAAATGCATCAGTAATTTCTCATCATGCACCACTTCTGCCATTTTGATTTCAGATGAGTGACGGGGTATTGTGTCCTAGTATATATAATGAACTCAGAAACACGAAACTTTTTTGGTTCTACCACATTTTGTATTAAGCACATTCTTGTAGCTTTTATCGGATCATACAAATGTGCCCCTTTAATGACTCTTATCCTGCCTTCCAATGTTTCCATTCTGTCTTGATCAACATCATTAGATGATCATATCTTATGGGATTCATTTATAAATGCTCCAACAATAGGTGTTGTTACGGGTGCTCGTGTAGTTGATTTACAAAAGCAGGATTTTATTGAGGATCGTGAATGCTTTCTCCAATTATCTCTTCAGGGTGGTTCACCATTTGTGCTTGATCATCTACCGTGAATTTAGTTGAAGGGCCCTTACCATAGGCATTTCTTAGTGTCTGCCCGAATAAGTTAGCAATGCGAGCTACACTATCTTTCAAAGCATCCAACTTTCCTTGAAAAGAAGCATCTTGATGTGGACGATCCTCATCCTCCATATTTTTTTGATGAAGTCGAGTGTTATAAACTTTGTGAATCGAAGCCTTTCAAAGACCTATATTTCAAGTTGTCAATGATATGCATGTTATTTACAAAAAAATGAATGCATGCATAATTATCGGCTAGAATCCGTAGTTTGATAAATTTGGAGTTTTATCCAAATATTTAGATTAAATGAATATATACACCTACCAAAAGGGTGGATCTTGTCCATTTCATTCATCAAAATGAGTCATAAAAATATATCTACTCAAATGTTATTCGTCTATTAGCTACAATCCTGATAAAAGAGGAAAGTTCATTCAAGTATTCTTCATATTTGTGAACATTGTTGCCAATTCTAGAAGCTTTTGCACGTAGCTCATTTGCCTTCCTAGCTACCATGTCAATTAGCTTGCCTATCTATTCGATCTTGTAATGGAATATAATGTTATCTTTAAGTAGTGTTCCATTACTAGTAGCCATCGATTCGTTGTTTCTTACCGGCATTTGAACCATCTTCTTTAACTATTGGATCTGACTTTTAGCCCTTTGTGATTCCTTTTTCTCTATATTGAGCCCTATTGTTTTGATGTTTAGCTGAAACTCAATCTTGTTGGTGTATTCTTGCCAATCTCTTACTGGTCTTCACCCTTTTTTAGTTCCTCTTCCTAAGTCTCAAGTTCAAATTGCATAACAGAAGCTTGTTCTTTCCAGGTATTTATTTTTGTTTAAGTACCTTATATCTGATTCAGCTACCTTTCTTGCTTCCATCTCATTTTCAATCTAAACTTGGTATCGGGTTCTCAAATCTTTTTCCTCTTATATGGCAAGACTAGCTACCTTTCTTTTTTCTCTCTCAGCATCCCATTTTAGCTTATAATGATTGATCCCTTTCTATTTTCATTGAGGCCATTAATTCTTGGTCTACATGTTCATTGCTTTAGATAGTCGTCTTTAAAGTGACCAATCTCTTTTCCATTGTTATGTGATAATTCACTAAGTCATCATATCAGTAACTCGTTTCTTCTAGTTGGCTCTTTTCTCGAATCAACTCATTAATCTGCTCATAGTTTCCTGTCAAAAGTTGCTTTAGAGAAGCCCTCGTCTGTTCTTCCTTTAGAAGTTGTTCTTTGAGGAATCTCTGATGACTTTTATTGTTACTAAGTTCAATCGTTAATTTCTCCATTTCTCCTTGCATGTCTCCTTCATCAACTCTCATTGTTTTAGCCTAGTGATAACAGGTGATTCATCTTGCATTTGGTTTTGCTTCATTACACTCTAGAATGTTTCACAACTCCTCCATATTAAATAGTTAGGACTAACTGACTTTATTTGGTGAATTTCCTTGCCAACTATAACAGGTTGTTCCCAGTTGCTCCTAATAACTTCAAGCTCAACCAATGAATTAACTTTTTTGATTGAACTGATGCATTCAGCCAACCCTTGTGTCCCTCTAAACTACCTGGTTAGTAATGAGGGTGAATAACTAATATATCTAGTTAAGCCAATTAGTAAGACCCATGCTTTATCACCACAACTCATAAGATAAGTTGAACCACTTACCAAGGGGCTTTCCATTTGTAATTACTTTTAGGGAGTGCCTGATATTTCTTCACCCATGCCTTTTCATCTAGGTCCCTCCATTCTTCATTTATGACCATCCCAATGGTTTAGAGACAGGAAGGTCTCAACTAATATAGCTGAAATGAGATTATTCTTAACTTGCTTATATTTGACGAAGGCACTGATAACTTCAAAACTAATAATCCTAGTGGCTTTTGAAGGGAATAATATTAAAGCAAAAATAGCAAAAGTCACCTATCAATATATCTCTTCTCCAAGCCTCCCTTTATCTTTATCCATCATTAACTTGCTCTCAATCATCTTCCACTTAAAACCCTAAGTAGATGTCCTATATTGGTCTATTTGATCAAAGCATAACAACTTGGTGACCTTTTGGGTTGTATGCTTAATCATTTGTATGAAATAAACTTACTGAGGGTTGTGAGGAAAATTTAGGATTTGAGCATACTCTTCAATGATAGAGGTCATGTCAACATCCTCAAAGGTGAAGCATCTATAACTAGGATCCGAAAATATGAGAAAGATGTTATATTTGTTTTTTCCCAAAAAATATGTTTGAAAAAACCATTGAATTTGGTCATATGCACGAAAACATCACATTTTATTTTTCCTAAAAATGCAATTATTATATTTTTATACTTTTAAAAAAAAGGAATTGGACCGACCCAACATGAGCTAGCCCAACCATGTGGGCCAAGACTCGGGTCAAGCTGAAATAGAATGTCTAGCCCTCCCTACTATTCACATGCAAGTGAATAGTAGGGAGTGAATTAATTCACTCCTTCACTCCCTAGTGTTCATAGAGAATAGTAATTAATGAAGGAGAAGGAGAATGTTTATTTGGTTTTACTAGTGGTGGTGGCTTAAGGAATGTTGGTTCGTGGTGGTCGGGAGAGGCATCAAAATGTGCTACAATGGCTACTGCTGCCGAAAGAAGTGTGTTGTTGTTGATGATGGTGGGGAGGACTTGTTATTTCCTTTAAGGGTAACTGCAACCCCCTCCCCCCATTTTCTCTCTTCCTCCCCCACTCCCTCTCCTTTTCCTCCGGCCACCCACCACAGCAGCAGCCCCTCTACTCCTTTTTTTCCTCTCCTCCTGGCCATCCACCACAGTAGCAGCCCCTCACACCTTCTCCTCCATCTCCTTCCTGTGAGTCATCCCTCTCCTTCTTCCATAGCGACTGTTAGCCAACCTGTAAACACCCAAGAGAAAAACAAATATATATATATATATATATATGAAATGAAGATAAATTCTGTTTTTTTTTTTAAAAAGAAAGAGCAAAACCGGTTTTAGATAAGAGCAAAACAAGGTTAGGACACATCTAACCCAAACCCCAAACAACCATCTCATTTCATGAGGTGTATAAATACAAGAAGGAGTGAGGGAGTGAAGGGATTTTGTTCTTTCTTTCCGTCACTCTCCATCTTCTCTTTACATAGCCGAACCTTGCACCAAATTAAGAGGAGAAAACCTTGTGAAAGAATTTGAGAAGTGAGACCTAAGGAGAGAAGAGAACACTTGCCAAGAGGAAGAAGAAAGGGAAGGAAAAGAAGAGAGGCAGCAAGAGAAGTGGAAGAAGAGTTTCAAATTTGTCAAAAAACAAAACCTTTGTGAGATAAGAGAGGTAAGAGTCATGAGACTCTTTTCTTTTCCCCTGAAAACAAGATGAAGAAGAAAAACCCTAGGGAAATTAACCTAAGACCCGAGATAATGAAAGGGAATTTCGTGGGTGTGTTGCTGAAATTTGTTGATTTATTATGGTCTGAAATGGATGGGTTCCATGTGTGTTTCTATGCTGGAAAATGTGTGTGATGGCTGGAATTTCGTGGGTGTGTTGCTGAAATTTGTTGATTTATTATGGGCTGAAATGGATGGGTTCCATGTGTGTTTCTATGCTGGAAAATGTGTGTGATGGCTGGAATTTCATGGGTGTGTTGCTGAAATTTGTTGATTTATTATGGGCTGAAATGGATGGGTTCCATGTGTGTTTATATGCTGGAAAGTGTGCGTGATGGCTGGAATTTCGTGGGTGTGTTGCTGAAATTTGTTGATTTATTATGGGCTGAAATGGATTGGTTTCATGTGTGTTTAAGTGCTGGAATTCATGTGTTAATGTGCTGATTTTCATGGGTGTTTAAGTGCTGGAATTCATGTGTTTATGTGTTGATTTTCATGTGTTTAAGTGCTGGAATTAATGTGTTTAAGTGCTGGAATTCATGTGTTTATGTGCTGATTTTCATGTGTGTTTAAGTGCTGGAATTCATGTGTTAATGTGCTGATTTTCATAAGTGTTTAAGTGCTGGAATTCATGTGTTTATGTGCTGATTTTCATGTATGTTTAAGTGCTGGAATTAATGTGTTTAAGTGCTGGAATTCATGTGTTTATGTGCTGATTTTCATGTGTGTTTAAGTGCTGGAATTAATGTGTTTAAGTGCTGGAATTCATGTGTTTATGTGCTGATTTTCATGTGTGTTTAAGTGCTGGAATTCATGTGTTAATGTGCTGATTTTCATGGGTGTTTAAGTGCTGGAATTCATGTGTTTAAGTGCTGGAATTCATGTGTTTATGTGCTGATTTTCATGTGTGTTTAAGTGCTGGAATTCATGTGTTAATGTGCTGATTTTCATGGGTGTTTAAGTGCTGGAATTCATGTGTTTATGTGTTGATTTTCATGTGTGTTTAAGTGCTGGAATTAATGTGTTTAAGTGCTGGAATTCATGTGTTTATGTGATGATTTTCATGTGTGTTTAAGTGTTGGAATTCATGTGTTTATGTGCTGATTTTCATGTGTGTTTAAGTGTTGGAATTCATGTGTTTATGTGCTGATTTTCATGTGTGTTTAAGTGCTGGAATTAATGTGTTTAAGTGCTGGAATTAATGTGTTTAAGTGCTGGAATTCATGTGGTTATGTGCTGATTTTTCATGTGTGTTTAAGTGTTGGAATTAATGTGTTTAAGTGCTGGAATTCATGTGTTTATGTGCTGATTTTCATGTGTTTATGGGCTGAAAATTCATGTGATTAGGTGCTGGAAAATATGTGTGTGTTGGCTTGAAAATTCAGGTGTTTATAAGCTGAAAATTCATGTGTTATGTGCTGGAAATTCATGTATAGATAGGCTGAAATGCATGCTGTTTTTATACTGGAATTGATGTATATTTGGCTGAAACTTGTTGAAAGATTTCGAGTAGAAATGTATGGATTCAACTTGTGAATTATGATGAAAGATTTTGTGTGTTACACTAAAAATCTATGCTTGAAATTCATGGGTATTTTTCTGAAAATTTGCATGTGTGTTTGGATCGGATTCGATTGAAGAAATGTGTCTTGAATTTGTGTATTTTGCGGCATATGGAAATATGAACTTTGAAATGAGTACAGTGACGGATGTAGGCCGAAAATGCACGTGTACTGATTATGACCCTTGATGTCGCAGGTGGTGCGGCTGGGATAGGATCACCGTCACGACAAGCACAACCCACTAGCGGAACAGGTAGGCGAACCTTACATTCTTATTCTTTCATTGTATAAGGAAAAATTGTGATGTGAATATTGCCCTATTGTGATGGAGTTAATAATAAATGGGAAAATATTGAATGTCGACAAAAGATTGATTAGCTTCGGCTAATGGCATCCGAAGGGATGGCCGGGATAAAAGAATGATTAGCTTCGGCTAATGGCATCCGAAGGGATGGCCGGGATAAAAGAATGATTAGCTTCGGCTAATGGCATCCGAAGGGATGGCCGGGATAAAAGAAAGATTAGCTTCGGCTAATGGTATCCGAAGGGATGGCCGGGATAAAGGACTGATTAGCTTCGGCTAATGGCATCCGAAGGGATGGCCGGGATAAAAGAAAGATTAGCTTCGGCTAATGGCATCCAAAGGGATGGCCGGGATAAATGATTGATTAGCTTCTGTTAATGGCATCCGAAGGGATGGCCGGCCGGGATAAAAGAATGATTAGTTTCGGCTAATGGTATCCGAAGGGATGGCCGAGTCTAAGATTATAGTCGTTAGGAAAGAATGATATAATTACAAATATATTAAGCTTCAAGTGTTAGACTGAACAATCATTAATAATATTATTAGCTCTAGGTAATTTCTTTCTTTTAAGTGTTTATACTGCTGCAGGAATACCACACCCACGAGACGTCTAAGGAGCTCGTTACATGAGAGCTTATTTTTGCAAAGAATCGTGTAAATGAAATTTTGATTACAATGTATTTTGTATGAAGTAATGTAATGAATGTTTAACTTTCCTTAGACCCTTTTGTGTAAAGGCTATAATGACTTATTGTAGGATGGGAATATAAACCGTGTCTATGTTATATATTTTAAGTATGATATTGTAAATTATGAAATCATGAAACTATGCTTTATGTTGTGTCACTTTTAAATTAAATATTACTCGTGTAAATGGTGTTAAAATGTTAAGGGGTGATCGGGCCCGTTGATTCTAGGAACCATGGGCAAAAAATAAAATAAAAAATTACCAGGTTGTTACACAACCCCTCCCTTTCCCGTTCATTTCCTCACTCCTCTTTTTCACTAACCACACCAACAACCCCTACAGTCTCCTTCAACCAGCTGCATCACCAATCGTCCCTCTTTCTCTCTAGTCGCAGCCCAACTCCCCTCTTTCGCCCACTACTCTCATCCACGACCTATCCCTCTCTTGTTGCGCCGCCAGCCACCACCAACCACCATGGTCTCGCTATTCTGCTCCTCTGCGTCCCACTTCCTCACCAGACAACAACCACAACCAAGCACCCTTTGTCTTCAGGTGTGATAGGTATTGCTTTTGCTTTTGTAGTTAAGATTTAAAAAAAATAGTTTCATGAAAAGCATTATCCATGGTTCAAAATAATTTTTAAAGTGTTTGGTTAAAATTTTGGTTGAGTTTGAGGTTCATGAAAAACAATTTCAAGTGTTTGACTACCAAATTTTTCATATTGATTTCAACTTGTGAAATTACTTTAAAGTATGTGTGTGTGTGTGTGTGTATTGTTTTTTTAAATATTTAATAATTATAATAATAAAATGTAATTAATAATTCAAGTAAATTGGAACTTGTTTTTATTCTTCCATCAAACTATAAATCATGTGAAGGCCTTTGCGATCCTGGAATAACCTATAGTAAAATATCATCTGAAACAAAATTTGAAATTGCGAGACAAATTATATTGTGATATCCTTCTAATATATTTCTTATATTGTAATTGATTTTTAGATTATTTTAATATTAAAAATATATTTTTATAAGAAAATATAATAAATAAAACAACAAAAAATTATAATTAGTATTATTTATTTATTCTCTCTCTAAGATAATACTAATTATAATTATCCCATCTATTCATTCTCTCTGAGGCCCCCCTAGTAATTATAATTAGTATATACTTATTGTAATTCAAGGATTAAGGCAACTATGCACTTAGGGGGGTTTAGGTGTAAATACAATAAATAATGCAATTTTAAAATTAATTACTTTAAAGTAAAGAGATAAGAGAGAAAGATTGCTAACTCGGTTTTTAACGTGGTTCGGCAAGCCTACATCCACGACTCAAGTACCAACCCGTACTCGAGTATCGTATTCTCTTACTAGTTCAAGTAACAAGATTACAAATCCAGCTTGATGAATCCACACCAAGACTTTTACACCACTTGAAGATATGCCCTCTTCAAGATTTTCCTTCTTCCCACTTGAAGATGTACCCTCTTCAAGATTTTTCCTTGATGATGTTCCCTCACCAATATCAAGAGTTTTATATTCAACTCTCAAGAGTTTTACAATGATTGTTTTTGTAAAACAACAATACACTCTTAATAGTGTGGATATTACAAATGAAGATCTATGATCTCTTTATCTCACTTAATAGCACTTAGAATATTTGAAAGTGTTTAAGTGTAGTGAGAATGAGATTTAATACTCTTTGTGTTAGGATATGAAGATTTAAACACAAATATGAGTATTAATGAAGATTGATGATATGAAGGTGTTTTTGCACTCTAATTGCCTCAATATAAGATATGAAAGCTGTGTGTATTTAGTTTTGCAATTAAGAGGCCTATTTATAAGTTTTTAAAAGAAACTAGCCGTTTATAGCAGTTTTAGTGCAACTGTCATATCAAGCGGTCGACCGGTTCACAACGGATAAATCAAGCGGTCGACCGGTTCAGTTCGAAAGGCAATTTGTCTTCCAAGCGGTCGACCGGTTCACAACGGATAACCCAAGCGGTCGACCGGTTCAGTTGAAAGGCAATTTGTCTTCAAGCGGTCAACCGGTTCACAACGGATAACCCAAGCGGTCGACCGGTTCAGCTCGAAAGGCAATTTGTCTTCAAGCGATCGACCGATTCACATTGGATAACCCAAGCGGTCGACCGGTTCAGCTCGAAAGGCAATTTGTCTTCAAGCGGTCGACCGATTCACTTGGTAACCCAAGCAGTAGACCGGTTCATGCAGAAAGGCAATTTTGACAAATTATCTTTTCTGAATTTCTTGAACTGATTGATTATGACTTAATCCTATAATCATCAAACTTTTTTAATGCATGCAATGTGAAGTGTGTGAGTTCATTTTAATTTGTGTTATCAAGTTAGAAATTGAGATTTACATAAAGCACTAATATGAAAACTTATTCTGAATCTTCACTTGCTTGCATCTTGGACTTCCTGGAGTGATTTCTTCGTGTACTCCATTATGCTTGTTGATGTATTCTTTGTATAATACCTGTTTATAACTTAATCTCATCCAAGCATATTATTAGTCCATTTTCTTTTTACTGTTATCATCAAAATATATAAAGCATACAAGTGTGACATTATATGTCAACAATCTCCCCCTTTTTGATGATGACAATAAACAAAAAAACTTAGATAAAAAATTGAGTCTCCCCCTATATTTTGTAATGCAATATATAAGAGGCATTGAACATTTTTAGCAATTTAATCTAAGTAAAAATATCATATGCAATTTCAAGAAAAAATTATTTTTCTCCCCCTAAATATATGCATATAAATTTTTCATATTCTCATATTCTTCTCCCTCATTATTGATGCATTTGATATTTTCATATTCTCTCCCCCTTTGGCATCAACAAAAAGAAAATTAACATTTTAGATAAATAAAAACATAATATTCAATATCATTGTACATATATCCAAAATGAAACATATATCCAAAATGAAAAGCATAAATACAATATCTCTAAGGATAAATAACAGCATAAATAAAATGAGATGCATGATACAAAATCACTAAGGAGGTGGGTTTTGTGAGAGAAGTGAAGCCATCATCTCCTTCATCTCCTGTATATCAGCCCGCATCTCTATCTGAGAGTCTCTCATGGATCGTATATCTGTCTCCATGAGCGTCAGACGACTCTCTATCCTATGCGACCAGCCACTCGCAAATGGCTTATCTGGTGAGGAAGCCGGAGTTGGTGACTCAAATAAATTTGTGAACTCATCTTCACCTTGATCCTCAACCACATTCTCCTCCTCTTCATGCTTTTCCTTAGCATGTGCACCTTCTTGGTGCCCTTGAATCCACTCACCATGCTCATTAAGCACATATTTCATTCTAGTGAGAGTGGTGTTATTTATCTCCGTCTTATCCGAGTACGGTTTCTTATCCGTACCCGTTAGCAGGATCTCAAAATGCTCAAAAATAGTGGTAAACACTTGACCATAAGGTAGAGCCTTTTGTTTTTGATCGTATGCTAAAATCATATTCCTAATCAACATGTATGGAAGGTTTATTGGTCTTCTCTGAATCATACAATCAATTAAGCATAACTCCATAAATGTAACTTCATCATAATGCCCCTTTTTGGGCAAGATATTGTGAGCAATAATCCTATGGAGTAGTCTAGGTTTCAACAAAAGATCCTGACTCTTTATTTTAGCACCTGGAGCAAATCCAGTATTTCCAGTGTACAATGCAACAGCAAAATCATAGCTAAAACCCTCAATGGTCGATATTACTTTAATATCGAAAACTCTTGGACCATCATTAGATATACCCAATATATCGGCTAATTCAACACAATTAAATTCAATGGGATTTCCTTGAAGAGTACTCATTATTCTTGGTTCTACATTAACCCTCATGTTAGTAAAGAACATCCTCATCAACTTAGGGTATGTAGGTTTCCTATATTCATACAATGAGTACCAACCCATTTCAGCAAATAGAGTATCCATACCTAAAGCAGACAAATCATTGCCTAAACCTCTTTCTACACTAATAGCTCTATTTGAGAAATTACTCAAAAATCTTTGAACATTATCACCTGATGAGGAAGCTGGATCATTTGCTCGTTTGCTCCTTGATTCAGTCCTCCTTAAACATTTCTAGGGTGTCATTGACTTTAATTAGGCTATGGGTGTTTTGATTTGGAGTAGGTTTTGAGAGGATTTGGGGTTAGTGTTTTTGGAGTTTTGAATTTTTTCTGTTTAATGTGTTTTGAAACCCTAGATAGTATTTATACTATCGCGAAACCGGTCGACCGGTTGCCTTAGGGTAATTTCAACCGATCGACCGGTTTACTCCCAAGTTGAGAATTTTCCAAATTTCTCTTTTGAACCGTTCTTTGCACTCAAAATGTAGCCTTTTCATGTAAAAATTATATCCAAAAAGCAAAGAAACTGTTCCTCTGGCTCAACCGGTCGTCCGGTTGATCCAGATGCATGCAGTAAATGTCAGACCTACAAGTAGGCTAACATTTAAATATCTAGAAATGATAAAAAAAAATTCCCAGAGTCATTCTGAGCGGTGACCGATTTTTTCTAAATCGACCTATTTTGAAATAAATTACAAAATTAATTGATGAGAATTAATGGTTAAATTCAGATAGTAAATATCAAACCCACAATTAAAATTTAAATATCTAGAAATGATAAAAAAAATTCCCGGAGTTATTCTGAGCGGTGACCAATTTTTTCTGAATCGACCTATTTTGAAATAAATTGTGACATTAGTTCATGAGGATTAAAGATTAAATTTAGATAGTAAATGTTGGCCCTACAAGTAGACTGATATTTAAATATCTAGAAATAACCAAAGAAATTCTCAGTTATTCTAAGCGATGACCAATTATTTTTTTAATCGAAATATTTTTTTTGGAAAAAACTCATCCACCTACACGGATCTTTTTCCTAATATTTTTTTTTGGGTTCATAAGCTCATAATAAAATTACAAAAGTTAGATTTATTCACATGAATAAATATGGTCCATCAAAATATTGAAAATCACATCCAAATACACAATGCAGCTTATCTCAAGTAAGGCGTACTAGGGGTGCTAATACATTCCCCTTTACGCAACCAGTCCCCTACCCTTGAATCTCTAACCAAACCTGTGCAATCGGGTTTTCCTAGCGACCCTCAACAACTAGGTTGCGACTCAACTCTTGATGAGATAAAATCCTCCGGGATGCCCCTCGACAACGTGCGACAGACTCAATGTGCACGTTGTAGGGTATTGGATTATTGTGCAGGAAATGGTATACAGTGCAAGAAAATGGTGTATTGCAGGTATGATAATAATAATAGGTTGCATGGCATAAGCATGGTTGTTGGCAAGGCCTTGACAGACCCTTTTGAAATAACATTAAAAATACAAAAATATTGCAAGAATATTAATAATTAAACAGTAAAAACAACGAGTTGAAACAAAAAGGAGTTTTAAAAGGGAAAACTAGGAAGAATGTTTTTTCTTCAATTTTGGCTTCTGGTTTCTGCCCCTTTAGACCACAGATTTCATCTCTATTTATCATTGGAGGAAGAGGGTAATCTAGTCTATATTAGCATAAAATTTCAACGGTTGATTCAAAGCAAAACTATCTCAATCGTTGGCTCAAAGAAGGTGTCATGAACCATCACATTTGACAGCTACAGTGGGCTGCCTAAGGTGTCACTTTTGGGGTTGAACCGATGCACGTGTGGTGTCCATCAACAAAAATTGACTATATGTTTGCATAATCAAGAATCAAATGATCATTTTCACGCAAATTTTGTCAAATTTGGTGAAGGATAAATGCATTAGATATGCATGTAAATTTGGTACCACAACATGAGTATTTCAACGAAAATTTAGGAAAGAGAGTTGTTTTTTTTCATTTTTCTAGCCATAGATGTCTCTTCTATTTATGTCTGGAGGAAGAATCATCCCAACTGTTGGATCAAAGTAGAAATCATGAACTACCAAATTTAATAGTTACAATAGACTACTTGAGTTATCACTTTTATGGTTGAACCGTCGCGCGTGTGATATCAATCAATGAAAGTTGACCATAGCCTAGCATAGTGATTATTTTCGCACAAGGCTTGTCAAATTTGGTGTAGGATAAAGGCATTAAATATTCCTGCAATGTTGGTACCAAAACAAGATTTTTTTAGCGAAAATTTAGGGAAGAAAATGAACTGACCATACGACGTGTTGTTTGACTCTTTTTTTTCTACCAAAGTTTAATTTAGTTCTTTATCTTTTGATGACTTTGATTTAATTGCAACCCCCCCAATTTCAATCAATTGACTTGGTAAAAAAAATTAAAATTTCATCTCTGAAAATCCCAATCTTCTCAATTTTACTTGAATTAGGCTTCCAAACTTAATTTCCAACCTATTAAGCTCTTAATAAAATTATTTTGACGCCATTTAAAGTCTAATTAAATCCTTACACTTAATTAAATTATTTAATTGGGTATTAAATTAATTCATGAATAGAATTAAACTTCAATTTGGACTGAGGATTCAAACAAGTTGGCCTATTAAAATTTATTCATGCATTTCTACTTAATTGTTTTATGCAAATTTATCCTATAATTATTTATTTTTAGACTTGAATTTACATCTTCCTTCATTTTAGAGCACGATAGAGATACAATAGACTCTTAAATTCATCAAAAATCCCTAACTTAATTTCTTTTCCCCATGTTATTATTATTTTATTTTTGTTATTTTTATTTCAAGTTAATTTTGGAAAAAAAACCCGAAAATAGGTTGTTTGAGATAAATTGTCTTCAAAACTTCTTATCTCCTTAATTTTACTTGAATTAGGCTTCCAATGAAGTGGAAGCCTAATTCTACCAAAAACTATAAAGATATCATGACATACTCATCTCATTAATAAAAAAGTGCCCCAACTTAATTTCTTTTCCCCATGTCACCGTTATTATTATTATTATTATATTTTTGTTATTTTTATTTTTATTTCTAGTAAATTTTGGAAAAAAACTAGAAATAAGTTGTGACAGTTAAATTTTGTCTTCAAAACTTCTTATCTCCTCAATTTTACTCGAATTAGGCTTCTAATGAAGTGGAAGCCTAATTCTACCATAAACTATAGAGATGTCATGACATACTCATCTCATTAATAAAAACTTACATTGATAGGTTGAATTTCTAATATTTTATCGTTAAAACCATTATTCCATTGATAGAGTTCATCCATCTAGAATGTAATGAATAACGTTATCATAGTTCATGTGGCCCGATTGTGTAGAGTTCAATGCATTTTCTATTCTTAAAGGTTGGAAGGCCTAATTAAAGAGGAATCGACTTTTTATCCTCTTTTGACAAGGAAAACAAGGAGCTAGAAGGAATTAATTCTTATGGTTTAGATTTATTTGAACTAACTCTTTCTTCAAACTAAAAGACTTTTCCAACATTGTACAACAAAATTGTGGTTCTATTGTTTTTGCAAGTTATGATACAAATTCAATTCAAGTCTTAAACATCTTCATCATTTTCTTTCTTTAGGATAAGAATAGCCTGGCTAATTAAAATATTAATGTAAGAATTATAAATTAATTAAAGAAAAAATTTAGAAACATGCAACATAAATTTGTAATTACTTGATGACATAAGGTCTTAAATTCCATTGAGTTGTTGAAGTGTATTTGGGTAGACTAGTGGACAACTTCTAAAAATAACACTCATGTTTTTTTCAAAGAAATTAAACAAGAAATAAATTATACATGACCTATGGTCTCAAATTTTGTTAGGATGCACATCTAGGCTAATGATAAAACAACTCCTAATAGCGCTATCATAAGCATATCAATATTGCTAAATTGGTTAATATCCTAGAACCATATGATAAATGTTAAAAGAGCAAGGCCTAGATGACATCACAAAAGAGGGAAACATAATTGACAAACAGAATGGAAACAACAACTATACTGTAAGGGAAAATCAAAATGAAAGTGATCATCTAGGAACCACAATGTGAAAAGCATTAACTAAGAGACAAATAAAATTGAACTTGGTCTACTAAAGCGATTTCATCCACAAACTCAGTAACAATCAACATAAAAGTTAAAATGACCCCTAACTAACATCAATGGATGAAAAATCCAACCTAATGAAAAAAAGAAGCAAATATAGCCTTACTTCAAAGCCTAGGACGCACAACAAAATACAGAAAAATCCTTTTAAAGCAAAAAAAAAAAAAAAAACCCAAAAAAAAGCAACACTTAACAATCCCATCCACAAATTCAGCAACTATGAATACAAAAGTTAAAAGGGATCCCCAACTACGAGGTAAACAAAATTGAACTTGATCTATTGAAGCAATCTCATCCACAAACTAAGCAAACATCAACATAAAGTTAAAAGTGATCCCTAACTTAAAGCAACGAATGAAAAACCAACCCAATGGAAAAAACCACAACAATGTGGCCTTACTTGGTATCCTAGGATGCACAAAAAATAGAGAACCATGCTTCAAATAAAAAAAAAGAACAAAGAAACCAACAACACAGAGCAATTCCAACCACAAACTCAATTACCATCAACAGAAAAGTTAAAAGTGATCCCTAACTAAGACAAATGAAGTTGAACTTAGTCTACTGAAGCAATTTCATCCACAAACTCAGCAACTATGAATACAAAAGTTAAAAGGGATCCCCAACTACAAGGTAAGCAAAATTGAACTTGATCTATTGAAGCAATCTCATCCATAAACTAAGCAAACATCAACATAAAGTTATAAGTGATCCCTAACTAAAAGCAATGAATGAAAAACCAACCCAATGGAAAAAACCACAACAATGTGGCCTTACTTGGTATCCTAGGATGCAAAAAAATAAATAGAGAACCATGCTTCAAATAAAAAAAAGAAAAAAGAAAGCAACAACATAGAGCAATTCCAACCACAAACTCAATAACCATCAACACAAAAGTTAAAAGTGATCCCTAATTAAGAGCAATGGGTGAGAAAACCAACCCCATGGAAAAAAACAGCAAATGTGGCCTCACTTAGCAACTTAGGATGGACAACAAAACAAAGAATCATCCTTTAAATGCAAAAAAAACCCAAGAAAAGAATGCAATAACACTACGATTCCATTCATAAACTCAACAACTATCAACACAAAAGTTAAAAACTAATCCCCAACAAAGAGGCAAACAAAATTGAACTTAGTATGCTAAAACAATTTCACCTACAAACTCAACAACTATCAACATAAAAGTAAAAAGTGATCCCCAACTAACAACAATGTATGAAAAACAAACTCAATGGAAAAACAACAAATGTGATCTCAATTAGCAGCCTAGGATGTGTAACAAAAGAGAGAACCATCTTTTAAATGCAAAAAATAGCCCCAAAAAATAAAGCAATAACACATAGCAATTCCAACCACAAATCAGCAACCATCAACACAAAAGTTAAAAGCGATCCTCAACTAAGAGGCAAACGAAATTGAAGTTGATTGTTGCTAAGATCTCACCCACAAATTTAGAAACAATCAATGTAAAGTTAAAAGTGATCCCCAACTAATAGCAATGGATGACAAAATCCAACCCAATGGAATAAAAAAAGCAAATGTGGCCACACTTCATAGCCTATAATGCATAAAATAACAAAGAAACATCCTTTTAAATCAAAAAATACCCCCAAAAGAAAACAAAAACACATAGCAATTCCATCCACAAACTCAACAACCATCAACACAAATGTTAAGAGATGATGCAGCAAAAATTATGAGAGATGGTTAGTAGAAAAACCTATTATACACCGAAACAACCTAATAAACTCTCTTGGCACTCAATCAAACTTATGCCTGGAATTTTCATAAAATATATCATCATAACCTCATTTCAATGCAGTCCATCTTATAGGAAAAGAAAGGAGATAATGACAAAACAATAACATAGAAATCTAAACAATTCCAATCACAAACTCATCAACCATTAACATAAATAAGAGGGGAAATAATACATAACTATTAGAAAAAACAAAAGTGTTGCAATCAAAGAAAATAAAGTTAATTCTAGGAGCTTCATATGTTTTATCACAAGATACTAGTTAAAATCTCTTTATTAAATAAGATATTAACTTACTTTGAATAATCAAACCTTAAGTTAGCAATAGGAATTTCAAGAATTAAATAGTAATAACTGAAGAACTACAAGCTAGGTGAAGAAATTGGAATTCAAATTCATGAATTTGAAGCCAAACATGATATTACAAAAGTTAAAAGTGATCCCCATATAAGAGGCAAATGAAATTAAACTTGATCTACTGAAGCAATCTCATCCATGTCAAATCTGAAACCATCTTTGGTGATATTTTAAGCTCTACCAACAAACCCAAGAACTATGTAGATTTGTTAATTGAATCTAAAATGAAAAAGAGGGGAAATAATCCATAACTATTAGAAAAAACAAAAGTGTTGCAATCAAAGAAAATAAAGTTAATTCTAGGAGCTTCATATGTTTTATCACAAGATACTAGTTAAAATCTCTTTATTAGATAAGATATTAGCTTACTTTGAATAATAAAACCTTAAGTTAGCAATAGGAATTTCAAGAATTAAATAGTAATAACTGAAGAACTACAAGCTAGGTGAAGAAATTGGAATTCAAATTCATGAATTTGAAGCCAAACATGATATTACAAAAGTTAAAAGTGATCCCCATATAAGAGGCAAATGAAATTGAACTTGATCTACTGAAGCAATCTCATCCATGTCAAACATGAAACCCTCTTTGGTGATATTTTAAGCTCTACCAACAAACCCAAGAACTATGTAGATTTGTTAATTGAATCTAAAATGAAAAAGAAAATTTCATCTAGATCACAATTTCATAAATTCCTTTCATGTTCCATGAGTTATTTTTATTAAATCTCTTTTGAAAATGATTTGAAAAAAAATGACTTAGATTGACCAAGGTTAGTTTGTTAGATAATCCACATTCATATTTTCTATTTTAAGCTAAAACTTAACTAACATAGATCAAAAGATATTTTGGTTGGCTCCGTAAAAATTATCATCAAATCCATGCTCTCTACCACGGAGTCATGCACACTTTATTAGTTCCTTTTGAAATGATTGAAATTCAAAAACTAAAACAACTATATTTTACAGGGTATATTTCAACACTATATCCTTGAATTGTAGACAAATTAAGCCGGCAAATTTAGTAAAAATATTAAATATCGCATCATTTGCAATTAACATGTGCAATACATGTCAAGCCAAGAGATGTAGAAAAAAAATCAAGGACGGGGAAGAAGACAAATAGTTTATGAAATATCAACACTGTGACACAACTCTAAATTGCGAGGAAGATGGAATGTCAATGGAAGATGTTAAGTGTGATCACAAATCTACTTTTCTTATCCAATATCCATAAAATTCTATTAAGCCAACGTTACAAAAACAATATTTTTTTTGAAAATAGCTTACAAGAAAAACATTTCAAATCAACCATGTGAATCAAATTTAAGTTTGACGCAGCAAATGCAAAATGTCAAAGAGAGACTTGGGAAGTTAGACATCACATTAAAAAGTGAACAAGTACCCATTCCAATAATAGGAATAGACAAAACAAGAAGACATAGGACAGCCAAAAGCTAATTGAATTAAAAGATGGTTGGATTGTGGGATTTTGACTTACTATGACAAAGGTAGCATTAGTTGTGCAGTTCCTGGAAAATCATAGCTCGTAGAAAGCTAAAAGGCTTGATATAATAAAACAAGATGAAACTCTTTAATAAAGAAAGATACAGGATTTGAGGCGGAATTAGAAAAAAAAATCAGCATTCCAGTGCAACCACATACGGTAAAACAAATAAAATACCTTGCAAAGAAAAGAAAATCTATAAGTAAAACAAGTACCATCTAGAAGTAACAGAGAAAAAAACAAGTTTAAGTAGAATAACCATAGCAAAAAGAGAAAAAGAAAAAAAAACCCTACAATAACAGAAGAGATGGTGCAACATAAATCATGAGAGATTGTTAATGAAAAAACCTATTATACCCTGAAACAACTTAATAAACTCTCTCAGCACGCAAACACACCTCTACATGGATTTTTCATAAAAAATATCATCACCTCATTTTAGTGCATTCCATCTTATAGGAAATAAAGGAGATGATGACAAAACAATGACAACGTAGAAACCTATACCCCAAGATAATGAATTCTATGATAATATTTTAAGCTATATAGACAAACCCAAGAACTAGGTAGATTTTTTAGTTGGATCTAAAATGAAAAAGAAAATTCCATCTCGATCACCATATTTAAATAAATTGCTTTCATGTTCCATGCTTAATTTTTTTTCAACCTAATTTGGAAATGTTTTGCAGAAACGGAGAACCTATAGATTGACCTAAGTTAGGTTACCTTAAGCATCTGTATTCATACTTTCTACTTTCAACATAAGAGATTGACCCAGGTTAGTTGTTGAGAATCCACATTCATGTTTTCTATTTTTGAGCTAAATTTGAACTAAAATAGATAAAAAGTCATTTTGGTTTTCTCCCCAAAAATAATCATCAAATCAATGCTCACTACCATGGAGTCATGCACACTTTATTATTACCTTTTGAATTGATTGAGATTCAAACACTATACCAACAATATTTTTCAAGGTATATTTTTACACAATATCTTCGAATTGAAGACAAATTAAGCCAACAACATATTTAGCAAAAACTAAAAACTTCGCATCATTTGCAATTAACAAGTGGAAAACATGTCATAGAAATCAAATCTAGGGCAGGGAAGACGACATAACTACTGAAATATGAACACCATGATAGAGCTCTATTTGCAAGGAAAATGCAATGTCAATTCAAGATGTTAAGCGTGATCACAGACCTACTTTTCTTATCCAACATCCATAAAATTTTCTTAAGCAAACATTAAAGTACCAATAATTTTTGATACTACTAAAAAACATTTCAAATCAATCATGTGGATCACATATAAGTTTGACACAACAAATTCCGAAAGTCGAAACGAGACGGCAGGAAGTTGGATTTCATCATCTTTATAAAGTGAAAACCAGATACACATTCCAAGAACACTAACTTCATCTCAAAACAATAGCAAAATAAAATATGAAAATATGAGAGCATGACTTCACAACTGCCAAAGAAAATAACACCACGAGATGTGAGAATTACCGGCCTTTCTTCACAATAACAATACCTTAGAGTTGTAGATATAGGATACGTACACCTAGCGACAACTGCATGTTACAGAAATAGACAACACCAGGAGAAGCCAGACAACCAAAAGATAATTAAATTAAAAGATGAATGGATATTGGTACAGTGACTTACTTTGATAGGACCTACACTAGTTGCAAAGTTGTTGGAAAATCATAGCTCTTGATATATTGGCGCCACATCTGGAAGTAGTTGTGAGAATTTCATCATTTAACAAAGTGAAAACCAATATCAATTCAATGTAATTCAAGATGATATTCAGTGAAAACCAATATCAATTCAAACCATCATGCCAAAATTGTAATTGTAAGGAAAATTCAATGTCAATTCAAGATGATAAGCGTGATCACAGATCTACTTTTCTTATCCAACATCCATAAAATTCTATTAAGCCAACCTTACAGAAACATTATTTTTTCGTATAGCCTAAAAAAAATATTTCAAATCAACCAAATAGATCACATATAAGTTTGACACAACAAATTCAAAAAATCATAACGGGACGGCAGGAGGTGGGATTTCATCACCTTTACAAAGTGAAAACCAGATACCCGTTCCAAGAATAGTAACTCCATCTCAAAACAATAGCAAAATAAAATACGAAAACATGAGAGCATGATTTCACAACTGCCAAAGAAAATACCAACACAAGATGTGCGAATTATCGACCTTTCTTCACAATAACAATACTTTAAAGTTGTAGATGCAGGATATGTACACCTAGAGACGACAACTGCATGATACAGAAATAGACAACACTAGGAGACGCTGCACAACAAAAAGATAATCAAATTAAAAGTTGGTTGGATATTGGTACATTGACTTACATTGACAAAGGCTACGCTAGTTGTGAAGTTGTTGGAAAATCATAGTTCGTGATATATTGGCGCTTCATGAGGAAGTAGTTTGAGGATTTCATCACCTAACAAAGTGAAAACCAGATACCTGTTTCAAATCCAGTATGAACTTTATCTCAACATAATATCAAAATAAAATTTGAAAACATGAGATCATGACTTCACAACTGCCAAAGAAAATAACACCACGAGATGTGAGAATTACTGACCTATCTTCACAATAATAATACCTTAGAGTTGTAAATGTAGGATACGTACACCTAGAGACTACAACTAATTGTTACAGAAATAGACAAAATAGAAAGACATCGAGCAACCCAAAGATAATTTAAGTAAAAGATAGTTCGATTTTGGTACATTAACTTGCTTTGACAGGGGGTACACATTAATTATGCAGTTGTTGGAAAATCATATCTCCTCATATATTTCAGCCTCATCTGGAAATAGTTGCGAGAATTTCATCACATAACAAAGTGAAAACCACATACCCGTTCCAAGTTCAGTAAGAACTTCATCTCAACAAAATAATAAAATAAAATCTGAAATATTAGAGCATGACTTTACAACTGCCAAAGAAAATAACACCACAAGATGTGAGAATTACAGTTCTTTCTTCACAATAACAATACCTTAGAGTTGCAAATGCAGGATATGTACACCTAGAGACCGCAACTGCATGTTGAAGAAATAGACAAAACAAGGAGATGTCAGGCACCAAAAAGACAAATTAATTAAAATATGGCTGGATATTGGTACATTGACTTACTTTGACAGGGGCAACACTAGCTGTGCGGTTACATGAAAATAAGAGCTCGTGATATATTGGCGCTCATCTGGATGTAATTGTGAGAATTTCATCACCTTTCAAAGTGAAAAAAAAAAGATATCTTTTCCAAGTACAATAAGAACATCTCAACAAATTCGCAAAATAAATTCTGAAAATATGAGAAATGACTTCTCAACTGCCACAGAAAATAACACAAGGAGAGCATGATTTCAGAACTCCAAAAGAAAATACCAACAAGAAATGTCAGTATTACTGATATTTCTTCACAATAACAATACCTTAAGTGTTGTAGATGTAGGAGATTTAACAAATTTAACAAAAATATTAAATGTTGCATGATTTGCAATTAACACTTGGAAAACATGTCAAGTCAAGAGATGTAGAAAAAAAATCTAGGGCAGGAAGAAGACAAATAGCTTATGAAATATCACTACCATGACAAAACTCTAATTGCAAGGAAAATGCAATGTCAATGCAAGATGTTAAGTGTGATCACAGATATACTTTTCTTATCCAACATCCATAAAATTTTCCAAAGCTAAGTTTACAAAACTATTTTATTCATAAAGCCTACGGAAAATAACATTTCAAACCACCCATGTGGATCACATATAAGTTTGACACAACAAATTCCGAAAGTCGGAACGAGACGGCGGGAGGTTGGATTTCATCACATTTACAAAGTAAAAACAAGATACCCGTTCCTAGAATAGTAAGAACTTCATCTCAACACTAGCAAAATAAAATCTGAAAACAAAAGAGTGATTTCAGAACTACCAAAGAAAACACCAACACAAGACGTGAGAATTACAAACCTTTCTTCTCAATAACATTATCATAAGAGTTGTACATGCAGGACATGTAAACCTAGAGACCACAATTGCATGTTACAACAATAGACAAAACAAGGATAAGTATGGAAATCAAAAAATAATTTAATTAAAAAATGGTTGGATTTTTGAAAACATTCACTTACTTTGACGAGAGCAACACGAGGTGTGCAGTTTCTAAAAATTCATAGCTCGCAGAAATTCTAAAGGCTTTGTACAATGAAACAAAATGAGACCTTATAAGAAAGAAAGATACAGGATTGGATATGGAATTAGTAGACAAAAAAAAGCATTTCAACACGACCACAAACGGTAAAACAAATAAAGGAACTTTGCAAAGATAAGAAAACCTCAAGAAGTTTAGCAAAAATATTAAACGTCGCATCATTTGCAATTAACATTTCTAAAACATGTCTAGCCAAGAGATATTGAAACAAAATCTAGGGCGAGGAATAAGAAAAATAGCTTATGAAATATCACCACCATGACAACACTCTAATTGCAAGGAAAATGCAATGTCAATCCAAGATGTTAACCGTGATCACAGATATACTTTTCTTATCCAACATCCACAAATGTTTCTTAAGCCAACATTACAAAAACTATTTTTTTTATACAGCCCACAAAAAAAAACATTTCAATTCAACCATGTGGATCACACAAAAGTTTGACAATGCAAATTCCGAAAGTAGGAACTAGACGGCGGGAGGTTTGATTTCGTTACCTTTACAAAGTGAAAACCAGATACCTGTTCCAAGAATAGTAAGAACTTAATCTCAACACAATATGAAAATAAAATCTAAAAAATGAGAGCATGATTTCAAAACTAGCAAAGAAAATGCCAACACGAAATGACAGTATTAGTGACCTTTCTTCACAATAAAAATACCTTAAGTGTTGTAGATGTAGGAGATGTACACCTAGAGACCACAACTACATGTTACAGAAATAGACAAAACAAGGATACATAGGAAAATCAAAACATAATTTAATTAAGAAATGGTTAGATTTTTGAACATTCACTTACTTTACCAAAAGCAACACGAGCTGTGCAGTTCCAGGAAAATCATAGCTCGTAGAAATCCAAAGGGCTTTGTACAATGAAACAAGATGAAATCTTATAATAAAGAAAGATACATGATTAGATATGGAATTAGTAGAAAAAACAAGTATTTTAACAACACCACACACGGAAAACAAATAAAGCAACCTTGCAAAGAAAAGAAAACCTCAACAAGTTTAGCAAAAATATTAAACATCACATCATTTGCAATTAACACTTCTAAAACATGTCTAGCCAAGAGATATCGAAACAAAATCTAGGGCGGGGAATAAGACAAAATATCACCACCATGACAACACTCTAATTGCAAGGAAAATGCAATGTCAATCCAAGATATTAAGCGTGATCACAGATATATTTTTCTTATCCAACATCAATAAATTTTTCTTAAGCCAGCATTACAAAAACTATTTTTTCATATAGCCTACGAAAAAAAAATTCCATTCAATCATGGGGATCACATATAAGTTTGACACAACAAAATCCTAAAGTCTGAACAAGACAACGAGAGGTTGGATTTCATCACCTTTACAAAGTGAAAACAACATACTCGTTCCAAGAATAGTAAAACCTTCATCTCAACATAATAGCAAAATAAAATCTGACAACATGAGAGCATGACTTCACAACTGCAAAAGAATATACCACCACGAGATTAGAGAATTAACGATGTTCACAATAACAGTACCTTAGATTTGTAGATACAGGATATGTACACCTAAAGACCACAACTGCATGTTACAAAAATAGACAAAATAGGGAGACGTTGGACAACCATAAGATAATTGAATTAAAAAAATGATTGGATTATGGTAAATTGACTTACTATGACAGGAGCAACACGAGTTGTGCAGTTCAAGGAAAATCATAGCTCCTAGAAATCCAAAAGGCTTTGTCCAATGAAACAACATAAAACTTTATAATAAAGAAAGTTACAGTATTAGAGATAGAATTAGTAGAAAAAACAAGTATTTCAACACGACCACACACGGTAAAACAAATAAAGCAACCTTGAAAAGAAAAGAAAACCTCTCAACAAATTTAACAAAAATATTAAATGTCGCTTCATTTGCAATTAACACTTGGAAAACATGTAAAGCCAAGAAATGTAGAAACATAATCTAGTGCGGGGAAGAAGACAATAAGCTTATGAAATATCACCACCATGACAAAACTCTAATTGGAAGGAAAATGCAATATCAATCCATGATGTAAAGCGTGATCACAAATATATTTTTCTTAACCAACATCCATAAAATTTTCTTAAGCCCACATTACTGAAACTATTTTTTATGGAGAAAAAACATTTCAAATCACCCATGTGGATCATATATAAGTTTCACACAGGAAATTCCGAAAGTCGGAACGAGACGGCTATAGGTTGGAATTCATCACATTTACAAAGTGAAAACCATATATTCGTTCCGAGAATAGTAAGAACTTCATCTCAAGACAATAGCAAAATTAAATCTGAAAACATGAGAGCATGACTTCACAACTGCAAAAGAATATACCACCACGAGATGTGAGAATTAACGATGATTTTTCATACTAAAAGTACCTTAGCTTTGTAGATGCAGGATATGTACACCTAAACACCACAACTGCATGTTACAAAAATAGACAAAATAAGGAGACGTCGAACAACCATAAGATAATTTAATTAAAAAATGATTGGATTATGGTAAATTGATTTTACTATGACTGGACAATGAAACAAGATGAAACCTTATAATAAAAAAAGATACAGGATTGGATATGGAATTAGTAGAAAAAACAAGCATTTAACACGACCGCACACAGTAAAACAAATAAAGCAACCTTGCAAAGAAAAGAAAACCTCTCAACAAATTTATCAAAAATATTAAATGTCACATCATTTGCAATTAACACTTGAAAACATGTCAAGTCAAGAGATGTAGAAAAAAAATCTAGGCCAGGCAGAAGACAAATAGCTTATGAAATATCACAACCATGACAAAACTCTATTTGCAAGGAAAATGCAATGTCAATGCAAGATGTTAAGTGTGATCACAGATATACTTTTCTTATCCAACATCTATAAAAATTTCCAAAGCTAATTTTACAAAAACTATTTTATTCATAAAGCCTATGGAAAATAACATTTCAAATCAACCAGTTGATCACATAAGTTTTACACAGCAAATTCTGAAAGTTAGAACGAGACGGCGGGAGGTTGGATTTCATGACCTTTATATAGTGAAAACAACATACTCGTTCCAAGAATAGTAAGAACTTCATCTCAACATAATAGCAAAATAAAATCTGAAAACATGAGAGCATGACTTCACAACTGCAAAAGAATATAACACCACAAGATGTTAGAATTAACGATGATTCTTCACAATAACAATACCTTAAATTTGTAAATGCAGGATATGTACACCTAAAGACCACAACTGCATGTTACAGAAATAGACAAAATAAAGAGACGTCGAACAACCATAAGATAATTTAATTAAAAAATGACTGGATTATGGTAAATTAACTTTACTATGACAGGAGCAACACGAGATGTGCAGTTCCAGGAAAGTCATAGCTCCTAGAAATCTAAAAGCCTTTGTCCAAAGAAACAACATAAAACTTTATAATATAGAAAGTTACAGGATTGGAGATGGATTTAGAAGACAAAACAAGGATTCAAAACGACCACACACGGTAAAACAAATAACGCAACCTTGCAAAGCAAAGAAAACCTCTCAACCAATTTAGCAAAAATATTAAACGTCGCATCTTCTGCAATTAACACTTGGAAAACATGTCAAGCCTAGGGAAGTAGAAACAAAATCTAGGACAGGGAAGAAAACATATAGCTTATGAAATATCACCACCATGCCAAACCTATAATTGCAAGAAAAATGCAATGTCAATGCCAGATGTTAAACGTGATCACAGATGTACTTTTCTTATCCACCATCCAAAAATATTTCCTAAGCCAACATTACACAATCTATTTTATTCATATACCTTGCGGAAAACAAATATTTCAAATCACCCATGTCGATCACATAAAAGTTTGACACAGCAAATTCTGAAAGTCAGAACGAGATGGCGGGAGGTTTCATTTCATCACCTTTACAAAGTCAAAACCAGATACCTGTTCAAAGAATAGTGAGAACTTAATCGCAACACAAAATCAAAATAAAATCTAAAACATAAGAGCATGATTTCAAAACTTCCAAAGAAAATACCAACACGAAATGTCAGTATTACTGACCTTTCTTCACAATAAAAATACCTTAAGTGTTGTAAATGTAAGAGATGTATTTTATTCATACATCCTGCGGAAAACAAACATTTCAAATCACCCATGTCGATCACATATAAGTTTGACACAGCAAATTCCGAAAGTCAGAAAGCGACGGCGGGAGGTTTAATTTCATCACCTTTACAAAGTCAAAACCAGATACCCGTTCAAAGAATATTGAGAACTTAAAAAGATAATTTAATTAAAAAATGGTTGGATTTTGGAACATTCACTTACTTTCATAGGAGCAACACGAGTTGTGCAGTTCAAGGAAAATCATAGCTCGCAGAAATCCAAAAGGCTTTGTACAATGAAACAAGATGAAACCTTATAATATAAAAGATACAAGATTAGATATGGAATTAGTAGAAAACACAAGCATTTCAACACGACCACACATGGAAAACAAATAAAACAACCTTGCAAAGAAAAGAAAACCTCAACAAGTTCAGCCAAAATATTAAACGTAGCATCATTTGCAATTAACACTTAGAAAACATGTTTATCCAAGAGATATAGAAACAAAATCTAGGGCGGGGAAGATAAATAGCTTATGAAATATCACTACCATGACAAAACTCTAATTGCAAGGAAAAAGCAATGTCAATGCAAGATGTTAACTATGATAACAGATATACTTTTCTTACCCAACATCCATAAATTTTTCTTAAGCCAACATTACAGAAACTATTTTTTTCATACAACCTATGAAATAAAACATTTCAAATCACCCATGCGGATCACATGAGTTTGACACAGCAAAATTCCAATAGTCGGAACGAGACAACGGGAGGTTGGATTTCATCACCTTCACTAAGTGAAAACCAGATACCCGTTCCAAGAAGAGTACCTTCATCTCAACACAATAGAAAAATTAAATTTGAAAACATGAGTATAATTTTAGAACTACTAAAGAAAACACCTCAGAATTACATACCTTTCTTCTCAATAACATTACCATAAGAGTTGTAGATGCAGGACATGTAAACCTAGAGACCACAATTGCATGTTACAACAATAGACAAAACAAGGATAAGTATGGAAATCAAAAGATAATTTAAATAAAAAATGGTTGGATTTTGGAACATTCACTTACTTTGACGGGAGCAACACGAGGTGTGTAGTTTCTGGAAAATCATAGCTCGCAGAAATTCTAAAGGTTTTGTACAATGAAACAAGATGAGACCTTATAAAAAAGAAAGATACAGGATTGGATATGTAATTAGTAGACAAAAAAAGCATTTCAACACGACCACACACGGTAAAACAAATAAAGGAACTTTGCAAAGATAAGAAAACCTCAACAAGTTAAGCGTTATCGAAACAAAATCTAGGGCGGGGAAGAAGACAAATAGCTTACTTTGACAGGAGCAACACGAGCTGTGCATTTCCAGGAAAATCATAGCTCGCAGAATTCCAAAAGGCTTTGTACAATGACACAAGATGAGACCTTATAATAAAGAAAGTTACAGTATTGGAGATAGAATTAGTAGAAAAAACAAGTATTTCAACACGACCACACACGGTAAAACAAATAAAGCAACCTTGCAAAGAAAAGAAAACCTCTCAACAAATTTAGCAAAAATATTAAATGTCGCATCATTTGCAATTAACACTTGGAAAATATGTCAAGCCTATTATACCCCAAAACAACCTCATAAACTCTCTCAGCACACAAACACACCTATGCCTAGAATTTTCATAAAAAATATTATCATAACTTATTCGATGCATTCCATAGTTCGGAGAAGAAAGTAGATGATGAAAAAACAAAAACAGAATAGAAACCTGAATCCTATCCCCGAAGAAAATAAATTCTATGATAATATTTTAGGCTCTACAGACAAACCCAAGAACTATATAGATTTTTTAATTGAATTTTGAATGAAAAAAAAAATCCATCTAGATCACAGTTTTAAAACACTAGTATTTCATGGGGAAAATATTCAATTCAAGATCTAGGTTATAGATTTTCCAAGTCTTGATTATACCCCTTGATGTTGATCTAACGGGAAAAAAAATTACCTGGCTGAAATGTGTTAGGAATGGGACATATGGCCTAAAAGCTACAGAATCGATGTCATTCTTGGAAGATTCCTTAGGGGGGAAGTCAAGCTCAATAATATGATCATCATCCATTATTGCTCTTGGCAAAAATTGATGTAGAATGATGACTGGGAAAAGACCATTAGCTTGACATATTTCACAAAATGACCCGTGCCAAAATATGAAGCAGAATGTTTACACTAGTTCAATGCATACCCTTTCTTACATGAAAAGACACCATTCAAAAATTTGAGCTCAAAGATGTCGTTTTCAAAAGATTTCTTGGGGAAGCTCATTCAAAAATATGGTATATCCATTACTACCTTGGCAAAAATGGATCCAATAAAGGTGACCAAGAAATGACTATAATCTTGACATATTTCAAGACCATGACCCATGGAAAAATATGAAGCAAAACAGTTACTGAAGTTCAATGCATACACTCTTTTTTGCACAAAAAGATTTTAGATATTTCCCATAAATCAAGAATAGTACTATTCATTGCCCACATTCAACTTCACTGGGACTAATTCCTGTGTACTATTTCGTCAATAAATTTGCTATCGAGGAGCCCCTACAAATTTTGACCAAAAGGCTGTCCAGACCTTGGTTTCCAGCTCCTGAGTATCTATATATTAATGACAAAACACACACAAGGCATTGTATGAACTCTAAAAATCTCAGTTGCTAGCCCCACATGAATGATGTGTGGTGGTGTACAAGGCTGACAAGGACATCTAAAATATAAGCACAGTAATACTGCACACAGCTGGTTCTAATAAGGTACGAAGATGCAGGGGTATTGAGGTTAAATTATAGCAATGGAAAGGGGTACTTGACAGTCGTATTATACCTGAATTATCTATTATGTCAGGGGAAAAAATCTTCTCGAGAGTAAAGGTGATTTTAAAGACATCAAAAGTACCTTATATGTCACAAAGCCACATCAAAAGTACCTTATATGTCACAGAACCACCAAACATTTCTGGTTGTCGAAGTGTAACATTGCAGATGGCACCATTTGCAAAGAGAATACAAATTGTCTGTGGCCCTTGCTGTGAAAAAGCCATAATATTTGATGCAATGTCCTGTGAAAATGAAGACACTATTAGATGACTTGACATACTTTCAATAGGTTCCTATTTGAAGAAAGATAACAGAACCTTCCACCTCTCTACCAACACATCCTCAATTATTTTCACAAGAAAAAAAAGGTGGAGAAAACAGCTATTCAATGAGATCTATAAACCATATCAACAATTGAAAAATAAAAGATAATTTGGTGCTAATTTAAACAGTATTCCATTTAGCTACAGAAATTTCATAAAAAAAAAAAGAATCAAAAGGACAATGAAATTTGAGGATGAAAATACTGAAATTTGAGCATGTCCTCAGCCCATATGCATATAAAAAATAACTTGCTACCATCAGCCCTCTTCTTCTCCTATAAACCCAAAGCAGAACAACCGCAAAATTAATAGATAATGAAAAAAATGAAAAATATCCAAGTGCAAGGCTTGGACAGCATCACAAAAAAGGGCAAATAAATCTGAAAAACAGATAGAAACAACAACTACACCGGAAAGGAAAATATCGTATACATGCTGCTTTAGCATTCAGTAAAATCCCAGGAGTTACTTATGATCTGTGCTGGCTGTGACTTGCTTTCTCTTTTATGATCTGCAACTAGATAAGAAAGTACTTGAAATGAAAGAAGTGGATTATTTAACAAAAGAACTTCTCTGTATGTGTATGTCAAGGCCCTTTACAGCATGCATGTAACGAACCTTCAAAAATAGAAGCATCTCTTTCGAAGATGCCTGCAAGGATGCAAAGGGAGAGAACTTACAAATTTATTAAGAAATTACGAAAAAAGGCGTAACACTCAAAAGGGATCAATTCATGCAGGGGAATGATTAGAGAATTTGGTTGGATATATTTTTTGGAGAATTTCTACCCGCAACTATATAGTTCCTCTTAGTAACTTTTCAGAGCTTTCTTGAACTGTTTTTCTGAGAATGATTTTCCATCGAAATCATCATAATTACTTGTGTGTGTGTGTGTGTGTGTATAAAACCATTAAAGACATGTGCAGTTCAAGAAAGCTGTGGAAAATCACCATGAGACCCATTTCTACAAGCAGTACTGCTCATGGAAAATTGATCATCTCAACCTTGATAATATAGACTCATTTGAGTAGCAATAATGCTATGGGTGAAAAACAATTCAGCAGCCCAGCCAATTTGACTCACACAAAATAATGTTAAGATATCAAGATTTCACTGATTATCTAAAAACCTTGTCCAAAATCTATCTCAGTACATTGAAAAAATTCTCGTCAGATGAAAAAATCAGAATCTTACAAAAGATAATAATCAAGATCGATATAAAGATAGCTCGTGAACTAACCTTGTCTATATCATCAATGCCATCTCCAGAATTATTCTAAACCACGACCACCATCTCCGCCACCTCCACGAGAAAACAAGTAGGCCGTGTTTTGAATAATATTAATGAGAGAGCGAGAGAGAGCGTTTCGAAGAGTGAAATAGAAAGACTTTCCGGAGAGAAAGAGGTTTTTTCTTCTCTCTTTTTTAAGTTTTCTTAGAGAGCGAGAGAGAGAAAAGTATCTGTTATCAAAGTTATTAATTCCGTTCCGTTCTGGCCGGAACGGGCAGAACATATCATTCCATTCAAAAAACCGAGACAAAACGGGGTAATTTTCATCTCGGTTTTAATTCCGGTCTGTTCCGGAAATTCCGGCAAAATTCCGGCCGGAACACCTCAGATTCATTCCGAGCATTCCGTTCCGGCAAAAAATATTCTCAAATTTTTTTACTAATTTTATCAAATTAATATTTTAATTTTTTTATTTATATATAAAATTTCACTGAGCCTACTAAGAATAGACCCAATAAACTGAGCCTACTAAGAATAGACCCGTGAGCTGGCTACAAAGAGAATTCTTGATTTGTATTTATAAAGAAAATTCTTTGGCTGCACTTCTTCTTAATCGATGTGGGATAGAGTCTGAAGCTTTAAAAAGCTTCAGACTCTAAAACTATCCCTCATCCTAGCGATGTGGGATAGAATGAATTCTTGATTTGTCACTTTTTTGACTTTGTCCACCTGTAATGTTAGTATGTTACGCTTTTAGCTTTTATATATATATATATATAAAATAAAAAAATAATAAAAAATAATATATATTATAATAAAAAATATATATATTATAAAAAAATATTGCATCAACTTTGATTTTATAAAAAATAAAAATTATATTTTGTTTTTTTGTTTTTTAATTTTTTTCATATATATATATATATAATTAATTATATATCAACAGTACGACACCGAAACGCTCCGAAACCGGAACGTTCCGTTCCAATTGAAAAACCGGAACGGCGACCGGAACGGTATTGATAACATTGTCTGTTATGTTTTGAAGATTAATAGCAATGCGGAAGATGAAGCACAGAAAATTAAAAAGAGCATTGGTGTTTCACTATGAGGTAATGACCCTTAAATATGGGATTCTTGAAGAGTATGGTATGGTGACCCTTAAATATGGGATTCTTGAAGAGTATGGTATGGTTGTTTTAGAGGGTAGCTTTGGAGAGAGAGCTCCGGAATAAGCTTACATATTTTTAAAATTGTAAGTACAAAAATTACTACATTACTACGGCATAATACACGGTTAGACTTCAACTTTAAAAATTAACGGATTACTTGATTTTTTTCAAATGAATTTTTATTTTTTTTTTATTTCCATTCATCTCACAAACAATTGTCCAAACATAACTCTATTTTTTATCTTTTGTCTACATTTGACGAATTATGGAAATGTTTACTTCTATAAAATATTTAAAAAAATACCATTATTTATTCTAAGAAACAATTTGACAAGAAAAATTATGAAAATACTTTTATTATATATAATTTGATATAAATAGAGAATTACCCACATCCGCAGAGTACGCCATGGTAGACACGCCACAAGCATGTTGTTGAGGCATGCGGTCGTAGGAGATAACCACCATTACACGCAATGGTTACCTCTTGTACCTATAAATACAAAGAAGGAGACGACAATAACAAAACAAAGAGGAAGAAGATGATGACATTGTGTGCAAAAATTGTAGTAAAACCACCAACAAACAACCATTCTCGACGTCAGCAACTCTCTTTTTCTCCTACAATTTGGTTATAGTTCACTCTCTCTCTCTCTCTTTTTGTTGGCATCCTTGTCTCTCCTCAAGCGGTAGTTGGTTGACCACCTAGCACCATCCCCTCAGCACTAATAGCTTCTCCACCACGCTAAACTTGATGCAAATCTAACCTCTTATGCAATTTTTGCGTAGAAGAATTGAAACCCAAACTAAAAAACCTCGAAATAACCTCCAAATCAATATTTAGTATAATAACAACAACACTCTATTTATAGATAGTTCTCTTACTTCTACTTACATAGCCTCGTGTTTAATTAGTTTGCGACAGAATTAAACCTCCAGAAGGTGATATCAAAATAATCCCAAATTTAATATATAGTGCAATAACAACCCTAATACAGAGAATATGAAGTTTCAATTGATTTTAAGGTGTTTTTGCTTGGGTTACTAAGGTATTGTTTTCGCGGCAAAATTGAACCTCGACATAAAACCTCAAGCAAACAATTAAGACTAAATTTGATATATGATGCAATCTCACCCCTAATAGACAAAATATGAATTTTCAATTGATTCCGATGTGGTTTTCTAATGCGGTAAAAATATAATGATCCTTCAAATTTAGCTCATTCTTCTATATCTCTTTCCTTTTTTTAATATACTAATATGATGAGACAGTAAAACGATGAAATATGACCTTTTTTACTTACATGATGCAAACACGAAGAACAAGAGATGGATGCAAACACTGAAAAAAAAACAATAAACAAATATAACAGAAGGACATGACCTTGTTACGCAGCCTAGCTATGATACCAACTGATGTGAACCTCGTGATCATGCAACCTACAATCAAGACTGAGATATGATCCTGAAAAGCCGAGATATGTCTGGTAGGAGTGTGACACAATGGAAACTTACCCCAAAATACTAGCACTATTGGAATTAGTTGAATAACACCACAAAATCAGTTGATCTTCGATAAGGCAAATTCAATTCATTCAAGAACTAAAGAATACAAGAACCACTCTTTCATGTAAAACTGAAAAATTCAGAAGTAATATTCATCAATGGATGCTGAAATTTAGCTTACATGAGGTGATTTGCCAGCGCGCTGCGCTGAGCTTTTTTCTATGTAGAAAAAAATTTGATTTCTTATGTGTTGTAATTAGTTATTTTAATATTTAATTCATGAAATTATAATAGATCAAATTTGTTAGAAATGATTTTTCTTTCTATCTAAAAAGAACAGTGAAATCAAAACATAGGGGAAGTGGTTCGTATATTTTTTAATTGTAGATAACTTTGGTAAATTTGTCTACCCATTTTATTTGTAAGTTGCATTTTTTTTCCAAGTAATATAAGATCTCAAATATTATACATTTTGTTTTTTACAAAAACAATATAAAATCCAAAAATCAAATTTATCTAAGAACTAAGCTTAAATAAAAGAGGAAAAATCAAAAAATAAAAGGGAAAATCATAATTTTATTTTATAAGATTTATTCCTCGTATTATTATATTAAAAGTATTTAAGAAAATTGATATTATTTTTTTGTTTCTAAAAAATCCTAGATCATTTTTTTGTCTCTCTATATATTTTCAGGCAGTATTATTAAATAAAGATTAAAATATATAAGTACACTCACATATTATAAGAATAAAAACCTAAATAAATGACAAAATAAAAAAAATATAGGTAGATTTTAAATAAAAAAATTGACTTGAAAGATAAATAAAAACAATTTAAAAAACAACAAAGATAAAAAAATAAAAAATATCAATTTTAAAATAATCATCAACACAAATTAAAATGTAAATATTTAAGAAAAACCTTAATAATAGTGGAAATAATAAAACTTTTGTGAGACCATAATTATTGTAACAAAAAAAATATTCCATATTTTTTTATTTTTTAAGATTTATTACTTATATATATATATATATATTAAGATGCTAATATTAAATAAATATAAAAAAAACATAAATAATCTGACATATTTAAAAGAAAACAAAACTAACAAATAATCATTATCGTTATTTAGAAAGTCTTATCTATAATAATTAGAAAATTCTAAGCCTAACAATATTAATAAAACAATTAAAAAACAATATAAATGAATAAATAAATATTATTAGATTTTAAGATATTATTTGACCTGAAGGAAAAAAAAAGAAATTATAATAATTATTAATTTTCAAATGATCACTAGCACGTATTAAAATTTGGACATTAAATAAAAAAAAATAATAACAATAGAAATAAAGTAAAATTGGAAACCAAAACTAAGAGCATGTATATATAAACATGGTAAGAAATAGGAGCTTTGTAAGAAATATGTATAAAAAAGTAAAGGAACTTAAATAAAAATCAAAGATTAAAAGTATAAGGGATAAAATAAAATAAAATATGTAATAAATATAATTTGAAGGACAAAATTGAAGTAAATCCAAACATTGATACCGATGAAATTAATAATTTTTTAAAAAATAAAAATTAAAAGAATTAGGACCAAAATGAAACTAAAATCTATAATTAATTTGCATGGAAGGATGAAATTGAAAAAAAAACTTCCATACCAAAAATATTAAGGATTTATAATAAATTTACATGGAATGATAAAATTAAAATAAATCAAAATATTGATACCAAAAATATTAAGGACCTAAATGAAACTACATTATATAATCAATTTTAATTGAAGGACGAAATGGAACAAATTAAAACCTATATAATAGCAATAAGTACCATAAAAACAAATCTAAAGTTCAGGGATTGAAATGAAATATCACAAAACAGAATTGCGCTAACATCAGCATGCACAGGCAGGAGAGAGAAAATAAGGGAATTCGAACGACCATTGACACGTCTCCAGCCACCGTGGACTCACACGCGCCGCACTAAGGGGAAGAGAAGATGGATAAAAATCATTCTAGATAATAATTGGGTATTTTTGGACGCCGAAATATGCCACACACACCGTTAGAAACAAAGCATCGTGGAAATGTATGGCGTGTCTACTGACGCGCCAACAGTAAATTGGCGGAAAAAAGAATAAAAAAAGGTAAATTACCAGGACACTCCTCTCGATCAGACCTTGGTTTTGTCATTGTCTAGGGACAAAAGGGTTATTTCATTATGCAAATATATATATTAAAAAATGAATTAACCAATTAGCCAGACTGAACCAATCCGGTCCAAAATGGTGCAATTACAGTCCAGCACTTCAGTCCAGTGGCCTTATTTTTTCTTTTTTGAGGGATAAATTCATTATTTCATTATACCAAAAAAGAAAAAAATTAGCAGATTAAATGGACTCAATGAACCAAACCGAACTGATGCAAACCAGCTCAAAAACACCAATATCGACACATTACAGGTTCCAAATGGTCCAATCACGCGGTCTAGGACAAAGGCATTGAAAGAGGCAATGAATGCATTGGTCTTGAAGGTTTCAACCCGGGCAGAATTGCAAGGACCGTTGGAGTATCAAGAGGAGACCTTAGTACATCTTATCCGTGTGCAGGAGGGGTCCAATACAACCTTATTTGGGCCATGAAATGAGGACAACAAAAGGATCCAAAAGAGTCCTACTACAACATGGAGACATGGGATTAATGGGCTGGATGGAAGAGAATAAATAAACCTTATGGGCTCTATTTAAGTTAGTTAGCTACAGCCCAAGTCTTGTTTGGGCTTAATTAAGACTTTGTTTTCAGATGGGATCCAAGGCTTGCTTGGATTAAGTAATGGGCTCTGTAATTTAGCATTTTGGGTCTGTTTTCAGTGGACCTCATTTAAGTCTATATAAGAGGTCCATTAGGGTTACTTTTAAGGACTATATAAACTCATGTAACTCTCACTTCAGCAGCCATTATTGATGAAACTTCATTCTGAACTCTTTAGTTTCTGTGTAAGAGAGATTCTTGCATTCTTTAGTTCTTGAATGAACTGAATCTGACTTATCGAAGATTAACTGGCTTCGTAGTGTCATTCTACTCATCCAATAGTGCTGGTTCATTGGGCAGGTTTCTATTGTGTCACACTCCTATCAGACCTTCTTTTGGCTTTCTAGGATCTTATCTCATTCTTGGTTGTGGGTTGCGTGACCACGTGATCACGAGGTTCGCATCAGGTGGTATCAGAGCTAGGCTCCGAAACAAGGTCATATTATTCTGTTATTTTTGTGCTTTTTTTTGTCTGTGTTCCTTAAAGTTTTCCAGTGTTTGTGTTCATCTCTTTGTTCCTCGTGTCAGCGTCATCTTAAAAAAAAATTATATTTCATCATTTTCTGTCTCTTTGTTTCATTATATTAAAAACAAAACAAAAAAAAGTAAAGAAAAGAAAGAGAGATAGAGACATTAGTTGAAATCTTGCTGCAGAAAACACTAGTCTGGGGAAACACAAGCAAATCACATCGGAATCAGTTGTAATTTCATATTGGGTCTATTGTGGATAAGATAGTATCATATGTCAAATTTGGGCTTATTCTGATATTGATTTCTTGAGGGGTTATTCCGAAATTCATTTCTGCCGCAAAAACACTACCTTAGTGAACCCATATAAAAACACCTTAGAATCCATTGAAACTTTATATTCGGTGTGTAGGGGTTGATATCGCATGATATATTAAAATGGGGCTTATTTCGATATCGTATACTAGAGGTTTCAATTGGAGGTTCATTTCTGCCGCAGATTCATCACATAAGGGTTTGTGTACCTAGAAGTACGAGAAAGACCTATAAATTGAGTGTTATGTTTTACTTAGTACTAAAATACTAAATATTGATTTTGAGGTCATGTCGAAATTGGTTGGTCTTGGTTTCAATTCTATTACGTAAAAATTGCGTAAGAGGTTACATTCTGCTCAAGTCTCAAAACATGATCCCTACTGTTTAATTTTGTCCATTTCTCTGTTTTCATTCTATTGTCAGCCATCTAGGAGTCAAGTAATTGTTTTCTCTAGTATTTGCTTCTCTTTTATTTCGTGTCTTCGTATCGTCCACAATTCGTACGAATTTGCTTTGCTACTCGCGAAATCGTAATCGTAGTTTTGTTTTGTTTTGTTTTCAGTATTTTTATTGCTTCTTGAGTCTGAAAATCATAATTAGAGTGCGCTGCGAAGGCTACTAACTTTGATTTGTTGATTTTAGTTCTGAAAGAACCAAAAGACAGCAAGTTGTAAGGTAAAAGGCGTAGTGAGCTTATTAGAGCGAAAAAACCTTGATTTTGTTTTTGTGTGATACACGAGAGTTGTGAGGATATCTATATCTATATATTTTTTTGCTACTAACCAAATTTTGCAGATTCAAAGGATGTCTGAAAACAACGAATCAGGGACACAAAATGTTGACGTGGCGTTCCAATTACGAGCTATGGGTCAACAACTTGAGTTGATATCGAGGGCATTCAAAGATCTGAAAGATGAGGTGAATTCAATAAAGCAACAGAATAGTGGGGCTGATCGCCGAGAAAATACAGTCCGTATGGCCGTACGGACTAACAGATCTGATTTTGAAGAGGATGTTGATGAAAACGCAGATATGGGCGAAGATGACTATGATTTTGCATCTGTTGGCCAAGGAGTCAGGCCTGGACCGAGCAGAGCTAGGAGGAATGTGAATTTCCGTGGCATGGGGAATTATGAAGATATGGATGGGGACAACATCAAACTGAAAATTCCTAACTTTGAAGGTAAAAATGATCCCGAGGCTTATTTGGAGTGGGAGAAGAAAGTAGATTGGATTTTTGATTGTCATAGCTATTCAGAACAAAAAAAAATGAAATTGGTGATGATTGAGTTTACAGCGTATACAATGATTTGGTGGGACCAAATTGTGATCGGTAGGAGGAGGAATGGGGAGCGACCCGTTCAGAGTTGGGTGGAGATGAAAGCATTAATGAGGAAACGATTTGTGCCAAACCACTATTATAGAGACCTATACCTGAAGCTCCAAGGTCTGAAGGCTATAAGACAGTAGATGAATATCACAAAGAGATGGAAATAGCAATGATTCGTGCCAATGTTATTGAGGATAGAGAAGCCACCATGGCTAGATTTCTTAATGGGTTGAATCGTGACATTGCCAATGTGGTTGAGCTACAACACTATGTGGAGCTAGAGGACATGGTTCACATGGCTACGAAGGTAGAGAGACAACTCAGGAAGGGACATGTTCGGCCAGGATCTAATCCGGGTTCTTCATCATCGTGGAAAATGAATTTGAAGAGAGAGGGTACTGTCCAGCCAAGATCGTTTGTTCCTTCTAAAACTGAACGAACAACGGCTAAGGTTGATGCCCCTACTGGTACCAAAGGTAAATCTGAAACTCAACCTAAACGTACTCGTGATGTTAAATGTTTTAGGTGTCAAGGGCATGGGCATTATGCTTCAGAGTGTCCAAACAAGAGAATCATGATGATTAGAGATGATGGTGATATGGAATCTGAAAGTGACCAATCTAATTGCGAAGGCATGCCACCATTGGAAGATATTGATGAGGAGGAGTTAGCATTACCGGTTGCGGGGTCCTTGGTTATAAGGCGCACACTTCAGGTTCAAGTCAAGGATGATGAGTCTCATCAACAAAGAGAGAATATCTTCCATACACGCTGTTACGTACAAAGCAAGGTGTGTGGTTTAATTATTGATAGTGGAAGTTGTGTTAATGTTTGCAGTACCACCCTTGTTAGTAAACTGAATTTAAGAACTGTTAAGCATGCGAAACCATATAGATTGCAATGGCTGAATGATAGTGGTGAAGTGAAAGTGACTAAGCAGGTTGTGGTCCCATTTTCGATTGGGAAGTATGTTGATGAAGTTCTGTGCGATGTGGTACCAATGCAAGCAAGTCACATCTTGTTGGGGAGGCCATGGCAATATGATAGGAAGGCAATTCATGATGGGGTTAAGAATAGGTATACCATTGTAAAAGATGGTAAAACCATCACTCTTCTACCTCTTACACCCAAACAGGTGTATGACGATCAAATAAAGGTAAAAAGAGAGCATGAGGCGATGGGGAGAGAAAATCAAGGTGAGGAACATGGGGAGAGAAAACCATCAGATTCGGCCAGAACACAAACCTCTACAACCCCTTCAGCCACCCATCCAAACAAAAACAAATGTTTGGCCAACACTCCCAATAAATCAAACCATTCGACCACTCAAAAACACCAAAATCTGGATGAGAGTGGAGGTAAGACAAGAGGAGAAAAGAAAGTCAAGAAGAGTAATGAGAATTGTGTGGAAAAACTAGAGAAACAACTTAATTTTTATGCTAGAGAGGGTGAGGTCAGATCTGCATATTTCGCTAACAAGCCAATGATTTTACTTGTGTACAAGGAGGCTTACTTTAACACTAATGATCTTGATCATATTGTGCCTAGTGCTGCTATTTCTTTGTTGCAGGAGTTTGATGATGTGTTCCCCGACGATACTCCAAGTGGATTACCTCCATTGCGAGGGATAGAGCATCAGATTGATTTTGTACCTGGAGCTCCAATTCCTAACCGGCCAGCATATAGAAGCAATCCCGTGGAGACGAAAGAGCTTCAAAGGCAAGTTGATGAGCTGATGGAAAAGGGCTACATTCGTGAGAGTATGAGCACATGTGCCGTACCGGTGCTACTTGTGCCTAAGAAGGATGGAACATGGAGGATGTGTGTTGACTGCCGAGCAATCAACAACATAACGGTAAAGTATAGAAACCCTATTCCTAGGCTTGATGACATGTTAGATGAGTTACATGGATCTTGCATTTTCTCTAAAATTGACTTGAAAAGTGGGTACCATCAGATTAGGATGAAAGAGGGTGATGAGTGGAAAACCGCATTTAAGACTAAGTATGGTTTATATGAATGGTTAGTGATGCCGTTTGGACTTACAAATGCACCAAGTACATTTATGCGTTTGATGAATCATGTGTTGCGTGCATTCATAGGTAAGTTTGTGGTTGTGTATTTTGATGACATTTTGATCTATAGCAAGAACTTAACATAGCATTTTGATCATTTGCGGAATGTACTTAGTGTGTTGCGTCGTGAGAAATTGTATGCTAATCTTAAAAAGTGTGCCTTCTGCTTGGAAGAAATTGTGTTTCTTGGCTCTCTGGTAACTAACTGCAAAAGGTATCTTGATGGACGAGGAGAAAGTTAAGGCCATCCGGGATTGGCCTACACCCAAATCGGTAAGTGAGGTAAGGAGTTTTCATGGGTTAGCTAGTTTTTACAGGCATTTTGTGAAAGACGTTAGTACAATAGCTGCACCCTTGAATGAAGTTGTTAAAAAGTCAGTTGCGTTTAAATGGGGGGAGGAACTAGAATTGGCTTTTGTTCTTTTGAAAGAAAAATTATGTTTTGCACCAGTTTTATCCTTACCTGACTTTACAAAGGCATTTGAAATAGAGTGTGATGCGTCTGAAATGGGAATAGGTGCTGTTTTGATGCAGGATCGGAGACCTATTGCATATTTTAGTGAGAAGTTAAGTGGAGCGAAACATGGCAGCATTACTTGTGGCCAAAAGAGTTCGTCATCCATTCAGATCATGAGTCCTTGAAACATCTGAAAGGACAAGGTAAGTTGAATAGGAGAAATGCGAAATGGGTTGAATTCATTGAAACTTTTCCGTACGTGATCAAGTATAAGCAAGGGAAAGAGAACATCATAGCCGATGCACTTTCGCGCAGGTATGTTCTTTTACACAACATGAATACTCGATTGCTAGGCTTTGAATATGTGAAGGAATTGTATGGTAATGATTCTGATTTTGCTGAGATTTATAATGCATGTGGAAATTCAACTTTCGGTAAGTTCTATTTGATGGATGGTTATTTCTTCAAAGAGAATAAAATGTGTGTTCCTGCTAGTTCTTTGCGTAAATTACTTGTTCGTGAAGCACATGGGGGTGGTTTAATGGGTCACTTTGGGGTTGCGAAAACCTTGGATGTATTGCATGAACATTTCTATTGGCCTAAAATGAAAAGAGATGTGCAACGAATTTGTGAACAATGAATCGCTTGTCGGAAGGCAAAATCTAGAGTACAACCACATGGTCTCTATACACCATTACATGTGCCTACTGAACCTTGGGTAGATATCTCTGTGGACTTTGTTTTAGGTTTACCTAAGTCAAAAAAATATAGAGACTACATTTTTGTCGTGGTTGATAGGTTTTCTAAAATGGCTCATTTCATTGCATGCCATAAAACAGATAATGCATCTCATATTGCAGACTTGTTCTTTAGGGAGATTCTACGTTTGCATGGCATTCCTAAGAGTATTGTGTCAGATCGTGATGTTAAATTCCTTAGTTACTTTTGGAAGACCTTGTGGGGAAAATTGGGAACCAAACTTTTATTTTCGACAACATGTCATCCTCAAACAGATGGGCAAACTGAGGTAGTCAATAGAACATTATCTCAACTTTTGCGTGTTGTAATACAAAAGAATTTGAAAAGTTGGGAAGAATGTTTGCCTTTTGTTGAGTTTGCTTATAATAGAACTGTGCCTTTTGAGGTTGCTTATGGTTTTAATCCTCTAACTTCTATGGACTTAATTCCTTTACCTTGTGAAGAAAGGGTAAGTTTAGATGGTAAACTGGTTGTTTTCCAACCCGGTGATTGGGTTTGGGTGCACATGTGGAAGGAACGGTTTCCTAACCAAAGGAAATCAAAATTACAGCCTCGTGGTGATGATCCATTTTAGGTTTTGGAGAGAATAAATGACAATGCATACAAAATTGATCTTCTAGGTGAGTATAGTGTTAGTGTTACCTTTAATGTTGCTGATCTTACATTGTTTGACACAGATATTGATTCGAGGTCGAATCCTTTCGAGGAGACAGGGGATGATGCAAACCAGCTCAAAAACACCAACATATACCCATTACAAGTTCCAGGTGGTCCAATCACGCGGTCTAGGACAAAGGCATTGAAAGAGGCAATGAATGCATTGGTCTTGAAGGTTTCAACCCGGGCAGAATTGCAAGGACCGTTGGAGTATCAAGAGGAGACCTTAGTACATCTTATCCGTGTGCAGGAGGGGTCGAATACAACCTTATTTGGGCCATGAAATGAGGACAACAAAAGGATCCAAAAGAGTCCTACTACAACATGGGATTGATGGGCTGGATGGAAGAGAATAAATAAACCTTATGGGCTCTATTTAAGTTAGTTAGCTACAACCCAAGTCTTGTTTGGGCTTAATTAAGACTTTGTTTTCAGATAGTTTCCAAGGCTTGCTTGGATTAAGTAATGGGCTCTTTAATTTAGCATTTTGGGTCTGTTTTCAGTGGACCTCATTGAAGTCTACATAAGAGGTCCATTAGGGTTACTTTTAAGGAATATATAAACTCATGTAACTCTCACTTCAGCAGCCATTATTGATGAAACTTCATTCTGAACTCTTCAGTTTCTGTGTAAGAGAGATTCTTGCATTCTTTAGTTCTTGAATGAACTGAATCTGACTTATCGAAGATTAACTGGCTTCGTGACGTCATTCTACTCATTCCAATAGTGCTGGTGCCTTGGGGCAGGTTTCCATTGTGTCACACTCCTATCAGACCTTCTTTTGGCTTTCCGGGATCTTATCTCATTCTTGGTTGTGGGTTGCGAGACCACGTGATCACGAGGTTCGCATCACGAACCGACCCGAAAATTGAGCATAACAATAATTGTCCATAGTGTTTTGTCTTGGTGAACAGTGCATGGGGTCGTGATCTATTTTAGTTGTATAGATAATGATTTTATATAGTTCTTGAAAAACATACCCTAATGAACTCCTTATGTAGACTTAAAGAGGTCCACTCCAAACTGACCTAAAACCCTAAGTTGAAAAGCTCATGACTTAATCCAAACAAGCTTTGGATTCTAGCTGAAAACAAAGTATTAATTAAGCTCAAACAAGACTTGGGTTGTATCTAACAAAATTAAGAAATTCCACAAGGCTTATCTATAGCCTTGCATTCAACTTCTTAATCCTAGAAACAAAAGGTAAAGGTAGCCACAAATTTTATTTCCAAGTTGTTGTCCTCACTTTATGACCCAAATATGGTTGTATTGGAACCCTCTTGCACGTGGATAAGATGTATTAGGGTCTACTCTTGATACTCCAATGGTCTTTGCAATTCTAACTTGGTTGAAACCTTCAAAACCATGAATCAAGCCCCTGAACATGTAATGGTGACTTGTTGATGAGTCCAATACAACCTTATTTGGGTCATGAAGAACCCTACTATACTTGGAAATAATATTGGTGTCTACCTTTTCCTTTTATTTCTAGGATGAAGGGACTAGACGGAATGCTATAAATAAGCCTTATATTAGCTCTTTTATATTTTACTTCTCTTTTCATGGAAGAACATGGATTTAATATTTTACAGGTTTTATTTAATTTTGTTACTAAGACTTATTTTGCCTTAATTAATACTTTGTTTTCCACTAGAATTCAATACTTGTTTGGATTAAGTCATGGACTTTTCAGCTTAGGGTTTTGTGTCCGTTTTAAGAAGACCTCATTTAAGTCCATAGAAGGGGTCCATTAGAGTTATTTTTCAAGAACTATATAAACTCATGTAAGCTAAATTGCGACAGCCATTGAAGAATTAATTCTAAACTTTTCAGTTTTATGTACGAGAGTGAATCTTGTATTCTTTAGTTCTTGAACAAACTAAATCCAAGTTATCGAAGATTAGCTGGATTCATGACATCATTCTACTAATACCAATAGTGTTGGTGTCTTAGGTCTGGTTTCCATTGTATCACACTTCTATCAGACATATTGACGCTTTCCATAATTAAATTTCATTCTTGGTTGTGGGTTGCGTGACCTCGTGATGCGAACCTCGTGATCACGTGGTCACGCAACCCACAACCAAGAATGGGATAAGATCCCGGAAAGCCAAAAGAAGGTCTGATAGGAGTGTGACACAATGGAAACCTGCCCCAAGGCACCAGCACTATTGGAATGAGTATAATGACGCCACGAAGCCAGTTAATCTTCGATAAGTCAGATTCAGTTCATTCAAGAACATGAACTGAAGAATGCAAGAATCTCTCTTACACAGAAACTGAAGAGTTCAAAATGAAGTTTCATCAATAATGGCTGCTGAAGTGAGAGTTACATGAGTTTATATAGTCCTTAAAAGTAACCCTAATGGACCTCTTATGTGGACTTAAATGAGATCCACTGAAAACAGACCCAAAATGCTAAATTAAAGAGTCCATTACTTCATCCAAGCAAGCCTTGGATCCTATGTGAAAACAAAGTCTTAATTAAGCCCAAACAAGACTTGGGCTGTAGCTAACTAACTTAAATAGAGCCCATAAGGTTTATTTATTCTCTTCCATCCAGCCCATCAATCCCATGTTGTAGTAGGACTCTTTTGGATCCTTTTGTTGTCCTCATTTCATGGCCCAAATAAGGTTGTATTCGACCCCTCCTGCACACGGATAAGATGTACTAAGGTCTCCTCTTGATACTCCAACGGTCCTTGCAATTCTGCCCGGGTTGAAACCTTCAAGACCAATGCATTCATTGCCTCTTTCAATGCCTTTGTCCTAGACCGCGTGATTGGACCATTTGGAACCTGTAATGTGTCGATATTGGTGTTTTTGAGCTGGTTTGCATCAGTTCGGTTTGGTTCATTGAGTCCATTTAATCTGCTAATTTTTTTCTTTTTTGGTATAATGAAATAATGAATTTATCCCTCAAAAAAGAAAAAATAAGGCCACTGGACTGAAGTGCTGGACTGTAATTGCACCATTTTGGACCGGATTGGTTCAGTCTGGCTAATTGGTTAATTCATTTTTTAATATATATATTTGCATAATGAAATAACCCTTTTGTCCCTAGACAATGACAAAACCAAGGTCTGATCGAGAGGAGTGTCCTGGTAATTTACCTTTTTTTATTCTTTTTTCCGCCAATTTACTCCAACGGTCCTTGCAATTCTGCCCGGGTTGAAACCTTCAAGACCAATGCATTCATTGCCTCTTTCAATGCCTTTGTCCTAGACCGCGTGATTGGACCATTTGGAACCTGTAATGGGTCGATGTTGGTGTTTTTGGGCTGGTTCGCATCATCCCCTGACTTGGGTGTTTTTGAGTGGTCGAATGGTCTGATTTGTTGGGAGTGTTGGTCAAACATTTCTTTTTGTTTGGATGGGTGGCTGAAGGGGTTGTAGAGGTTTGTGTTCTGGCCGAATCTGATGGTTTTCTCTCCCCATGTTCCTCACCTTGATTTTCTCTCCCCATCGCCTCATGCTCTCTTTTTAGCTTTATTTGATCGTCATACACCTGTTTGGGTGTAAGAGGTACAAGAGATGGTTTTACCATCTTTTACAATGGTATACCTATTCTTAACCCCATCATGAACTGCCTTCCTATCAACCGGTAATGCTAACTCATCCTCATCAATATCCTCCAATGGTGGCATGCCTTCGCAATCAGATTGGTCACTTTCAGATTCCATATCACCATCATCTGTAATCATCATGATTCTCTTGTTTGGACACTCTGAAGCATAATGCCCATGCCCTTGACACCTAAAACATTTAACATCACGAGTACGTTTAGGTTGAGTTTCAGATTTACCTTTGGTACCAGTAGGGGCATCAACCTTAGCCGTTTTTCGTTCAGTTTTCGAAGGAACAAACGATCTTGGCTGGACAGTACCCTCTCTCTTCAAATTCGTTTTCCACGATGATGAAGAACCCGGATTAGATCCTGGCCGAACATGTCCCTTCCTGAGTTGACTCTCTACCTTCGTAGCCATGTGAACCATGTCCTCTAGCTCCACATAGTGCTGTAGCTCAACCACATTGGCAATGTCACGATTCAACCCATTAAGAAATCTAGCCATGGTGGCTTCTCTATCCTCAACAACATTGGCACGAATCATTGCTATTTCCATCTCTTTGTGATATTCATCTACTGTCTTATAGCCTTGATTCAGACCTTGGAGCTTCAGGTATAGGTCTCTATAATAGTGGTTTGGCACAAATCGTCTCCTCATTAATGCTTTCATCTCCCCCTGACTCTGAACGGGTCGCTCCCCATTCCTCCTCCTACCGATCACAATTTGGTCCCACCAAATCATTGTATACGCTGTAAACTCAATCATCACCAATTTCATTTTTTTTTTCTGAATAGCTGTGACAATCAAAAATCCAATCTACTTTCTTCTCCCACTCCAAATAAGCCTCGGGATCATTTTTACCTTCAAAGTTAGGAATTTTCAGTTTGATGTTGTCCCCATCCATATCTTCATAATTCCCCATGCCACGGAAATTCACGTTCCTCCTAGCTCTGCTCGGTCCAGGCCTGACTCCTTGGCCAACAGATGCAAAATCATAGTCATCTTCGCCCATATCTGCGTTTTCATCAACATCCTCTTCAAAATCAGATCTGTTATTCACATGCGACCATACGGATCTGTATTTCCTCGGCGATCAGCCCCACTATTCTGTTGCTTTATTGAATTCACCTCATCTTTCGGATCTTTGAATGCCCTCGATATCAACTCAAGTTGTTGACCCATAGCTCGTAATTGGAGCATACGTCAACATTTTGTGTCTCTGATTCGTTGTTTTCAGACATCCTTTGAATCTGCAAAATTTGGTTAGTAGCAAAAAAATATATAGATATAGATATCCTCACAACTCTCGTGTATCACACAAAAACAAAATCAAGGTTTTTTCGCTCTAATAAGCTCACTACGCCTTTTACCTTACAACTTGCTGTCTTTTGGTTCTTTCAGAACTAAAATCAACAAATCAAAGTTAGTAGCCTTCGCAGCGCACTCTAATTATGATTTTCAGACTCAAGAAGCAATAAAAATACTGAAAACAAAGCAAAACAAAACTACGATTACGATTTCGTGAGTAGCAAAGCAAATTGCATGCAATTGTGGACGATACGAAGACACGAAATAAAAGAGAAGCAAATACTAGAGAAAACAATTACTTGACTCCTAGATGGTTGACAATAGAGTGAAAACAGAGAAATGGACAAAATTAAAAAGTAGGGATCATGTTTTGAGACTTGAGCAGAATGTAATCTCTTACGCAATTTTTAAGTAATAGAATTGAAACCAAGACCAACCAATTTTGACACGACCTCAAAATCAATATTTAGTATTTTAGTACTAAGTAAAACATAACACTCAATTTATAGGCCTTTCTCGTACTTCTAGGAACACAAACCCTTATGTGATGAATCTGCGGCAGAAATGAACCTCCAATTGAAACCTCTAGTATACGGTATCGAAATAAGCTCCAATTTAATATATCATGCGATATCAACCCCTACACACCGAATATAAAGTTTCAATGTATTCTAAGATGTTTTTATATGGGTTCACTAAGGTAGTGTTTCTGCGGAAGAAATGAATTTCGGAATAACCCCTCAAAAAATCAATATCAGAATAAGCCCAAATTTGACATATGATACTATCTTATCCCCAATAGACCCAATATGAAATTCCAACTGATTCCGATGTGATTTGCTTGTGTTTCCCCAGACTAGTGTTTTCTGCAGCAAAATTTAATTATCGAAGATTAGCTGGATTCATGACATCATTCTACTAATACCAATAGTGTTGGTGCCTTAGGTCTGGTTTCCATTGTATCACACTTCTATCAGACATATTGACGCTTTCCATAATTAAATTTCATTCTTGGTTGTGGGTTGCGTGACCTCGTGATGCGAACCTCGTGATCACGTGGTCACGCAACCCACAACCAAGAATGGGATAAGATCCCGGAAAGCCAAAAGAAGGTCTGATAGGAGTGTGACACAATGGAAACCTGCCCCAAGGCACCAGCACTATTGGAATGAGTATAATGACGCCACGAAGCCAGTTAATCTTCGATAAGTCAGATTCAGTTCATTCAAGAACATGAACTGAAGAATGCAAGAATCTCTCTTACACAGAAACTGAAGAGTTCAGAATGAAGTTTCATCAATAATGGCTGCTGAAGTAAGGGTTACATGAGTTTATATAGTCCTTAAAAGTAACCCTAATGGACCTCTTATGTGGACTTAAATGAGGTCCACTGAAAACAGACCCAAAATGCTACATTAAAGAGCCCATTACTTAATCCAAGCAAGCCTTGGATCCTATCTGAAAACAAAGTCTTAGTTAAGCCCAAACAAGTCTTGGGCTGTAGCTAACTAACTTAAATAGAGCCCATAAGGTTTATTTATTCTCTTCCATCAAGCACATCAATCCCATGTTTCCATGTTGTAGTAGGACTCTTTTGGATCCTTTTGTTGTCCTAATTTCATTCATGACCCAAATAAGGTTGTATTGGACCCCTCTCCTGCACATGGATAACATGTACTAAGGTCTCCTCTTGATACTCCAACGGTCATTGCAATTGTGCTCGGGTTGAAACCTTCAAGACCAATGCATTCATTGCCTCTTTCAATGCCTTTGTCCTAGACCGCGTGATTGGACCATTTGGAACCTGTAATGGGTCGATGTTGGTGTTTTTGGGCTGGTTCGCATTATCCCCTCTCTCCTCAAAATGATTCGACCTCGAATCAATATCTATGTCAAACAATGTAAGATCAGCAACATTAAAGGTAGCACTAACACTATACTCACCTGGAAGATCAATTTTGTATGCGTTGTCATTTATTCTCTCCAAAACCTGAAATGGACCATCACCACGAGGCTGTAATTTTGATTTCCTTTGGTTAGGAAACCGTTCCTTGCGCATGTGCACCCAAACCCAATCACGGGGTTGGAAAACTACCAGTTTACGTCCTTTATTTGCTTTAGAAGCGTAAAGTCTGTTCTTTTTCTTTATTTGCAGTCGAACTCCTTCATGGAGTTGTCTCACCATCTTTGCCTTCTGTTCACCATCTAAACTTACCCTTTCTTCACAAGGTAAAGGAATCAAGTCCATAGGAGTTAGCGGATTAAAATCATAAGCAATCTCAAAAGGAGAAAAACTAGTGGTCGAATGCACAGTTCTATTATAAGCAAACTCAACAAAAGGCAAACATTCTTCCCAACTTTTCAAATTCTTTTGTATTACAACACGCAAAAGTTGAGATAATGTTCTATTGACTACCTCAGTTTGCCCATCTGTTTGAGGATGACATGTTGTCGAAAACAAAAGTTTGGTTCCCAATTTTTCCCACAAGGTCTTCCAAAAGTAACTAAGGAATTTAACATCACGATCTGACACAATACTCTTAGGAATGCCATGCAAACGTACAATCTCCCTAAAGAACAAGTCTGCAATATGAGATGCATCATCTGTTTTATGGCATGCAATGACATGAGCCATTTTAGAAAACCTATCAACCCCAACAAAAATGGAGTCTCTACCTTTTTTTGACTTAGGTAAACCTAAAACAAAGTCCACAGAGATATCTACCCAAGGTTCAGTAGGCACAGGTAATGGTGTATACTGACCATGTGGTTGCACTCTAGATTTTGCCTTCCGACAAGCGATGCATTGTTCACAAATTCGTTGCACATCTCTTTTTATTTTTGGCCAATAGAAATGCTAATACAATACATCTAAGGTTTTCGCAACCCCAAAGTGACCCATTAAACCACTCCCATGTGCTTCACGAACAAGTAATTCACGCAAAGAACTAGCAGGAACACACATTTTATTCTCTTTGAACAAATAATCATCCATCAAATAGAACTTACCGAGAGCCGAATTTCCACATGCATTATAAATCTCAGCAAAATCTTTTGGCCACAAGTACTGCTGCCATGTTTCGAGTGCTCTTACCCATGAAAACTACTTACCTCACTGATTTGTGTGTAGGCCAATCCCGGATGGCTTTAACTTTCTCCTCGTCCATGAAGATATCCTTTGCAGTTACCACATAGCCAAGAAACACAATTTCTTCCAAGCAGAAGGCACACTTTTTAAGATTAGCATAAAATTTCTCGCTACGCAACACACTAAGTACATTCCGCAAATGATCAAAATGCTCTGTTAAGTTCTTGCTATAGATCAAAATTTCATCAAAACACACAACAACAAACTTACCTATGAATACACGCAACACATGATTCATCAAACGCATAAACGTACTTGGTGCATTTGTAAGTCCAAACGGCATCACTAACCATTCATGTAAACCATACTTAGTCTTAAATGCAGTTTTCCACTCATCACCTTCTTTCATCCTAATCTGATGGTACCCACTTTTCAAGTCAATTTTAGAAAAAATGCAAGATCCATGTAACTCATCTAACATGTCATCAAGTCTAGGAAAAGGATGTCTATAAGTACGAGAAAGGCCTATAAATTGAGTGTTATGTTTTACTTAGTACTAAAATACTAAATATTGATTTTGAGGTCGTTTCGAAATTGGTTGGTCTTGGTTTCAATTCTAATACGTAAAAATTGCGTAAGAGGTTAAATTCTGCTCAAGTCTCAAAACATGATCCCTATTGTTTAATTTTGTCTAATTCTCTGTTTTCATCTATTGTCAGCTATCTAGGAGGCAAGTAATTGTTTTCTCTAGTATTTGCTTCTCTTTTATTTCGTGTCTTCGTATCGTCCATAATTCGTACGAATTTGCTTTGCTACTCGCGAAATCGTAATCGTAGTTTTCTTTTGCTGTGTTTTCAGTATTTTTATTGCTTCTTGAGTCTGAAAATCATAATTAGAGTGCGCTGCGAAGGCTACTAACTTTGATTTGTTGATTTTAGTTCTGAAAGAACCAAAAGACAGCAAGTTGTAAGACGTAGTGAGCTTATTAGAGTGAAAAAACCTTTTTTTTTTTGTGATACACGAGAGTTGTGAGGATATCTATATCTATATATTTTTTTTCTACTAACCAAATTTTGCAGATTCAAAGGATGTCTGAAAACAACGAATCAGGGACACAAAATGTTGACGTGGTGTTCCAATTACGAGCTATGGGTCAACAACTTGAGTTGATATCGAGGGCATTCAAAGATCTGAAAGATGAGATGAATTGAATAAAGGAACAAAATAGTGGGTTATTTGGAGTGTGAATTTCCGTGGCATGGGGAATTATGAAGATATGGATGGGGACAACATCAAACTGAAAATTCCTAACTTTGAAGGTAAAAATGATCCCGAGGCTTATTTGGAGTGGGAGAAGAAAGTAGATTGGATTTTTGATTGTCATAGCTATTCTGAACAAAAAAAAAAGAAATTGGTGATGATTGAGTTTACAGCGTATGCAATGATTTGGTGGGACCAAATTGTAATCGGTAGGAGGAGGAATGGGGAGCGACCCGTTTAGAGGTGGGGGGAGATGAAAGCGTTAATGAGGAGACGATTTGTGCCAAACCACTATTATAGAGACCTATACCTGAAGCTCCAAGGTCTGAATCAAGGCTATAAAACAGTAGATAAATATCACAAAGAGATGGAAATAGCAATGATTCGTGCCAATGTTGTTGACGATAGAGAAGCCACCATGGCTAGATTTCTTAATGGGTTGAATCGTGACATTGCCAATGTGGTTGAGCTACAGCACTATGTGGAGCTAGAGGACATGGTTCACATGGCTACGAAGGTCGAGAGACAACTCAGGAAGGGACATGTTCGGCCAGGATCTAATCCGGGTTCTTCATCATCGTGGAAAACGAATTTGAAGAGAGAGGGTACTGTCCAACCAAGATCGTTTGTTCCTTCTAAAACTGAACGAACAACGGCTAAGGTTGATGCCCCTGGTACCAAAGGTAAATCTGAAACTCAACCTAAACGTACTCGTGATGTTAAATGTTTTAGGTGTCAAGGGCATGGGCATTATGCTTCAGAGTGTCCAAACAAGAGAATCATGATGATTAGAGATGATGGTAATATGGAATCTGAAAGTGACCAATCTGATTGCGAAGGCATGCCACCATTGGAGGATATTGATGAGGATGAGTTGGCATTACCTGTTGCGGGGTCCTTGGTTATAAGGCGCACACTTCAGGTTCAAGTGAAGGACGATGAGTCTCATCAACAAAGAGAGAATATCTTCCATACGCGTTGTTACGTACAAAGCAAGGTGTGTGGTTTAATTATTGATAGTGGAAGCTGTGTTAATGTTTGCAGTACCACCCTTGTTAGTATGCTGAATTTGAGTACTGTTAAGCATGCAAAACCATATAGATTGCAATGGCTAAATGATAGTGGTAAAGATAAAGTGACTAAGAACTCTTTGTCGTAAGTGGGATAGTTCAAGGTCGCTCCACTTAACTTCTCACTAAAATATGCAATAGGTCTCCGATCCTGCATCAAAACAGCACCTATTCCCATTCCAGACGCATCACACTCTATTTCAAATGCCTTTGTAAAGTCAGGTAAGGATAAAACAGGTGCAGAACATAATTTTTCTTCCAAAAGAACAAAAGCCAATTCTTGTTCCTCCCCCCATTTAAACGCAACTGACTTTTTAACAACTTCATTCAAGGGTGCAGCTATTGTACTGAAGTCTTTCACAAAACGCCTGTAAAAACTAGATAACCCATGAAAACTCCTTACCTCACTTACCGATTTGGGTGTAGGCCAATCCCGGATGGCCTTAACTTTCTCCTCGTCCATCAAGATACCCTTTGCAGTTACCACATAGCCAAGAAACACAATTTCTTCCAAGCAAAAGGCACACTTTTTAAGATTAGCATACAATTTCTCCCTACGCAACACACTAAGTACATTCCGCAAATGATCAAAATGCTCTGTTAAGTTCTTGTTATAGATCAAAATGTCATCAAAATACACAACCACAAACTTACCTATGAATGCACGCAACACATGATTCATCAAACGCATAAACGTACTTGGTGCATTTGTAAGTCCAAACGGCATCACTAACCATTCATATAAACCATACTTAGTCTTAAATGTTGTTTTCCACTCATAACCCTCTTTCATCCTAATATGATGGTACCCACTTTTCAAGTCAATATTAGGTTGAAAAATCAATCTAGCCTAGGAATAGAGTGTTTATACTTTACCGTTATGTTGTTGATTGCTCGGCAGTCAACACACATCCTCCATGTTCCATCCTTCTTAGGCACAAGTAGCACCGGTACGGCACATGGGCTCATACTCTCCCGAATGTAGCCCTTTTCCATCAGCTCATCAACTTGCCTTTGAAGCTCTTTTTTCTCCTCGGGATTGCTTCTATATGCTGGCCGGTTAGGAATTGAAGCTCCGGGTAAAAAATCAATCTGATGCTCTATCCCTCGCAATGGAGGTAATGCACTTGGAGTATCGTCGGGGAACACATCATCAAACTCCTGCAACAAAGAAATAGCAGCACTAGGCACAATATGATCAAGATCATTAGTGTTAAAGTAAGCTTCCTTGTACACAAGTAAAATCATTGGCTTGTTAGCGAAATATGCAGATCTGACCTCACCCTCTCTAGCAGAAAAAATAGGTTGTTTCTCTAGTTTTTCCACACAATTCTCATTACTCTTCTTGACTTTCTTCTCTCCTCTTGTCTTACCTCCACTCTCAGCTGGATTTGGGTGTTTTTGAATGGTCGAATGGTCTGATTTGTTGGGAGTGTTGGGCAAACATTTGTTTTTGTTTGGATGGGTGGCTGAAGGGGTTGTAGAGGTTTGTGTTCTGGCCGAATCTGATGATTTTCTCTCCCCATGTTCCTCACCTTGATTTTCTCTCCCCATCGCCTCATGCTCTCTTTTTAGCTTTATTTGATCGTCATACACCTGTTAGGGTGTAAGAGGTACAAGAGTGATGGTTTTACCATCTTTTACAATGGTATACCTATTCTTAACCCCATCATGAACTGCCTTCCTATCATATTGTCATGGCCTCCCCAACAAGATGTGACTTGCTTGCATTGGTACCACATCGCACATAACTTCATCAACATACTTCCATAGGTAACGAGGTAGAAAACCCAGAGAATTGCCCCATTTAAGCCACTATCTTGACAAGGTGTGTTGGTGATTTATTTTTCCAGTCAAGAGCATCATAAGGGATTCATCAAGCATTGGTCATTAACAAGTTATTGCGACAAAAGAAAGCACAACAGGACACAAACAAGTTCATCATATCACTAGTTAGCAGAATTTTGAATTTTGAAATGGTGACCATACCTTTGTTGTGGTGGTGAGGGGCCTGCTGGGTTGCTGAAGCTCGTCGCCGGCGAGGTGGTGTTCCAAAGGTGCACAGTGGCGTTGCAGCTGGGTTTCTTGTGCAGAGGGGAGGATTCTGACGAGGTGGTGTTCAGTGGCGTTGATGGCTGATTTTGCTGATGAACCGAGAGGGATCCAGAGAGAGAACATCTTCTGGTTTTAGAGAGTGAAGGTGACCAAACTGAAAAAGAAGAGAAAAAAGAGAAGAAGGGCTTAGAGCTGATGAGGCCGGGATTGATTGACAAAAAATGCTACAATTTTCGGGAAGAAGAGATTGAGCTGGTGTTTGGTGATGATTGGTAAATGAGAGTAAATGTGAGTAAGAGTGACCGGGAAAGAGGAATTCAATGTAAAAGGCGAAACAGTGCGTTTTGCCATTGCAAAAGTTGCATTTGCAACGGATTCATTTTCATTTAGCTGGAAATGCCGTTGCAAATTAAAATGAAAATCCGTTGCAAATTCAATTTGCAACGGAATATCCGTTGCAATACTTGTTTCTTTTTTTTTATTATTAATTTTGCAATTCGTTTAGCAACGGAATATTCATTGCTAAACGATTTCTGGATGCAAATTTAGCAAGGGAATTTTGCCGTTGCAAAGTTCGTTGCTAATGACACCCTTTTTTAGTACCTTCTCATATTTGATTCAGCTACCTTTCTTGCTTCCATCTCATTTTCAATCTGAACTTGGTATCGGGTTCTCAAATCTTTTTCCTCTTCAATGGCAAGACTAGCTACCTTTTTTTTTCTCTATGAGCTTCCCATTTCAGCTGATAGTGATTAATCCCTTTCTCTTTTCATTGAGGCCATTAATTCTTGGTCTACATGTTCATTGCCTTAGATAGTCGTCTTTAAGGTTGTGTTTGTTTCTCGGAATTCATTTTCCGGTAAACCACTTTCCAAACTTTCCTGTGTTTGTTTGCATTTCGGAAAATAAGTCAACGGAAAACACTTTCCGGTCAACGAAAAACACTTTCCAGTCAAAGAAAAATTTGGCTTGGTTTTCAGGAAAGTGTTTTCCGGAAAATTTGGGCGGAAAACATTTTCCGGAAGTTGTGAAAAATTTAGAAATATCATTATTTGCTGATTATATCAAATTTGATTGCTATATATAATTTGTTTTGAATATTTATTTTTCAATTCCATCTCTTGAAATTTAATTTTATATTAATTTTGGTCCTTATTTTTATAATTGATATTTGCTTTTTTCTTATCATTTTTTTATTGAAATTTTTTATCTATCAAATTTGGTCCTCATTTTTTTTATTGTTACTTATTTTATTTGAAATAATTTATGAAATATTAATTATTTTTATTTTTATTTATTCACCTTTCATTTTTTTTAAATTTTATAATTTTATTTTGATTATTATTTATTTTATTTGAGATAATTTATGAAATTATATTTTTTCAATTTCATTCTCATTCAACTTTTTAATTTGTAAGATTTGTTCCTCATTATTTTAATATACTTGAAAAAAATTAATTTATTAATAAATTATTTTCCAGTTCATTTTCCATAACACAGACAAACACTGGAAAGTGTTTTCCAGTTCATTTTCCATAACACCGCCGAACATCAGATTTCACTTTCTCCGGAATTCACTTTCCAAAAGGAAACCATTTTCCAGCAAACAAACGGGGCCTAAGTCATCATATCAGGAACTCCTTTCTTCTATTGGGCTCTTTTCTCTAATCAACTCATTAATCTGCTCATAGTTTCCTGTCAATTGTTGCTTTAGAGAAGCCCTCGTCTGTTCTTCCTTTAGGAGTTGTTCTTTGAGTGTTAGAATGAAAGGATTAGAGAACAATAACAATTCACCATCCAAGCTGGCACCTGCACAAAACTGAATTGAAGAAACAAAATTGTAACAAACAGGTGGCAGGCACAACAAGAATTGATTCTTGTTGCATAACAGACAAATGAGTTACTGCTATAAATGAATCACGAATCCACCATTCACAAGTGTGGAAAATAATAAAGAGAAGAAGTTTACAAGTTTACAGTAATTCTCACTTTCTAAATTTGAGGAATCTCTGATGACTTTTATTGTTACTAAGTTCAATCGTTAATTTCTCCATTTCTCCTTGCATGTCTCTTTCATCAACTCTCATTCTTTTAGCCTAGTGATAACAAGTGATTCATCTTGCATTTGGTTTTGCTTCATTACACTCTAGAATGTTTCAGAACTCCTCCATATTAAATAGTTAGGACTAAACAAACTTTATTTGGTGGATTTCCTTGCCAACTATAACAAGTTGTTCCTAGTCGCTACTAATAACTTCAAGCTCAACCAATGAATTAACTTTTCTGATTGAACTGGTGTATTCAACCAACCCCTGTGTCCCTCCAAACTACCTGGTTAGTAATGAGGGTGAATAACTAAAATATCAAGTTAAGCCAACTAGCAAGACCCATGCTTTATCACCACAACTCATAAGATAAGTTGAACCACTTACCAAGGGGCTTCCATCCGTAATTACTTTTAGGGAGTACCGGATATTTCTTCACCCATGCCTTTTTATCTAGGTCCCTCCATTCTTCATTTAGGTCCATCCCAAGAAGCCTCGTGTTAAACCACTAGAAATTATTGAAAACTTCTCCGGGAATTTCCAAATGACTGACGATTAACATAAATAAAGGAATCTAACACCGCATTGCTCCTTTCCCGCTTAATCTACAATGGTTCAGAGACACGAAGGTCTCAACTAATATAGCTGAAATGAGATTATTCTTAACTTGCTTATATTTGACGAAGGCACTAACAACTTCAAAACTAATAATCCTAGTGGCTTTTAAAGGGAATAATAATAAAGAAAAAATAACAAAAGTCACCTATCAATATATCTCTTCTCCGAGCCTCCCTTTATCTTTATCCATCGTTAACTTGCTCTCAATCATTTTCCACTTGAAACCCTCAGTAGATGAGTATTGGTCTATTTGATCAAAGCATAACAACTTGGTGACCTTTTGGGTTGTATGCTCAATCATTTGTATGAAATAAACTTGTTGAGGGTTATGAGGAAAATTTAGGATTTGAGCATACTCTTCAATGATAGAGGTCATGTCAACATCCTCAAAGGTGAAGCATCTATAACTAGGTTCCCAAAAATATGTAAGGGCTTTGACTATTGAAACCTGAAATGGAATTTTCATTAAAGAGCATTTCTTCCGTATTTTCTTTCAAACAATGTCTCATCTACATATCCCAAGATTGACATAAGTTTTTTTATATTTTCAATGGAGCAGTGTACAATGGTTATGTGCGGTAATTCATGAAACTTAGTCCTTGGGCAATCTCCTTTAATTAATTGCACCACCTCAAATATTCCCTGGTATTCATGGATTCATGGTCTTAGTTTGATAAATTCTACAAGTTTTTTTTTAAATATGGTTTATTAAAGAGTTTGTATCCTAAAGACATGTTCTAACTTATTATATCAAGGGTAAACTTTCTACCTAGTTTTAAAAGGTCCATGAACTGTCTAGTGACCACATACGTGAAGATAGCATAGGGGTTTACAAGAAATTGTTGGGACATAGTGTTATTGTCATTAGCAAGTAAACACTCAGTTCATAGTTGAATATTTCACAATTATAAACTCCAATTGAAACTCATGGGGAAAACCACTACTCCCCATCTAACCTAGAATTTGGTTTTTTTTGTGGAATTAAAATCCATGATGTCATTAATTCATACCTGTTGTTTATGCTATTATAAATAAAAAAATTTATTCGATGGTTTTTTTCTAAGGCTCAAAGTAGATCTCTCTTCGTGGGAGTCTCTACCTCATTGGGTTAAAACCTATTCATTATAGGGTCTAAAGTTTAACAACACATTAGAAATATTTTTATACCATCTGCAGGTGTACTTTTATAATGTAATTTTTTACACTCTGATAGCTAAAACATAATAATTATTTTTTTTTGATATTTTGGTCAAATTCCAATAGATAATTGTAAATAGGTTACAATATCCAATTTTTGTTTCAAAATATGAGAAAGATGTTATATTTGTTTTTTCCCAAAAAATATGTTTGAAAAAACCACTGAATTTGGTCATATGCACGAAAACATCACATTTTGTTTTTTCTAAAAATGCAATTATTATATTTTTATACTTTTAAAAAAAAATGGAATTGGACCGACCCAACATGGGCTAGCCCAACCATGTGGGCCAAGACTCGGGTCAAGCTGAAATAGAATGTCTAGCCCTCCCCACTATTCACTTGCAAGTGAATAGTGGGGAGTGAATTAATTCACTCCTTCACTCCCTAGTGTTCATAGAGAATAGTAAATAATGAAGGAGAAGGAGAATCTTTATTTGGTTCTACCACTGGTGGTGGCTTAAGGAATATTGGTTCGTAATGGTCGGGAGAGGCATCAGAAGGTGCTACAATGGCTGCTACTGCTAACCACACCAACAACCCCTACAGTCTCCTTCAACCAGCTGCACCCCCAATCATCCCTCTTCCTCTCTAGTTGCAACCCATCTCCCCTCTCTCGCCCACTACTCTCATCCACGACCTATCCCTATCTTGCTGTGCTGTCAGCCACCACCAACCACCATGGTCTCGCTCATCTGCTCCCCTGCGTCACTCTTCCTCACCAGATAATAACCACAACCAAGCACCCTCTGTCTTCGGGTGTGACCGGTATTGCTTTTGCTTTTGTAGTTAAGATTTAAAAAAAGAGTTCATGAAAAACACTTTATCCGTGGTTCAAAATAATTTTTAAACTGTTTGGTTAAAATTGTGGTTGAGTTTGAGGTTAATGAAAAACAATTTCAAGTGTTTGATTACCAAATTTTTCATATTGATTTCAACTTGTGAAATTACTTTAAAGTATATGTGTGTGTATACATATTGTTTTTTTTTAAAAAACAATATATATATAAATATATATATATATATATATATATAAATATATATATATATAAATATTTAAAATTTATAAGAAAATATAATAAATAAAACAACAAAAAATTATAATATTAATTATAATTAGTATATATATTTATTCACTCTCTCTCTAATATAATACTAATTATAATTATCCCATTTATTTATTTTCTGCCAGACCCCCCTAGTAATTATAATTAGTATATATTTATTTATTCTCTTAATTATCAGCGCCCCCCTCACCAAACACATAAAAAACAACAATTTATTGTTTTTTGTGAATCACAAATTTAATAGATTTTTGAGGTGGGGTCCACCTGTCTTTTTCAACAATCTACATTAACAAAACACTCATTTTTTCTACACCACTGGTTACACCGCACTCCCAAACACCCTCTTCCTCTCCTTCCCCATCCTCCGACAACAACGTTGACCATACACCCACGACAACACAACCCATCACCAGCCAACAGATCGACCACCACATCAGTATGGTAATAATGATAATAAAATTGGTTTTATGCTTTTTGTGTTTGTCTTTGTTTTGCAGGTCGTCGTGAAGTTCATCACGGGTGAAAGAGAGAAGAGGAAGTTGATCTGTGTCCTGTCTTGTGTCTTCATCAGCGACGACGCGTGGGCTAGCACGCCACCTGATGCAAACCAAGGAGCTGGACATATTGATCATACACTCGGGAATGCGTCTGAATTCGCACAAGACCCTTTGTCACTTCCAAGTGGCCCAATTACAAGACTTAGAGCCAAACGCTTCAAGGAATCACTAAATGGGCTAATCCAAGAGATTTGGGTTGATTCTAAAAAGACCATGGTGGGATCAAATGATAATCAAGGCTTAGTCCACATCATCAAAGCAATTGAAGAGGGTAATAATTATGCAAAAACGTTTCAGCATGATCTGACCATCAAAGGGCATGAATTTTATGACTTTGAAGGTTATTAATTAGAGGAATGAAGTTGGTCTTCAATGGTGATGTTAAATACATTGCATTTAGTCATTTAGCTATTTATGATAGCCTCTAGAAGTCCAAGAGACCTAAAAACGTGGGGACTTGTTTATGTTTCTCTGAAGTCATCAAGAAAAATGTGCCGTTTAAGTGGGGGGGAGGAACAAGAAAAGGCATTTCAGCTGATCAAAGAAAAGTTAACTAATGCACCTTTGCTTGTTTTACCTAACTTTGCTAAAACTTTTGAGATTGAGTGTGATGCTTCAGGAATAGGTATTGGAGCTGTTTTGATGCAAGAAGGTCGTTGATATGAACTTCACCAACATTTGTGATGAAACCCAATAAGAATGATAGTTTAGAACCCCAAGATCGTGTAGACAAGATTGGTTGAGCCTTGACCCGTCACCTAACAAGATGAAAAACCAAGACTACAAAAGAATGAAACGCCACACCTAGAAAACCTAAGAATCCCTCAACAATCAAGGTGATAAGTTTGGTTGTTTGAACGCCACAAGATTAACTTGATAAGTTCTAGTAGTTCTTTTAAGAACGAAGAGGAACACAAGACCTCACAAATATGATAATTCTCTGAAAACATAATCTACTTAATAATTTCGAAATACCCCTTTTTATACTTGGAACAACCCTCCAAGAATCTTTTTTCCTAATTTTTGGGTTCATGAGCTCATATAAAATATGGTCCATCAAAACATTAAAAATCACATCCAAATACACAATGCAGCTTACCTCAGGTAAGGCGTACTAGAGGTGCTAATACATTCCTCTTTACGCAACCAGTCCTCTACCCTTAAATCTCTAACCAAACCTGTGCAACCGGGTTTTCCTAACGACCCTCAACAGCTAGGTTGCGACTCCTAAACTTCTGATGAGATAAAACCCTCCGGGATGCCACTCGGCGACGTGCGACAGACTCATTGTGCACGTTGTAGGATATTGGATCATTGTGCAGGAAATGGTGTTACAGTGCAAGAAAATGGTGTATTGCAGGTATGGTAATAATGGTAGGTTGCAGGGCATGACATAAGCATGGTTGTCGGCAAGGCCTTGACAGACCCTTTTGAAATAACATTAAAAATACAAAAATATTGCAAGAATATTAATAATTAACCAGTAAAAACAATGAGTTGAAACAAAAAGGAGTTTTAAACGGGAAAACTGGGAAGAATGTTTTTTCTTCAATTTTGGCTTCTGGTTTCTGCCCCTTTAGACCATAGATTTCATCTCTATTTATCATTGGAGGAAGAGGGTAATCTAGTCTATACTGGCATAAAATTTCAACCGTTGATTCAAAGCAAAACTATCCCAATCATTGGCTCAAAGGTGTTATGAACCATCACATTTGACAACTACAGTGGGCTGCCTAAGGTGTCACTCTTGGGGTTGAACCGATGTGCGTGTGGTGTCAATCAACAAAAACTGACCATACGCTTGCATAATCAAGAATCAGATTATCATTTTCACGCAAGGTTTGTCAAATTCGGTGAAGGATAAATGCATTAAATATGCATGTAAATTTGGTACCACAACATGAGTTTTTCAATGAAAATTTAGGAAAGAGTTGTTTTTCTTCATTTTTCTGCCCATAGATGTCTCTTCTATTTATGTATGGAGGAAGAATCATCCCAACTGTTGGATCAAAGTAGAAGTCATGAACTGCCAAATTTAATAGTTACAATAAACTACTTGAGTTGTTACTTTTATGGTTGAACCGACGCGTGTGTGATATTAATCAATGAAAGTTGACCATAGCCTAGCAAAGTGATTATTTTCGCACAAGGCTTGTCAAATTTGGTGTAGGATAAAGACATTAAATGTACCTGCAAAGTTGGTACCTAGACAAGAATCTTTTAGCGAAAATTTATGGAAGAAAATGAAGTGATCATACTTAGTTCGACTCTTTTTTTTCTACCAAAGTTTAACTTAGTTCTTTATCTTTTGATAACTTTGATTTAATTGCAACCCCCCCCAATTTCAATCAATTGACTTGGTAAAAAAAATTAAAATTTCATCTCTGAAAATCTTGATCTTCTCAATTTTACTTGAATTAGGCTTCCAAACTTAATTTCCAACCTATTAAGCCCTTAATAAAATTATTTTGACTCCATTTAAAGTCTAATTAAATCCTTACACTTAATTAAATTATTTAATTGGGTATTAAATTAATTTATGAATAGAATGAAACTTCAATTTGATTGAGGATTCAATCAAGTTGGCCTGTTGAAATTTATTTATGCCTTTCTACTTAATTTTTTTTTATGCAGATTTATCCTATAATTATTTATTTTTAGACTTGAATTTACATCTTCCTTCATTTTAGAGCACGATAGAGGTACAATTAGACTCTTAAATTCATCAAAAAAACCCCAACTTAATTTCTTTTCCCCATGTTATTATTATTTTATTTTTGTTATTTTTATTTTTATTTCAAGTAATTTTTGGAAAAAAAACCCGAAAAATAGGTTGTTGGAGATAAATTTTGTCTTCAAAACTTCTCATCTCCCTAATTTTACTTGGATTAGGCTTCCAATGAGGTGGAAGCATAATTCTACCAAAAACTATAGGGATGTCATGACATACTCATCTCATTAATAAAAACTTGCCCCAACTTAATTTCTTTTCCCCATGTCACCCTTATTATTATTATTATTATATTTTTGTTATTTTTTTATTTCAAGTAAATTTTGGAAAAAACCCAGAAATAGGTTGTGTCAGTTAAATTTTGTCTTCAAAACTTCTTATCACCTCAATTTTACTTGAATTAGGCTTCTAATGAAATGGAAGCCTAATTCTACCATAAACTATAGAGATGTCATGACATACTCATCTCATTAATAAAAACTTGCATTGATAGGTTGAATTTCTAATATTTTATCGCTAAAACCATTATTCCATTGATAGAGTTCATCCATCTAGAATGTAATGAATAATGTTATCATAGTTCATGTGGCACGATTGTGTAGAGTTCAATGTATTTTCTATTCTTAAAGGTTGGAAGGCCTAATTAAAGAGGAATCAACTTTTTTTTCCTCTTTTGACAAGGAAACAAAGAGCTAGAAGGAATTAATTCTTATAGTCTAGATTTATTTGAACTAACTCTTTCTTCAAACTAAAAGACTTTTCCAACATTGTACAACAGAATTGTGGTTCTATTGTTTTTGCAAGTTATGATACAAATTCAATTCAAGTCTTAAACATCTTCATCATTTTCTTTCTTTAGGATAAGAATAGCCTGGCTAATTAAAATATTAATGTAAGAATTATAAATTAATTAAAGAAAAAATTTAGAAACATGCAACATAAATTTGTAATTACTTGATGACATAAGGTCTTAAGTTCCATTGAGTTGTTGAAGAAGTGTATTTGGGTAGACTAGTGGATAACTTCTAAAAATAACACTCATGTTTTTTTCAAAGAAATTAAACAAGAAATAAATTATACATGACCTATGGTCTCAAATTTTGTTAGGATGCACATCTAGGCTAATGATAAAACAACTCCTAATAGTGCTATCATAAGCATATCAATATTGCTAAATTGGTTAATATCCTAGAACCATATGATAAATGTTAAAAGAGCAAGGCCTAGATGACATCACAAAAGAGGGTAAACATAATTATTGACAAACAGAATGGAAACAACTATACTGTAAGGGAAAATCAAAATGAAAGTGATCATCTAGGAACCACAATGTGAAAAGCATTAACTAAGAGACAAATAAAATTGAACTTGGTCTACTAAAGCTATTTCATCCACAAACTCAGTAACAATCAACATAAAAGTTAAAATGAACCCTAACTAATACCAATGGATGAAAAATCCAACCTAATGAAAAAAAGAAGCAAATATAACCTTACTTCAAAGCCTAGGATGCACAACAAAATACAGAAAAATCCTTTTAAAGCAAAAAAAAAAAAGAAGCAACACTTAACAATCCCATCCACAAATTCAGCAACTATGAATACAAAAGTTAAAAGGGATCCCCAACTACGAGGTAAACAAAATTGAACTTGATCTATTGAAGCAATCTCATCCACAAACTAAGCAAACATCAACATAAAGTTAAAAGTGATCCCTAACTAAAAGCAACGAATGAAAAACCAACCCAATGGAAAAAACCACAACAATGTGGCCTTACTTGGTATCCTAGGATGCACAAAAAATAGAGAACCATGCTTCAAATAAAAAAAAAAAACAAAGAAACCAACAACACAGAGCAATTCCAACCACAAACTCAATTACCATCAACACAAAAGTTAAAAGTGATCCCCAACTAAGACAAATGAAGTTGAACTTAGTCTACTGAAGCAATTTCATCCACAAACTTAGCAACAATCAACATAAAAGTTAAAAGTGATCCCTAATTAAGAGCATGAGAAAACCAACCCCATGGAAAAAAAAGAAGCAAATGTGGCCTCACTTAACAACCTACGATGGACAACAAAACAAAGAATCATCCTTTAAATGCAAAAAAACCCAATAAAAGAATGCAATAACACTACGATTCCATTCAGAAACTCAACAACTATCAGCATAAAAGTTAAAAACTAATCCCCAAGAAAGAGGCAAACAAAATTGAACTTAGTATGCTAAAACAATTTCACCCGCAAACTCAACAACCATTAACATAAAAGTAAAAAGTGATCCCCAACTAACAACAATGTATGAAAAACAAACTCAATGGAAAAACAACAAATGTGACCTCAATTAGCAGCCTAGGATGTGTAATAAAAGGGAGAACCATCTTTTAAATGCAAAAAATAGCCCCAAAAAAGAAAGCAATAACACATAGCAATTCCAACCACAAATCAACAACCATCAACACAAAGTTAAAAGTAATCCTCAACTAAGAGGGAAACGAAATTGAAGTTGATTGTTGCTAAGATCTCACCCACAAACTTAGAAACAATCAATTAAAAAGTTAAAAGTGATCCCTAGCTAATAGCAATGGATGACAAATCCAACCCAATGGAAAAAAACAGCAAATGTGACCACACTTCATAGCCTATAATGCATAAAATAACAAAGAAACATCCTTTTAATTCAAAAAATACCCCTAAAAAGAAAACAACAACACATAGCAATTCCATCCACAAACTCATCAACCATCAACACAAATGTTAAAAGTGATCCCTAATTAAGAGGCAAACGAAATTAAACTTGGTCTACTAAAGCAATTTCATCCCCAAACTCAGGAACCATCAACATAAAAGTTAAAAGTGATCCCCAACTAACAACTACGAATGAAAAAACCAACCCAATGGAAAAAATAGCAAATGTAGCCTCACTTAGTAGCCTAGGATGCACAACAAAATAGAGAATCATCATTTAAAAGCAAAAAGAAAAAGCAAAAAAGCAAAGCAACAACACAGAAAAAACAACAAAAAGCAACCGAACATGGTAAAATAAATAAAGCATTTTGGAAAGAAAAGAAAACCTCCAAGTACAAACGGTATTAGCTAGAAGCAACAGAAAAAAAAAACTAGGTTGAAGTAGAATAATCACATGAAAAGAGTAAATATGGAAAAAAAGCTAAAAAACTAAAGGGATGATGCAACAAAAATTATGAGAGATGGTTAGTAAAAAAAACCTATTACACACCGAAACAACCTAATAAACTCTCTCGGCACTCAATCATATTTATGCCTGGAATTTTCATAAAAAAATATCATCATAACCTCATTTCAATGCAGTCCATCTTATAGGAAAAGAAAGAAAATAATGACAAAACAATGACAACATAGAAACCTAAACATTTCCAATCGCAAACTCATCAACCATTAACATAAGAGGGGCAATAATCCCTAACTATTAGAAAAAACAAAAGTGTTGCAATCAAAGAAAATAAAGTTAATTCTAGGAGCATATGTTTTATCACAAGATACTAGTTAAAATCTCTTTATTAGATAAGATTTTAGCTTACTTTGAATAATCAAACCTTAAGTTAGTATTAGGAATTTCAAGAATTAAATAGTAATAACTGAAGACAAATAGTTTATGAAATATCAACACCATGACACAACTCTAGTTGCAAGGAAAAAACAATGTCAATGGAAGATGTTAAGTGTGATCACAAATCTACTTTTCTTATCCAATATCCATAAAATTCTCTAAAGCCAACATTACAAAAACAATATTTTTTTTTGAAATAGCTTATAAAAAAACATTTCAAATCAACCATGTGGATCAAATTTAAGTTTGACGCAACAAATGCAGAATGTCAAAAAGTGATGTGGGAAGTTGGACATCACCTTAAAAAGTGAACAAGTACCCATTCCAATAATAGGAATAGACAAAACAAGAAGACATAGGACAACCAAAAGATAATTGAATTAAAAGATGGTTGGGTTGTGGGATTTTGACTTACTATGACAAAGGCAGCATTAGTTGTGCAGTTCCTGGAAAATCATAGCTCGTAGAAAGCTAAAAGGCTTGATACAATAAAACAAGATGAAACTCTATAATAAAGAAAGATATAGGATTTGAGGTGGAATTAGAAAAGAAAACCAGCATTCCAGTGCAACCACATATGGCAAAACAAATAAAACACCTTGCAAAGAAAAGAAAATCTATAAGTAAAACAAGTACCATCTAGAAGTAACAGACAAAAAAACAATTTTAAATAGAATAACCATAGCAAAAAGAGAAAAGGAAAAAAAACCCTACAATAACAGAAGAGATGGTGCAACATAAATCATGAGAGATTGTTAATGAAAAAACCTATTATACCCCGAAACAACCTAATAAACTCCTTCAGCACGCAAACACACCTCTACATGGATTTTTCATAAAAAATATCATCACCTCATTTTAGTGCATTCCATCTTATAGGAAATAAAGGAGATGATGACAAAACAATGACAACATAGAAACCTATCCCCCAAGATAATGAATTCTATGATAATATTTTAAGCTATACAGACAAACCCAAGAAGTAGGTAGATTTTTTAGTTGAATCTAAAATGAAAAAGAAAATTCCATCTCGATCACCATATTTAAATAAATTGCTTTCATGTTCCATGCTTAATTTTTTATTCAACTTAATTTGGAAATGTTTTGCAGAAACGGAGAACCTATAGATTGACCTAAGTTAGGTTTCCTTAAGCATCCATATTCATACTTTCTACGTTCAACATAAGAGATTGACCCAAGTTAGTTGTTGAGAATCCACATTCATGTTTTCTATTTTTGAGCTAAATTTGAACTAAAATAGATAAAAAGGCATTTTGGTTTTCTCCCAAAAAATAATCAAATCCATGCTCACTACCATGGAGTCATGCACACTTTATTATTACCTTTTGAATTGATTGAGATTCAAACCCTATACCAACAATATTTTTCAGGGTATATTTTTACACTATATCAAATTAAGCCAACATATTTAGCAAAAACTTAAAACTTCGCATCATTTGCAATTTACAAGTGGAAAACATGTCATCGAAACCAAATCTAGGGCAGGGAAGACGACATAACTACTGAAATATCAACACCATGATAGAGCTCTATTTGCAAGGAAAATGCAATGTCAATTCAAGATGTTAAGCGTGATCACATGTCTACTTTTCTTATCCAACATCCATAAAATTTTCTTAAGCCAACATTAAAGGAACAATATTTTTTGATACTACTAAAAAACATTTCAAATCAATCATGTGGATCACATATTGACAGTAAGAACAAAAAAGGAAGATAGCTTTGACAGTAAGAAACAAGGACAGTGGACAGTTACACATAGAAAAGGAAAAGCATGCTAAGGCTGACAATAAACACAGAAAAAAAAAAAGCGTTTGTACTGAATTGTAAAGAGGAAGATTTACTTACTATAATTAGCATTCTAAGATATAGCTTGACAGGCTGTAACAAGCTGTAATTTACATGTACTGATATTATAAATAAGAGCAATAGAGTAAGAGAATAGGTAAGACACAACAAATTCCGAAAGTCGTAACGAGACGACAAAAAGTTGGATTTCATCACCTTTACAAAGTGAAAACCAGATAAACATTCCAAGAACACTAAGAACTTCAGCTCAAAACAATAAAAAAATAAAATCTGAAAACATGAGAGCATGACTTCACAACTACCAAAGAAAATAACACCACGAGATGTGAGAATTACCGGCCTTTCTTCGCAATAACAATATCTTAGAATTGTAGATGTAGGATATGTACAGTTAGAGACAACTGCATGTTACAGAAATAGACAACACCAGGAAAAGCCAGACAACCAAAAGATAATTAAATTAAAAGATGACTGGATATTGATACATTGACTTACTTTTATAGGGGCTGCACTAGTTGCGAAGTTGTTGGAAAATCATAGCTCTTGATATATTGGCGCCACATCTGGAAGTAGTTGTGAGAATTTCATCACCTAAAAACTTCATCTCAAAAAAATAGCAAAATAAAATCTGAAAACATGAGAGCATGACTTCACAACTGCCAAAGAAAATAACACCACGAGATGTGAAAATTACTGACATTTCTTCACAATAACAATACCTTAGAGTTCTAGATGCAGGATATGTACACCTAGAGACAACAACTGCATGTTACAAAAATAAACAAAATAAAAAGATGTCGGGCAATAAAAAGATAACTTAATTAAAAGATGGCCGGATATTGGTACATTGACTTACTTTGACAGGGCAACACTAGCTGTGTAGTTGCAGGAAATCATAGCTCATTCGCGCCTCATCTGGAAGTAATTGTGAGAATTTCATCACCTTTCAAAGTGAAAAAAAAAGATATCCGTTCCAAGAACAATAAGAACTTCATCTCAACAAAATAGCAAAATAAAATTTGAAAACATGAGAGAATGACTTCACAACTGCCAAAGAAAATACCACCACGAGATGTGAGAATTACCGTCCTTTCTTCACGATAACAATACCTTAAAGTCATAGATGCAAGATATGTACACCTAGAGACTACAACTGCATGTTACAGAAATAGACAAAACAAGAAGATGTCGGGCAACAAAAAGATAATTTAATTAACATATGGATGGATATTGGTACATTGACTTACTTTGACTAGGGTAACACTAGATGTACTGGAAAATCATAGCTCGTGATATATTTGCGCCTCATCTGGAAGTAATTGTGAGAATTTCATCACCTTTTAAAGTGAAAAAGATATGCTTTCCAAGTACAGTAAGAAGTTCATCTCAACAAAATAGCAAAATAAAATCTAAAAACATGAGAACATGACTTCACAACTGCCCAAAAAAAGATATCCTTTCCAAGTACAGTAAGAACTTCATCTCAACAAATTAGTAAAATAATATCTGAAAACATTAGAAATGACTTCACATCTGCCAAAACAAATACCACCACAAGAATTACATACCTTTCTTCTCAATAACATTACCATAAGAGTGAAAACAATATACTCGTTCCAAGAATAGTAAGAACTTCATCTCAACACAATAGCAAAATACAATCTGAAAACATGAGAGCATGACTTCACAACTGCAAATGAATATACCACCACCAGATTTGAGAATTAACGATGATTCTTCACAATAACAGTACCTTAGATTTGTAGATGCAGGATATGTACACCTAAAGACCACAACGACATGTTACAGAAATAGACAAAATAAGGAGACGTTGGACAACCATAAGATAATTGAATTAAAAAATGATTGGATTATGGTAAATTGACTTACTATGACAGGAGCAACACCGGCTGTGCAGTTCAAGGAAAATCATAGCTCTTAGAAATCCAAAAGGCTTTGTCCAATGAAACAACATAAAACTTTATAATAAAGAAAGTTACAGTATTAGAGATAGAATTAGTAGAAAAAACAAGTATTTCAACACGACCACACACGGTAAAACAAATAAAGCAACCTTGAAAAGAAAAGAAAACCTCTCAACAAATTTAACAAAAATATTAAATGTCGCTTCATTTGCAATTAACACTTGGAAAACATGTAAAGCCAAGAAATGTAGAAACATAATCTAGTACGGGGAAGAAGACAATAAGCTTATGAAATATCACCACCATGACAAAACTCTAATTGGAAGGAAAATGCAATATCAATCCATGATGTAAAGCGTGATCACAAATATATTTTTCTTAACCAACATCCATAAAATTTTCTTAAGCCCACATTACTGAAACTATTTTTTATGGAGAAAAAACATTTCAAATCACCCATGTGGATCATATATAAGTTTCACACAGGAAATTCCGAAAGTCGGAACGAGACGGCTATAGGTTGGAATTCATCACATTTACAAAGTGAAAACCATATATTCATTCCGAGAATAGTAAGAACTTCATCTCAAGACAATAGCCAAATAAAATCTGAAAACATGAGAGCATGACTTCACAACTACAAAAGAATATACCACCACGAGATGTGAGAATTAACGATGATTTTTCATACTAAAAGTACCTTAGCTTTGTAGATGCAGGATATGTACACCTAAAGACCACAACTGCATGTTACAAAAATAGACAAAATAAGGAGACGTCGAACAACCATAAGATAATTTAATTAAAAAATGATTGGATTATGGTAAATTGACTTTACCATGACAGGACAATGAAACAAGATGAAACCTTATAATAAAAAAAGATACAGGATTGGATATGGAATTAGTAGAAAAAACAAGCATTTCAACACGACCACACACGGTAAAACAAATAAAGCAACCTTGCAAAGAAAAGAAAACCTCTCAACAAATTTATCAAAAATATTAAATGTCACATCATTTGCAATTAACACTTGGAAACATATCAAGTCAAGAGATGTAGAAAAAAAATCTAGGCCAGGAAGACGACAAATAGCTTATGAAATATCACAACCATGACAAAACTCTATTTGCAAGGAAAATGCAATGTCAATGCAAGATGTTAAGTGTGATCACAGATATACTTTTCTTATCCAACATCCATAAAAAATTCCAACGCTAATTTTACAAAAACTATTTTATTCATAAAGCCTATGGAAAATAACATTTCAAATCAACCAGTGGATCGCATAAGTTTTACACAGCAAATTCTGAAAGTTAGAACGAGACGGCGGGAGGTTGGATTTCATGACCTTTACATAGTGAAAACAACATACTCGTTCCAAGAATAGTAAGAACTTCATCTCAACATAATAGCAAAATAAAATCTGAAAACATGAGAGCATGACTTCACAACTGCAAAAGAATATACCACCACAAGATGTTAGAATTAACGATGATTCTTCACAATAACAGTACCTTAAATTTGTAAATGCAGGATATGTACACCTAAGGACCACAACTACATGTTACAGAAATAGACAAAATAAAGAGACGTCTAACAACCATAAGATAATTTAATTAAAAAATGACTGGATTATGGTAAATTAACTTTACTATGACAGGAACAACACGAGATGTGCAGTTCCAGGAAAGTCATAGCTCCTAGAAATCTAAAAGCCTGTCCAAAGAAACAACATAAAACTTTATAATATAGAAAGATACAGGATTGGAGATGGATTTAGAAGACAAAACAAGGATTCAAAACGACCACACACGGTAAAACAAATAACGCAACCTTGCAAAGCAAAGAAAACCTCTCAACCAATTTAGCAAAAATATTAAACGTCGCATCTTCTGCAATTAACACTTGGAAAACATGTCAAGCCTAGGGAAGTAGAAACAACATCTAGGGCGGGGAAGAAAACATATAGCTTATGAAATATCACCACCATGCCAAACCTATAATTGCAAGAAAAATGCAATGTCAATGCCAGATGTTAAACGTGATCACAGATGTACTTTTCTTATCCACCATCCAAAAATATTTCCTAAGCCAACATTACACAATCTATTTTATTCATACATCTTGCGGAAAACAAAATTTCAAATCACCCATGTCGATCACATAAAAGTTTGACACAGCAAATTCCGAAAGTCAGAAAGAGACGGCGGCAGGTTTAATTTCATCACCATTACAAAGTCAAAACCAGATACCCGTTCAAAGAATAGTGAGAACTTAATCTCAATACAATATCAAAATAAAATCTAAAACATAAGAGCATGATTTCAAAACTTCCAAAGAAAATACCAACACGAAATGTCAGTATTACTGACCTTTCTTCACAATAAAAATACCTTAAGTGTTGTAAATGTAAGAGATGTATTTTATTCATACATCCTGCGGAAAACAAACATTTCAAATCACCCATGTCGATCACATATAAGTTTGACACGGCGGGAGGTTTAATTTCATCACCTTTACAAAGTCAAAACCAGATACCCGTTCAAAGAATAGTGAGAACTTAATCTCAACACAATATCAAAATAAAATCTAAAACATAAGAGCATGATTTCAAAACTTCCAAAGAAAATACGACACGAAATGTCAGTATTACTAGCCTTCCTTCACAATAAAAATACCTTAAGTGTTGTAAATGTAAGAGATGTACACCTATAGACCACAACTGCATGTTATAAAAATAGACAAAACAAGGATACGTAGGAAAAATCAAAAGATAATTTAATTAAAAAATGGTTGGATTTTGGAACATTCACTTACTTTCATAGGAGCAACACGAGTCATGCGGCTTCAAAGAAAATCATAGCTCGCAGAAATCCAAAAGGCTTTGTACAATGAAACAAGATGAAATCTTATAATATAAAAGATACAAGATTAGATATGGAATTAGTAGAAAACACAAGCATTTCAACACGACCACACATGGAAAACAAATAAAACAACCTTGCAAAGAAAAGAAAACCTCAACAAGTTCAGCCAAAATATTAAACGTAGCATCATTTGCAATTAACACTTAGAAAACATGTTTAGCCAAGAGATATAGAAACAAAATCTAGGGCGGGGAAGAAGATAAATAGCTTATGAAATATCACTACCATGACAAAACTCTAATTGCAAGGAAAAAGCAATGTCAATGCAAGATGTTAACTGTGATAACAGATATACTTTTCTTACCCAACATCCATAAATTTTTCTTAAGCCAACATTACAGAAACTATTTTTTTCATACAACCTATGAAATAAAACATTTCAAATCATCCATGCGGATCACATGAGTTTGACACAGCAAAATTCCAATAGTCGGAACGAGACAGCGGGAGGTTGGATTTCATCACCTTCACTAAGTGAAAACCAGATACCCGTTCCAAGAAGAGTACCTTCATCTCAACACAATAGAAAAATTAAATTTGAAAACATGAGAGTATAATTTCAGAACTACTAAAGAAAACACCTCAGAATTACATACCTTTCTTCTCAATAATATTACCATAAGAGTTGTAGATGCAGGACATGTAAACCTAGAGACCACAATTGCATGTTACAACAATAGACAAAACAAGGATAAGTATGGAAATCAAAAGATAATTTAAATAAAAAATGGTTGGATTTTGGACCATTCACTTTGACGGGAGCAACACGAGGTGTACAGTTTCTGGAAAATCATAGCTCGCAGAAATTCTAAAGGTTTTGTACAATGAAACAAGATGAGACCTTATAAAAAAGAAATATACAGGATTGGATATGGAATTAGTAGACAAAAAAAGCATTTCAACACGACCACACGGTAAAACAAATAAAGGAACTTTGCAAAGATAAGAAAACCTCAACAAGTTAAGCGTTATTGAAACAAAATCTAGGGCGGGGAAGAAGACAAATAGCTTATGAAATATCACTACCATGACAACATTCTAATTGCAAGGAAAATGCAATGTCAATCCAAGATGTTAAGCGTTATCACAGATATACTTTTCTCATCCAACATCCATAAAATTTTCTTAAGCCAACATTACAGAAACTATTTTTTTCATACACCCTACGAAAAAAAAACATTTCAAATCACCCATGCAGATCACATATAAGTTTGACACAGCAAAATTCCAAAAGTCGGAATGAGACAGCGGGAGGTTGGATTTCATCACCTTCACTAAGTGAAAACCAGATACCCGTTCCAAGAAGAGTAACTTCATCTCAACACAATAGAAAAATAAAATTTGAAAACATGAGAGTATGATTTCAAAACTACCAAAAAAAACACCAACACGAGACGTGAGAATTACATACCTTTCTTCTCAATAACATTACCATAAGAGTGAAAACAATATACTCGTTCCAAGAATAGTAAGAACTTCAACTCAACACAATAGCAAAATACAATCTGAAAACATGAGAGCATGACTTCACAACTGCAAGTGAATATACCACCACCAGATTTGAGAATTAACGATGATTCTTCACAATAACAGTACCTTAGATTTGTAGATGCAGGATATGTCCACCTAAAGACCACAACGACATGTTACAAAAATAGACAAAATAAGGAGACGTTGGACAACCATAAGATAATTGAATTAAAAAATGATTGGATTATGGTAAATTGACTTACTATGACAGGAGCAACACCAGCTGTGCAGTTCAAGGAAAATCATAGCTCCTAGAAATCCAAAAGGTTTTGTCCAATGAAACAACATAAACTTTATAATATAGAAAGATACAAGATTGGAATGGAATTAAAAGACAAAACAAGGATTTCAACACGACCACACACGGTAAAACAAATAAAGCAACCTTGCAAAGAAAAGAAAACCTCTCAACAAATTTAGCAAAAATATTAAATGTCGTTTCATTTGCAATTAAGACTTAGAAAACATGTAAAGCCAAGAGATGTAGAAACATAATCTAGTGCGGGGAAGAAGACAAATAACTTATGAAATGTCACCACCATGACAAAACTCTAATTGGAAGGAAAATGCAATATCAATCCATGATGTAAAGCGTGATCACAGATATACTGACCTTTCTCAACATAATAGTAAAATAAAATCTGAAGACATGAGAGCATTATTTTAGAACTGCCAAAGAAAATACCAACACGAAATGTCAGTATTACTGACCTTTCTTCACAATAACAATACCTTGAGTGTTGTAGATGTAGGAGATGTACACCTAGAGACCACAACTGAATGTGACATAAATAGACAAAATAAGGATACATAGGAAAATCTCAAGATAATTTAATTAAAAAATGGTTGGATTTTGGAACATTCACTTACTTTAACAGGAGCAACACGAGCTGTGCAATTCCAGGAAAATCATAGCTCGCAGAATTCCAAAAGGCTTTGTACAATGACACAAGATGAGACCTTATAATAAAGAAAGTTACAGTATTGGAGATAGAATTAGTAGAAAAAACAAGTATTTCAACACGACCACACACGGTAAAACAAATAAAGCAACCTTGCAAAGAAAAGAAAACCTCTCAACAAATTTAGCAAAAATATTAAATGTCGCATCATTTGCAATTAACACTTGGAAAATATGTCAAGCCTATTATACCCCAAAACAACCTCATAAACTCTCTCAGCACACAAACACACCTATGCCTAGAATTTTCATAAAAAATATTATCATAACTTATTCGATGCATTCCATAGTTCGGAGAAGAAAGTAGATGATGAAAAAACAAAAACAGAATAGAAACCTGAATCCTATCCCCGAAGAAAATAAATTCTATGATAATATTTTAGGCTCTACAGACAAACCCAAGAACTATATAGATTTTTTAATTGAATTTTGAATGAAAAAAAAATCCATCTAGATCACAGTTTTAATAAATTGCTTTCATGTTCCATGAGCTATTTCTTATTCAACCTAGTTTGAAAATTTTCTATAAAAACGGAGGAACCTGGAGATTAACCCAAGTTAGGTTTGCTTGAGCATCCATATTCATACTTTCTACTTTCAACCTAATAGATTGACCCACGTTAACTGTTGAGAATCCACATTCATGTTTACTATTTTTGAGCTAAATTTTAACTAAAATAGCGAAAAAGGCATTTTGGTTTGCTCCCTAAAAATTATCATGCTATCTACCATGAAGTAATGCACACTTTATTATTACCTGTTGAATTTATTTAAATTCAAAAACTATAACAGCTATATTTTAAAGGGTATATTCAACACTATATCCCCGAATTGCAGACAAATTAAGCCAACAACAAATTTATCAAAAATATTAAATGTCACATCATTTGCAATTAACACATGGAAAACATGTCAAGCCAAGAGATGTAGAAACAAAATCTAGGGCGGGGAAGAAGACTAATAGTTTATGAAATATCAACACCATGGCACAACTCTATTGCAAGTAAAATGCAAGATGTTAAGCGTTATGAAATATCTAGTTTTCTTATCTAACATCCATTAAATTCTCTTAAGCCAATATTAGAGGAACACTATTTTATTGATACTGCTTATGAAAGAAAAAAACATCAACTTAGAGTTGTATTTCATATGATTTTGACTCAAAAAAGCAGAAAGTCAGAAAGAGACGGTGGAAAGTTGGATTTCATCACCTTACAAAGTGAAAACCACAGACTCATTCCAAGTACAGTAAGAATTTCATTTCAACGCAATAGAAAAATAAAACTAAAAACATAAGAGCATGACTTCATAACTATCAAAGAAAATACCAAAACGAGATTTGATAACTACCGACCTTTCTTCACAATAACAATACCTTACAGTTGCAGATGCAGGATATGTACACCTAGAGACTGCAACTACATGTTACAGAAATAGATAAAACAAGGAGAGACATAGTGCAAGAAAAAGATAATTGAATTAAAAGATGGGTGGATTGTGGGGCTTTAACCTACTTTGACAGGGGCAACACTAATTGTGTGGTTCCTGGAAAATCCAAAGCAGACAACCAAAGAGAATTAAGAAATAATGAAAACATAAAACAAGGAAAAGAAGATCCAAGGACTGCTTGGACAACATCACAAAAGAGGGCAAATATATCTATAAAAACATACTAGAAACAAGAACTAAATGACAATTCTATGTTATTAGCCCTAGTCCTATATCCATCTACAGTGAAACTCATTTTCTATTGGCAATTACTTATGTGGCAAGGATACTAGAAATCATTGTACTTACCAACTTGATATAGCTCCCTGACATGTTAGAGGAAACTAGAACATTAACTTTTATGTAAAAATTAATGACACAGATTCAATACAGCCACATACCATTGTAATTTTCTTTATATGACCCATAAGGTCAAAGTGGAACCCATCAAGCGGACAAAATGACATAAAACGAATTATAAACTGCAAATAAAAAGCATCAATTGAACTTCTATCAGAAAAATGCCTAAAATTCATATGCTCTACTTTAGGCCAACAACAACTAAAACTTAAGAGTAAATAAACAGAAATGGACAAGGGGCCAACTACATGAAAAAGAGCAGGGTTTTGAACCAAGAGTAGATAAATATACCTACCCTTACCTCTTGTCGTGATGCCTTCGAAAAATAATTGTTGATCACAATAGAAAGCCTATCAGAGTACCTAGGAGAAGTAGGTCATATAAGCATGCCATCAACAGGTTTTATGTGTTGTGAACACATTGTGCAGAAATCACATCTTACATCAGAGAACGTAAAAAGAATAGTACAAGAGCATTACGAAAAATCCATGTGTAATGAACTTTCCTTTCTGTGAAGACATTTTATTGAAGATTTGAATGTGGTGGACAACCCAAAACCAAAAGTTAAAGCTAGCAAAACAGACAATAATGTCAAATGAACATTCCATTGTAGTTGCTTTTTAGATAAGAGATTGTCACATGCAAATACAAACATTTTACAACTTGATAACAACAAATATTCACCACAAATGGGGAAACAACAATAATGATTGAATGTACTCAAGATTGGTATCAAAACAAAAAACTTGCGTTGATATGTTGACAAGCACAAATTCTATAAGTTATTTTAGAAGAGAGAAATGAAGCTAGAAAAAGTTTAAGCAGATATTGGGATTGCGTCTTTCTGTCCTCCCAATCACTAGATTTAAAAGAGAGATCCATGCCAATTTGTCAAAGTACACAAGTACTCACCACTGTCATCACCACATTAATTTAAAACTGCTACAGTACTCGCTACACAAATACTGTTTACAGAGCTTGGTTGTAGAAAATAACTTGCTACTGTCAACCTCCTTGGATTTATGGTGAAGGACTTTTGCAATCAACTTTTAGTTCAATGAACCATTTGGTACGCAAGTGTAATGATTCCAGTGTGTTACCACAGGATATTTACAACTAAACCAAATAGATAGTGGATGTAACTCTTAGATAAGGAATCATTTCATGTTCTCCAAAATCCTAAACCTATTGACTTGGTAATAGCTTCCAATTTCTACGTTGTTTCCATGAAGAATGCAGATTTAGTTGCTTAAATTCCATAGATGATGAAAGTAATTTTTGGCACATCAATATTATGTATATCAACTAGGCACGCTCATCTAGCCTAACAAAGGCCATTCACATTTTACAACCATGATTAACAAGCATGCACTTAAGAATTACCATCTTTTTGCTTCTTGTCTTAATACCACAATTTGCATTAACTTGAGAAAAGGCTTCTGTAACCACAACCACAAAACTCTAATTCTCAGAATAACAAGCACATCTAAGTGTGGAATGTACGTGCCCATGCCCTAACTGACTCAAATTCTCTTCAGCTAAGTTTTGATTTATTTTGAGGTAGACTTTATATGTTGCAGCCACACCCTCCAAGCATTCCAATAGGAGGGGATAACATATTTACATGGACTAAATGATTTGCATTTTACTAAAGCATATAAAATGCAAAGCTATTGCATGTCTAGAAAGCATAACATTAGCCGATCCAAATGTTTGTTGTATTTCCCCATAATCAACTAAAGAATTTTTAAAACACTAGTATTTCATGGGGAAAATATTCAATTCAAGATCTAGGTTACAGATTTTCCAAGTCTTGATTATACCCCTTGATGTTGGTCTAACGGGAAAAAAAATTACCTGGCTGAAATGTGTTAGGAATGGGACATATGGCCTAAAAGCTACAGAATCGATGTCATTCTTGGAAGATTCCTTAGGGGGAAGTCAAGCTCAATAATATGATCATCATCCATTATTGCTCTTGGCAAAAATGGATGTAGAATGATGACTGGGAAAAGACCATTTAGCTTGACATATTTCACAAAATGACCCGTGCCAAAATATGAAGCAAAATGTTTACACTAGTTCAATGCATACCCTTTCTTACATGAAAAGACACCATTCAAAAATTTGAGCTCAAAGATGTCGTTTTCAAAAGATTTCTTGGGGAAGCTCATTCAAAAATATGGTATATCCATTACTACCTTGGCAAAAATGGATCCAATAAAGGTGACCAAGAAATGACTATAATCTTGACATATTTCAAGACCATGACCCATGGAAAAATATGAAGCAAAACAGTTACTGAAGTTCAATGCATACACTCTTTTTTGCACAAAAAGATTTTAGATATTTCCCATAAATCAAGAATAGGATTCATTGCCCACATTCAACTTCACTAGGACTAATTCCTGTGTACTATTTCGTCAATAAATTTGCTATCGAGGAGCTCCTACAAACTTTGACCAAAAGGTTGTCCAGACCTTGGTTTCCAGCTCCTGAGTATCTATCTATTAATGACAAAACACACACAAGGCATTGTATGAACTCTAAAAATCTCAGTTGCTAGCCCCACATGAATGATGTGTGGTGGTGTACAAGGCTAACAAGGACATCTAAAATATAAGCACAGTAATACTGCACACAGCTGGTTCTAATAAGGTACGAAGATGCAGGGGTATTGAGGTTAAATTATAGCAATGGAAAGGGGTACTTGACAGTCGTATTATACCTGAATTATCTATAATGTCAGGGGAAAAAATCTTCTTGAGAGTAAAGGTGATTTTAAAGACATCAAAAGTACCTTATATGTCACAAAGCCACATCAAAAGTACCTTATATGTCACAGAACCACCAAACATTTCTGGTTGTCGAAGTGTAACATTGCAGATGGCACCATTTGCAAAGAGAATACAAATTGTCTGTGGCCCTTGCTGTGAAAAAGCCATAATATTTGATGCAATGTCCTGTGAAAATGAAGACACTATTAGATGACTTGACATACTTTCAATAGGTTCCTATTTGAAGAAAGATAACAGAACCTTCCACCTCTCTACCAACACATCCTCAATTATTTTCACAAAAAAAAAAGGTGGAGAAAACAGCTATTCAATGAGATCTATAAACCATATCAACAATTGAAAAATAAAAGATAATTTGGTGCTAATTTAAACAGTATTCCATTTAGCTACAGAAATTTCATAAAAAAAAAAAGAATCAAAAGGACAATGAAATTTGAGGATGAAAATACTGAAATTTGAGCATGTCCTCGGCCCATATGCATATAAAAAATAACTTGCTACCATCAGCCCTCTTCTTCTCCTATAAACCCAAAGCAGAACAACCGCAAAATTAATAGATAATGAAAAAAATGAAAAATATCCAAGTGCAAGGCTTGGACAGCATCACAAAAAAGGGCAAATAAATCTGAAAAACAGATAGAAACAACAACTACACCGGAAAGGAAAATATCGTACACATGCTGCTTTAGCATTCAGTAAAATCCCAGGAGTTACTTATGATCTGTGCTGGCTGTGACTTGCTTTCTCTTTTATGATCTGCTAGATAAGAAAGTACTTGAAATGAAAGAAGTGGATTATTTAACAAAAGAACTTCTCTGTATGTGTTTGTCAAGGCCCTTTACAGCATGCATGTAACGAACCTTCAAAAATAGAAGCATCTCTTTCGAAGATGCCTGCAAGGATGCAAAGGGAGAGAACTTACAAATTTATTAAGAAATTACGAAAAAAGCGTAACCCTCAAAAGGGATCAATTCATGCAGGGGAATGATTAGAGAATTTGGTTGGATATATTTTTTGGAGAATTTCTACCCGCAACTATATAGTTCCTCTTAGTAACTTTTCAGAGCTTTCTTGAACTGTTTTTCTGAGAATGGTTTTGCATCGAAATCATCATAATTACTTGTGTGTCTGTGTGTATAAAACCATTAAAGACATGTACAGTTCAAGAAAGCTGTGGAAAATCACCATGAGACCCATTTCTACAAGCAGTACTGCTCATGGAAAATTGATCATCTCAACCTTGATAATATAGACTCATTTGAGTAGCAATAATGCTATGGGTGAAAAACAATTCAGCAGCCCGGCCAATTTGACTCACACAAAATAATGTTAAGATATCAAGATTTCACTGATTATCTAAAAACCTTGTCCAAAATCTATCTCAGTACATTGAAAAAATTCTCGTCAGATGAAAAAATCAGAATCTTACAAAAGATAATAATCAAGATCGATATAAAGATAGCTCGTGAACTAACCTTGTCTATATCATCAATGCCATCTCCAGAATTATTCTAAACCACGACCACCATCTCCGCCACCTCCACGAGAAAACAAGTAGGCCGTGTTTTGAATAATATTAATGAGAGAGCGAGAGAGAGCGTTTCGAAGAGTGAAATAGAAAGACTTTCCGGAGAGAAAGAGGTTTTTTCTTCTCTCTTTTTTAAGTTTTCTTAGAGAGGGAGCGAGAGAAAAGTATCTGTTATGTTTTGAAGATTAATAGCAATGCGGAAGATGAAGCACAGAAAATTAAAAACAGCATTGGTGTTTCACTATGAGGTAATGACCCTTAAATATGGGATTCTTGAAGAGTATGGTATGGTGACCCTTAAATATGGGATTCTTGAAGAGTATGGTATGGTTGTTTTAGAGGGTAGCTTTGGAGAGAGAGCTCCGGAATAAGCTTACATATTTTTAAAATTGTAAGTACAAAAATTACTACATTACTACGGTATAATACACGGTTAGACTTCAACTTTAAAAATTAACGGATTACTTGATTTTTTTCAAATGAATTTTTATTTTTTTATTTCCATTCATCTCACAAACAATTGTCCAAACATAACTCTATTTTTTATCTTTTGTCTACATTTGACGAATTATGGAAATGTTTACTTCTATAAAATATTTTAAAAAATACCATTATTTATTCTAAGAAACAATTTGACAAGAAAAATTATGAAAATACTTTTATTATATATAATTTGATATAAATAGAGAATTACCCACATCCGCAGAGTACGCCATTGTAGACACACCACAAGCATGTTGTTGAGGCATGCGGTCGTAGGAGATAACCACCATTACACGCAATGGTTACCTCTTGTGCCTACGACGATAACAGAACAAAGAGGAAGAAGATGATGACATTGTGTGCAAAAATTGTAGTATAACCACCAACAAACAACCATTCTCGACGTCAGCAACTCTCTCTCTTTCTCCTACAGTTTGGTTATAGTTCACTCACTCTCTCTCTCTCTCTCTCTCTCTCTCTCATTTCGTTGGCATCCTTGTCTCTCCTCAAGCGGTAGTTGGTTGACCACCTAGCATCATCCCCTCAGCACTAATAGCTTCTCGACCACGCTAAACTTGATGCAAATCTAACCTCTTATGCAATTTTTGCGCAGAAGAATTGAAACCCAATCTAAAAAACCTCGAAATAACCTCCAATTCAATATTTAGTATAATAACAACAACACTCTATTTATAGATAGTTCTCTTACTTCTACTTACATAACCTCGTGTTTAATTAGTTTGCAACAGAATTAAACCTCCAATTAAAACCTCTAGAAGGTGATATCAAAATAATCCCAAATTTAATATATAGTGCAATAACAACCCTAATACAGAGAATATGAAGTTTCAATTGATTTTAATATGTTTTTGCTTGGGTTGCTAAGGTATTGTTTTCGCGGCAAAATTGAACCTCGACGTAAAACCTCAAGTAAACAATTAAGCCTAAAATTGATATATGATGCAATCTCACCCCTAATAGACAAAATATGAATTTTCAATTGATTCTGATGTGGTTTTCTAATGCGGTAAAAATATAATGATCCTTCAAATTTAGCTCATTCTTCTATATCTCTTTCATTTTTTTAATATACTGATATGATGAGACGGTAAAACAATGAAATATGACCTTTTTTTCTTACATGATGCAAACACGAAGAACGAGAAGATGGATGCAAACATTGAAAAAGGAACAATAAAACAAATATAACAGAAGGACATGACCTTGTTACGCAGCCTAACTATGATACCAACTAATGTGAACCTCGTGATCATGCAACCTACAATCAAGACTGAGATATGATCTCAAAAAGCCGAGATATGTCTGATAGGAGTGTGACACAATGAAAACTTGTCCCCAAAACACCAGCACTATTGGAATTAGTCGAATAACACCACAAAGTCATTTGATCTTCGATAAGGCAAATTCAGTTCATTTAAGAACTAAAGAATAGAAGAATCACTCTTTCATGTAAAACTAAAAAATTCAGAAGTAATATTCATCAATGGATGTTGAAATTTAGCTTACACGAGGTGATTTACCAGCGCGTTGCGCTGAGCTTTTTTCTATGTAGAAAAAATTGATTTCTTATGTGTTGTAATTAGTTATTTTAATATTTAATTCATGAAATTATAATAGATCAAATTTGTTAGAAATAAGTTTTCTTTCTGTCTAAAAGGAACAGTGTAATCAAAACATAGGGGAAGTGGTTCGTATATTTTTTTAATTGTAGATAACTTTGGTAACTTTGTCTACCCATTTTATTTGTAAGTTGCATTTTTTCCAAGTAATATAAGATCTGAAATATTATACATTTTGTTTTTTTTTACAAAAACAATAAAAAATCCAAAAATCAAATTTATCTAAGAAATAAGCTTAAACAAAAGAGGAAAAAAATCAGAAATAAAAGGGAAAATCATAATTTTATTTTATAAGATTTATTCCTCGTATTATTATATTAAAAGTATTTAAGAAAATTGACATTATTTTTTTGTTTTTAAAAAATCCTAGATCATTTTTTTTGTCTTTCTCTATATTTTCAGTCGGTATTATTAAATAAAGATTAAAATATATAAGTACTCACATATTATTGTTGACATATAATGTCATACTTTGTATGCTTTATATATTTTGATGATAACAATAAAAAGAAAATGGACTAATAATATGCTTGGATGAGATTAAGCTATAAACAGGTTTTATTCAAAGAATACATCAACAAGCATAATGGAGTACACGAAGAAATCACTCCAAGAAGTCCAAGATGCAAGCAAGTGAAGACTTAGAATAAGTGTTCATTTTAGTGCTTTGTGTAAATCTCAATTTCTATCTTGATAGCACAAATTAAAATGAACTCACACACTTCACAGTGCATGCATTAAAAGGATTTGATGATTAAAAGGTTTAAGTCATAATCAATCGGTTCAAGAAATTCAGAAAAGATAATTTGTCAAAATAGATTTCTGCATGAACCGGTCGACCGCTTGGAAGACAAATTGTTTTATCCGTTGTGAACCGGTCGACCGCTTGGTTTTGTCCGTTGTGAACCGGTCGACCGCTTGATATGGCAGTTGCACTAAAACGGCTACAAACGGCTAGTTTCTTTTAGAAACTTATAAATAGGCCTCTTAATTGCAAAACGAAATAGAAAGAACTTTCATATCTTATATTGAGGCAATTATAAGTGCATAAACACCTTCATATCATCAATCCTCATTAATACTCATATTTGTGTTTAAATCTTCATATCTTAACACAAAGAGTATTTCTCATTCTCACTACACTTAAACACCTTCAAATATCCTAAATGCTATTAAGTGAGAGAAAGAGATCATAGATCTTCATTTGTAATATCCACACTATTAAGAGTGTATTGTTGTTTTACTAAAACAACCATTGTGAAACTCTTGAGAGTTGAGTATAAAACTCTTGGTATTGGTGAGGGAACATCACCAAGGAAAAATCTTGAAGAGGGTACATCTTCAAGTGGGAAAAGGAAAAATCTTGAAGAGGGGACATCTTCAAGTGGAAAAGGAAAATCTTGAAGAGGGCATATCTTCAAGTGGTGTAAAGTCTTGGTGTGGATTCATCAAGCGAAAATTGTAATCTTGTTACTTGGTTTAGTAAGAGAGTACAATACTCAAGTACGGGTTGGTACTTGAGTCATGGACGTAGGCTTGCCGAACCACGTTAAAAACCCGAGTTAGCAATCTCTCTCTCTTATCTCTTTACTTTAAAGTAATTAATTTTAAGATTGCATTATTTATTGTATTTGCATCAATTCCGCCTTTAGGTGCATAGTTGCTTTAATCCGTGAATTTCAACAATTGGTATCAGAGCTTAGTTCTCATTTATTAAGTTTGCTTAGACTTTGAGTAGAATGGCAACTACATGCAATAATCTCCGTAATGAAGGTGCTTCAACATCTAGACCACCATTTTTTGATGGTGATGATTATGCCTATTGGAAAGCTAGAATGTCAATATATCTTCAATGTATAGATTTTGATTTATGGCTTTCTATTGAAAATGGACCTCATAGACCACTTAAAATTGTAAATGGTATTGAGATTCCAAAAAGCATAATAGAATATAGTGACCTAGATAAAAGATTACTTTCTATAGATGCTAGAGCAATGAACACTTTATATTGTGCATTAAATAGAAGTGAATTTAATAGAATATCTTCATGTAAAAATGCTAGGGATATATGGCATGCTTTGGAAGTAACTCATGAAGGAACTAACCAAGTAAAAGAATCAAAAATTGATATGTTAGTTCATCAATATGAGTTATTTAAAATGTTGCAACATGAATCAATAACAAGTATGTTTACTCGTATGACTAGCATTACAAATAGTTTACATGCTCTTGGTAGAACTTACTCAAATGCAGATATCGTAAGTAAGATTCTCAGATCTCTACCAAAAGCTTGGGAAGCTAAAGTGACAGCTATACGAGAAGCTAAAGATCTCACAAAACTTCCATTAGAGGAGCTCATCGGTTCTCTAATGACGCACGAGATATCTATGGATAATCAAGATCAAGAAGAAAGGCCAAAGAAAAATTTGGCATTTAAAACTGCTCATCGAATCGAAAGCGAGGAAAATGATGATGATGAAGACAGTAATGACGATCTTGAAGAAGATGTAGCATCAATCACAAGACAGTTTCGAAACTTTCTTAAAAGGAAAAATGACAAGAGAAAGTTCTCGAACTACAAAAAGGAGGGAGATTCAAGTAAAGAAACTCCAAGGTGCTACAAATGCAACAAGTTGGGGCATATCAAACCCGACTGTCCCCATCTTCAAATGAAGAAGAAAAATCGCTTTCAAAAGAGAGCTTTGAAAGCAACATGGAGCGATGACTCGAACTCAAGCTCTAGTGATGAAGAAGAACATGTGGCTAACATGTGCTTCATGGCAATTGAAAGCGAAAATGAGGTACAATCTTCGGATGATGAATTCGACCCTTCTTATATTGAATTACATGAACAACTTGAAAATTTGTATGTAGAATATAAGAAATTAGGTTCAAAATATAGTACTCTCAAAAGAAATCATATATGCTTAATTGAGGAAAAAGAATTATTAGAAAAGAGAATATATGATTTAAATGACAAGAGTAGTAAATCTAATCAACTTGAAGAAGATAATAAATCTTTAAGAGAAAAAGTTGATGAGTTAAAAGTAATTATCTCAAAATTCACACAAGGTTCAGAAAGTTTTGAGAAAATGCTTTCGAGCCAAAGAAGTGTATTTAACAAAGGAGGATTAGGTTATAAACCTAAGATAAACCAAAAATACTTAAAGAATTACTTTGTTAAAGCTAAACATTCTTATAATCCAAATCATACATGTAATTATTGTAGAAAATTAGGACATTTGATTTATGCATGTCCTATGAAGAAAAATAAGAATGTTAAAATGATTTGGGTTCCAAAAGGAACCACCCCTAACCAAGAAGAACCAACCAAGCTCAAGGAATCAACAAGAGTTGGTAAGTAAATTCTTTGGTGGACATAATTTCATTTTGGATATATATTGTTATTAAATATTATGTTTTTATTTATCTAAAAATGTAAATTTTCTTTTTGTTGATGCCAAAGGGGGAGAGTATATGAAAATATCAAATGCATCAATAATAGGGGAGAAAAATATGAAAAATTTATATGCATATATTTAGGGGGAGAAAAATGAATTTTTTCTTGAAATTGCATATGATATTTTTACTTAGATTAAATTGCTAAAAATGTTCAATGTCTCTTATATATTGCATTACAAAATATAGGGGGAGACTCAATTTTTTATCTAAGTTTTTTTTGTTTATTGTCATCATCAAAAAGGGGGAGATTGTTGACATATAATGTCATACTTTATATGCTTTATATATTTTGATGATAACAATAAAAAGAAAATGGACTAATAATATGCTTGGATGAGATTAAGCTATAAACATGTTTTATTCAAAGAATACATCAACAAGCATAATGGAGTACACGAAGAAATCACTCCAAGAAGTCCAAGATGCAAGCAAGTGAAGACTTAGAATAAGTGTTCATTTTAGTGCTTTGTGTAAATCTCAATTTCTATCTTGATAGCACAAATTAAAATGAACTCACACACTTCACAGTGCATGCATTAAAAGGATTTGATGATTAAAAGGTTTAAGTCATAATCAATCGGTTCAAGAAATTCAGAAAAGATAATTTGTCAAAATAGATTTCTGCATGAACCGGTCGACCGCTTAAGGTATCCGTTGTGAACCGGTCGACCGCTTGGTTTTGTCCGTTGTGAACCGGTCGACCGCTTGATATGACAGTTGCACTAAAACGGCTACAAACGGCTAGTTTCTTTTAGAAACTTATAAATAGGCCTCTTAATTGCAAAACGAAATAGAAAGAACTTTCATATCTTATATTGAGGCAATTATAAGTGCATAAACACCTTCATATCATCAATCCTCATTAATACTCATATTTGTGTTTAAATCTTCATATCTTAACACAAAGAGTATTTCTCATTCTCACTACACTTAAACACCTTCAAATATCCTAAGTGCTATTAAGTGAGAGAAAGAGATCATAGATCTTCATTTGTAATATCCACACTATTAAGAGTGTATTGTTGTTTTACTAAAACAACCATTGTGAAACTCTTGAGAGTTGAGTATAAAACTCTTGGTATTGGTGAGGGAACATCACCAAGGAAAAATCTTGAAGAGGGTACATCTTCAAGTGGGAAAAGGAAAAATCTTGAAGAGGGGACATCTTCAAGTGGAAAAGAAAAATCCTGAAGAGGGCATATCTTCAAGTGATGTAAAGTCTTGGTGTGGATTCATCAAGCGAAAATTGTAATCTTGTTACTTGGTTTAGTAAGAGAGTACAATACTCAAGTACGGGTTGGTACTTGAGTCGTGGACGTAGGCTTGCCGAACCACGTTAAAAACCCGAGTTAGCAATCTCTCTCTCTTATCTCTTTACTTTAAAGTAATTAATTTTAAGATTGCATTATTTATTGTATTTGCATCAATTCCGTCTTTAGGTGCATAGTTGCTTTAATCCGTGAATTTCAACAATTATAAGAATAAAAACCTAAATAAATGACAAAATAAAAAAATATAGGTAGATTTTAAATAAAAAAAATTGACTTGAAAGATAAATAAAAACAATTTAAAAAACAACAAAGATAAAAAATAAAAATTTCAAATTTAAAATGATCATCAACACAAATTAAAATGTAAATATTTAAGAAAAACCTTAATAATAGTGGAAATAATAAAAACATTTTGTGAGACCATAATTATTGTAACAAAAAAATATTCCATATTTTTTATTTTTTAAGATTTATTACTCATATTATATATGTACATATATATTTATATTAAGGCGCTAATATTAAATAAATATCAAAAAACATAAATAGTCTGATATAATTAAAAGAAAACAAAACTAACAAATAATCATTATCATTATTTTGAAAGTCTTATTTATAATAATTAGAAAATTCTAGGCCTAACAATATTTAAAAAATTAAAAAAACAATATAAATGAATAAATAAATATTATTAGATTTGAAGATATTATTTGACTTGAAGGAAAAAAAGAGTAATTATAATAATTATTAATTTTCAATAGAAATAAATTTGCACATTAAATAGAAAAAACAATTAATAACAATAGAAATAAAGTAAATTTGGAAACAAAAACTAAGAGCATGTATATATAAACATGGTAAGAAATAGGAGCTTTGTAAGAAATATGTATAAAAAAGTAAAGGAACTTAAAAATCCAAGATTAAAAGTATAAAGGATAAAATAAAATAAAATATATAATAAATATATTTTGAAGGAAAAAATTGAAATAAATCCAAACATTGATACCGATGAAATTAATAATTTAAAAAAAAAACAAATTAAAATAATTAGGACCAAAATAAAACTAAAATCTATAATTAATTTGCATGGAAGGATGAAATTGAAAAAAATCAAACTTTCATACCAAAAATATTAAGGATTTATAATAAATTTGCATGGGATGATAAAATTGAAATAAATCAAAATATTGATACCAAAATATTAAGGACCTAAATGAAACGACAATATATAATCAATTTTAATTGAAGGACGAAATGGAAACAAATTAAAACCTATATAATAGCAATAAGTACCATAAAAAACAAATCGAAAGTTCAGGGATTGAAATGAAATATCACAAAAAACAATTGTGCTAACATCAGCATGCACAGGCAGGAGAGAGAAAATTGGGGAATTCGAACGACCATTGACACGTCTCCAACCACCGTGGACTCACACACGCCACACTAAGGGGAAGAGAAGATGGATAAAAATCATTATAGATAACAGTTGGGTATTTTTGGATGCCGAAATATGCCACACACACCGCAAGAAACAAGCACGAGTGTGGAAATGTATGGCGTGTCTACTGATGCACCAACAGTAAATTGGTGGAAAAAATAAAAAAATATATAATCAATTTTAATATATTTTAATATTAAGGACCTAAATGAACCGACAATATATAATCAATTTTAATTGAAGGACGAAATGGAAACAAATTAAAACCTATATAATAGCAATAAGTACCATAAAAAACAAATCGAAAGTTCAGGGATTGAAATGAAATATCACAAAAAACAATTGTGCTAACATCAGCATGCACAGGCAGGAGAGAGAAAATTGGGGAATTCGAACGACTATTGACACGTCTCCAACCACCGTGGACTCACACGCACCACACTAAGGGGAAGAGAAGATGGATAAAAATCATTCTAGATAACAGTTGGGTATTTTTGGATGCCGAAATATGCCACACACACCGCAAGAAACAAGCACGAGTGTGGAAATGTATGGCGTGTCTACTGATGCTCCAACAGTAAATTGGTGGAAAAAATAAAAAAATAGTAAATTACCAGGACAGTCCTCTCGGTCTGACCTTGGTTTTCTCATTTTCTAGGGACAAAAGGGTTATTTCATTATGCAAATATATATATATATATATTAAAAAATGAATTAACTAGTTAGTCAGACTGAACCGATCCGATCTAAAATGGTGCAATTACCGTCCAGCCCTTCAGTGATGTGAACCTCGTGATCACGTGGTCACGCAACCCACAACCAAGAATGAGATAAGATCCCGTAAAGCTGGAATAAGGTCTGATAGGAGTGCGACACAATGGAAACCTGCCCCAAGGCACCAACACTATTAGAATGAGTAGAATGACGCCACGAAGCTAGTTAATCTTTGATAAGTGAGATTCAGTTCGTTTAAGAACTAAAGAATGCAAGAATCACTCTCACACATAAACTAAAAAGTTCAGAATTAAGTTTCATCAATGGCTGCCGAAATTAGGGTTACATGAGTTTAAACAGTTCTTAAAAAGTAACCCTAATGGACCTCTTATGTGGACTTAAATGAGGTCCACTGAAAACTGACCCAAAATCCTAAATTAAAAAGCTCATTACTTAATCCAGGCAAGCCTTGGATTCTATCTGAAAACAAAGTCTTAATTAAACTCAAATAAGCATTGGGCTGTAGCTAACTAACTTAAATAAAGCGCATAAGGTTTATTTATTCTCTTCCATCCAGCCCATCAATCCCATGTTTCCATGTTGTAGTAGGATTCTCTTGTTGTCCTAACTTCATGGCCCAAAAAAGGTTGTATTGGACCCCTCCTGCACATGGATAAGATGTACTAAGGTCTCCTCTTGATACTCCAATGGTCCTCGCAATTCTGACTAGGTTGAAACCTTCAAGACCAATGCATTCATTGCCCCTTTCAATGCCTTTGTCCTAGATCGTGTGATTGGACCATTTGGAACATGTAATGGGTCCATGCTAGTGTTTTTGGGCTGGTCCGCATCAGAAGGTGTGTAGTTTAATTATAAATAGTGAAAGCTATGTTAATATTTGTAGTACCACCCTTGTTAGTAACCTGAATTTGAGAACTGTTAAGCATGCTATAAGCCATATAAATTGCAATGGTTGAATGATAGTGGTGAAGTGAAAATGACTACACAGGTTATGGTTCCATTTTTTTTATTAGGAAATATATTAACGAAGTTCTGTACGACGTGGTATCAATGCAAGCAAATCACATCTTGTTAGCGAGACCATGATAATATAATAGGAAGACAATTCATGGTGGGGTTAAAAATAGGTATATCATTGTAAAAGATGGTAAGAACATCACTCTTATACCTCTTATACTTAAATAGATATATGATGATCAAATAAAGCTAAAAAGTAAGCATGGGGCGACGGGGAGAGAAAATCAAAGTAAACAACACGGGGAGAGAAGACTATGAGATTCATCCAAAACCCAAACCACTACAATGCATTTGACCACCGGTCCAAAGACAAACAAATATAAAGCCAATACTCCTATTACATCAGTTAAATGGTATTACACCAACAAACAATAAAATTTGTTTATTTTTTAAAAAAAGACGCTATGTAAACCCATTTCACCGACATCTTGTATTTATAAGCTCTTCCCCTACAGCAGTTAATCAAATTATTTGATTGATATAGGACTTAATATATGTAGTGGCACTTCACCTTCGAAAATCCCACGATGACAGCTTAATCGTTGTAACCTTTATTCATCTGACCAAAATTGTTATGTGGACCGTTCTTTCTATCAAGACTCTCCAACCTGAGCTCTAAGACATCGAATTGTATTGTAGTAGCATTATATACTTTTTGTAAGTTGAATAAGTTGAACTGAAAGTTTATTGCAATCATTTAACAAATGGTGAGGTGATTTTTTAACGTGTTCTAGAAAATAGTAATTTTTTTATTTCATGCTTGAAAACTATCGAAAAATATTATAAAAGTTAATTTAAAACTATTTTTTTATATATAAAACAGTGATTAAACTGCCTCCCAAACGCACCCTAAATATGAAATTTAATTTTAATTAACGTAGAAATTAATATAAAAGTATATCTTTTTACTAAATAACAAAATAATGTAAAGAGTAAAAAAAATGGCAAGAGAAAAAAGAGAGTAAAGAGTAGTAAATCAGGCCAATATCTTCTGGCCCATCATGCCAAAGAAACCATTTGTCTACTCTTCTATTCTCTCGCTCTCTCAGACCCAAAGTCTTGAGAAGCTCACTCTGAGAGATCGAGATCGAGATCAATCCAAAATTTCTGGATTAATGGGTAAATCTTCATTTGAATCTGTTGGAGATTGAAACAGACGCAAAAGAATTCACTTTCCATCTGTGTTCTTCAAGAAACATAAGGTAAAACACCCGTTTTGTTGATCTATTGTTTGTTGTCTCTTCAAGCTCACATTTTGATTCTCATTTCTTAATTTTAACTATGTTGAATCAATTACTGTAACGCTTGTAGTTTTTTCTGTTCTTAAGTTTAATGTGAACATACATGTTTCTCAAAATGCACGATCCAATTGTCAAATAAAATTTGTTTATTTTTATTTATTTATTGTTAATTAAATAATTGAGTTTCTAGTCTCTTGCTTGTATTTTTCCCATGTTTGTTCCAAGAAAGATCCAAGCTTTTTAATTCTTGATGATTTGTTATTAGATGGTAGATCGATATTGGGTTGGTTTCTTTCTGGTGTTTTCATGTCTTGTTGGAGCCTTAGATGCTAGTGCTGGGGATTCTGATCCCATTTACAGGTAAATTTAGACCCTTCCCATAATTGCTTTTTTACGTCATGTGCATCTGGTTCCATGTTTTTTTTTTCTTCAGTAATGTTATCAATCAACCACACACAAATGACCTAAAGGAACAAATCTAGTTTTCTTATAATGCTAATTGCATTTGATTTATCGACAAAGAAAGTTTTGAGCCTGTAAATGTGATTTCTATACCCTCAAATGTGTGGCTGTTTCTCCCACTTTGGGTCCACCCAGTGTGAACAAGATGCGTTAATTAATTTCGTAGGCAGATACGGATGTGCTGGACATTTAAGAATATGGTATTTCTTGCATTTGCCTGCTTGTTTCAGCAATCTTGCAGTACGAGGTACTCTTTAAAGCAGTCACTGCTGAGCTATTTCTCATATTGTTAGCGTTAGGTTCAGCAATTTTGGTCTGTCCCACCATTTACTTGGTGTACATTCTCATTAACAAATATTTTCCCATAGGATCACTCATGAACCATTGCAACACACCTTCAAGTTTGCTTTATGTTGGTATCTTTTCTATCATTTTGAACTGATTACAGTGTTTTATGAGATTGGGTCCCTCAGCGGCTTCAGTAATTTTTTTGGTATTCAAAACAACCTTATTATGTGTATGTGCCATCTGTACATTCTGTTATTTTCTTCTCATTATCTGTTGTGGAATCAAGTAATTTGCCCTTTTGTATAATTCTTATGCTAAAATATTATGTTTACTCTGAAACTTAGGACTTGTGTTGGACAATGTGAAAAATCTGGATGTGTGGGGCAAAGATGCTTTTCACACTGCAATTTTTCTTCAGATGGTGTCTCCTTTGATGGTCCATGGTACAAGCAAGAACCTCTTTACTTGCAATGGAAACAATGGGATTGCCAAAGTGATTGTCGTTATTATTGTATGCTGGATAGAGAGAAAGAAAGAGAAGCACTTGGTCATGATCCTGTCAAGTACCATGGTAAATGGCCCTTCAGGCGTGTATATGGAATTCAGGTTTGGTTTCTAGTAGTTCTATTCTCATTAGCCTTTTCTTTTCTTCTTAGATGCTTGAGGTCAATCCTGTTAATTGAGAAAACTTATGACCTATTGTTTATATGCTCAGGAGCCTGTTTCTGTTGCTTTCTCTGCCCTTAACCTTGCAATGCATTTTCATGGCTGGCTATCCTTTTTCATTCTTCTCTACTACAAGTTGCCTCTAAAACAAGATAAAAGGCCTACTATGAGTACACCTCTTTATGGCATATCTATGGGTTCTTATCATTAAACTCCTGGTTCTGGAGTGCTGTTTTCCATAGCCGGTGAGGTTCTTCTTTTTAATTAGACTTTCATTTGTGAAGACCTTTATTATTATTATTTTTCCATTTTCATTATCCATGCATGCACGATTTATTTTTTACCAAATGTTCAGTTTTATGTTTACCTTGCGTTGTCTGTTTGAAATGCAGAGATGTGGACTGGACAGAAAAGTTAGACTATTCTTCTGCTGTGGCATTTTTAGGGTACTCACTAATAATGTCTATTTTAAGAAGTTTCGATGTGAGGGATGAAGCTGCAAGGGTCATGGTTGCCGCTCCACTACTTGCTTTCCTGACTGCTCATATACTGTTCATCAACTTCTATAAACTTGACTATGGTACTTGATCATGGTCACCTTTGTCTTCTTTCTAGACCAAGATTTAGTGCATAGAATGTTTGTAATCATTCTTACAGTTTTCTCATAGCTTGTAGTAAGAAACTGACTCCTGACATGTTACAGGTTGGAACATGCAAGTTTGTGTTGTAATGGCAGTTGCTCAGCTTCTCCTATGGGCAATTTGGGCTGGTGTCACAGGCCATCCTTCTCGCCGGAAGTTGTGGGTAGTGGTCATTGGAGGTGGCCTAGCAATGCTCTTAGAAATCTACGACTTCCCTCCATATGAAGGATACATGGATGCCCATGCGCTTTGGCATGCCACCACAATCCCTCTTACCTACATTTGGTGGAGTTTCATCAGGGATGATGCCGAGTTCCGCACCTCTAATCTCCTGAAGAAGGCTAAGTAGCATATCGTTAACCAAATGGGCAGCAAAGTTCCACACCTATTTGACCTTTTCTTAGAGCAAAGTTTGATAGTTCAGAGGGTTTGGCATATTTTGTCTTCTCTCCTTTTGAGGTGAAAGATTTATGTGGCAGGATGGGATTCTGTAGTTGAGCATGAGGTTGTGCAGATCTTCCAAATCTTTTTCTTTTTTCTTTTATTTTCATAGATGATTATCCCAAAGCATGGCACTATCACAGAAGGATGTTACCACCTGTATCCCATACTATGGTCTCCTGAATTCTTGTGTACCAATGCTTAGGTTTTGTTTTGCAGCTGTGCATGTTGATCCGAGATTCTGTATCCGCACACGAGGATTATATTTGGATAAGCATCCCTCACTTGAAAAAAAAGTAATTGTCATTTGAAGGATCATCCGAGTTGCTCTGTTAGGATGATAAGGGTGTAAATGAATTGAGTCCCATTTGAGCGTTCACTTGTTTGCTTGCATTAATTTAGAGTGGAGAATATTTTATTGTCAAGGTAGTAAGGGCATTAGTATCTGAGAGCACTCCTCTTCGTTTGAATGAGTTTAACTAAAACTATTCGAACTATAATTTGTTCAAATTTCAAAGTAATAGGCTAATAGCTACATATTCATCAATTTTGCAAGCTTATATTTGGCTGTAAATAGATTTAATTTTTTCTTTTTACTATTAAGTTAGAAAACTTAATATATTGGGTGAGAAATAATTTCAATTTCAATTTCAATTTGAAGTTTTTTTAAAAAATATTGATTCAAAGATAATTAAAAGTTAAAAATTGTAATTTTAGCTCATAGTTATCTTCAAAAAGTTGCTTTCTTAGAGCATGTTGTTATTATGGTTGAGGTTGAAAAAAAAAAACAGTTTTATGAAAAATATTTTTTGTTGTAGTTCATGACTTAAATTGAAATGTTTAGTTAAAATTATATATAAGTTTGAAGTTTAAAGAAAAAAAGTTTCAAGTGTTTGGTTACCATATTTTTCATAGTGCAGTCAATTTGTGAAATTATTTTAAAACACACACACACACACATATATATATACATTGTTTTTTAAATATTGAAGATAAAAAATCATAAACATAAAATATAATTAATAATTAAAATAAATTAGACACTTGTTTTTTCTTCAAAAACAAAAATAATTAAAATACTTTTAAAATACAATGACAAATCATCTTTATATAACAAATAAACAAATATAGTTTTAAATAGTGTAAATATAGTTTTTTTTTTTGTCTATATCTACTCCAATGATAAAAGCAATTTAGAATAGCCATTTTAAAATATAGTAAAATTATTTTGTATATAATTTAATTATGCAATTAATTATACATTTAATATGAGTAAGCTATATAATCAAATAATTACTTTAAAAAACCTTCAACAATATAATTATTAATTTTGTATATAATTTTTTACTCTCTTGTTGAGGTATTTTTTAATAAAAACAAAAACAAAAAAATATTTTTAATATAGTTACATCATTTTCAATATATATATATATATATATATATATATGATGTGTTATTATTATTATTTAAAATAAAAATGAAAAAACCATAAACCTTAACATGAATTAATAGAATCAATGAGTAGAGAGGTGGGGCTCTACCAGAAGAACATGGGGTTATGTCAGTGAGAGAGAGACGTGCCATGGATGCCTAGGGTTGTGCATTTCATGAGAAGTAGCTACGAGCTGGTTCTTAAAAACTGAGGCTCGACCTCAGTTTTGAGTGGGTCCCACGATCCAAAAAAACTATGGTGCACCATTTACCGAACACTAATGAAACAACTTTTTTTTGTAAACACAGGTACAAACGCGTTGCTAAACGGACACTTAGTTATTATTTACTTAAAATGTTCTTATTTCAAATTCATTTGATGTGATCCAACCATCAAAGGTTCTAGGTGGTTAAGTTACTAGGAATTAAGGCTAAGAAGTTCAAAAAAGCTTTCAAGGGGCTTCTTCAAAATACATGGGCTAAGGTGGACTTTCAAGAGGATTTATAATAATAAAAGCAAGCCTTAATTCATCTGATACATGTTCAAGAGGAGCTTGTTGGTGGAACTAAGACCATTGCACAAGGATTGAGAGAAGAAGACTCAATTAAGACAGTTTGACCTTTTGTTACTCTTTTAGTCATAACTAGAGCTACATATCAAATATTGATGTGATTCTAGTTTTCCTAGACGCTAGACTTCCATACTTTTCCAACGGTATATGACATGCTTTCTAATTCATTAAGCCGAGAGAGAACCATCCATTTTGAGTTGGGCTTTGCTGCTGCCAGACTTAATGCGGAAACAACGAACCTGTCTTATTTAATTAGTTGGGTTATCAAACCTTAATTATTTTGAGAGAAGACAATTTATTTGGGTTTTAGACTTGTATTTTCTAATTAGTTTGGGCTAGTTTTATGTTGGGTTAACTATTATTTAAATTGGGTTTATGTGAGACCTATTAGGGAAACTAGGGTTTTGGGTTGGTGTATAAATATTTTTTAGAAATAATTTTTAGGGTAGAGTTTTAATATATTTTCAGCATTTTATCCGACTTTTGGTTGCTCAATCTTGGTTCTTGATTGAACTTTCAACTCTACAAAAAATTGACCATTCTTTGTTGTGAATATATATATTTCTTTTGCTCGTCTCCAAGTCTACGTTGTGATCGAGTTGTTTATAGTCCTTTTGCCTTGAAGCAAGTTTTCTATTATGATAAGCTCATTCAAATCTCAGCAAACTTGGGTTAGATTGATCTTGGGGTCACAAATACCATTAAATTCCTCTAGGGTTCGCATCATCATTTTAATTAATTTTTTTCATAATTCATTATAAAGAACTTTTTTATTACATGTCAAAGAAAACTTGTATATGTAAAATCTGTTGTAGTACCTCCCATGAAAATTTCATCTTTTTAGTGTTTATAACCAAGCAAACAAGGTGTTCTAGATTATTTTTTAAAAAAATATAGCATAGTAAATTATAATTTTTCTTAAATACTATTTGAATTTTTTTTATGAAATAATATATTGTTACCGTGACTCATTACATGTTCTAAATGGTCAATGACCCGATCTAAGACAAAAACATCGAAATAGGCATTGAATGGATTGGTTTTCAAGATTTAAACCAAGTTAGAATTGTAGTGACCATTGAAGTATTAAGAGGAAACCGAAGTACATCTTATCTATGTGCAAGTGGGGTCCAATAAAACCTTATTTGGGCCATGAAATGAGGATAACAAAAGAAACAAAATAATAGTACTACAACTTGGAAACAAATGGGTGACTTACTTTTCCTTTTATTTCTAGGATTAAGGTGCTGGATGGAAGGCTATAAAGAAGCCTTTAATGAGCTTTATAATATTTAACTTCTCTTCTTCTCACGATAGAGCATGGATTTAATATTATAAGTTTTATTTAATTTTGTTAGCTACAGTCAGAGACTTTATTTTGGGCTTGATCAATACTTTGTTATCAGCTAAAATCCAAGGCTTGTTTGGATTAAGACATGGGTTTTTCAACTTAGAGTTTTGGGTCAGTTTTAAGTAAATCTCATTGAAGTCCACTGATGTGGAGCATCCCAGAAACACCTGCAAGGAATTATTACATGTTCCAATTGGTCCAATGACCCGGTCTAAGACAAATCTATTGAAAGAGGAATTGAATGCATTGGTTTTTAAGGTTTCAACCAACTCAAAATTGCAATGATCATTAGAGTATCAAGAGGAGATCCTAGTACATCTTATTCATGTGAAGGAGAGGTCTAATTCAATTTTATTTGGCCGTGAAGTGAGGACAAGAAAAGAAACAAAAGAATCCTATTACTACTTGGAAACAACATGGGTGATTATCTTTTATTTTTGTTTCTAGGATTAAGAGGCTGGATGAAAGGCTATAAATAAGCCTTGAATCAACTCTATAATATTTTACTTTTGTTCTTCTCATGGAAGTTAATGGATTTAATATTATGGGCTTTATTTCATTTTGTTAGCTACAACCCAAGGCTTGTTTGAGCTTAATTAATATATTGTGTTCAGCTAGGATCTAAGGCTTGTTTGGATTAAGTCATTGCTTTCTATTTTAGTGTTTCAAGTCATTTTTGAGTAAGGGGTCCATTAGGGTTAATTTTTCAAGAACTATATAAACTCATGTAATCTAAATTTTGACAACAAGTGACGATATTAATTTTGAATCTTTGAGTTTTATGTGTGAGAGTGATTCTTGCATTCTTTAGTTCTTGAACGAACTAAATTTGACTTGTCAAAGATTAGCTGGCTTCGTGGCGCCATTCTACTCATTCCAATAGTGGTGGTTTCTGCTTGACCGCTATTTATGATCAACTTGTTTTAACTCACAAGTGCATAAGTGTGCGATGTAGCAATTAACTCGGTAAGATCGAGGTCATATCCACAGAGAGCTAGATTTAGAAGTTAAGCTAGGTAACAAAAAAAAATATCTTGGGAGAAATGGATTTGTTTTCGAAGATGAAAAAGAGTAAATAGATTTTAAATGATAAGAAAAGGTAAGTCTTGGTTCCAAATCAATTTTGATGGTGATGTATTGGTGAATCCTTCAACATATATAAGATAACTCAACCTTATATCAACGATGGTGATATTAGATCGGAAGATATTACAATGAAGATCTAAAATATGAAGATGATTATTGCTTAAGAATAAACGAGTGTTTTCATATTAAGTAAGACATTGAATCAAGCAATCTCTATACCAAAACTAAGTTTTGTTCATAAAAATTCAAGATTATAACATTACTTAGATGATTTCTAAAATTTCTTTGCAATAACAAAACATTCATGGAGAAAAAGTGAAGATAGACATTAGGATTCATTCATATCTTAAAGAACTCACCTCAATCACCATCATCCTTGATTTGGATCCAAGAAAGACATTAGCCAACCATAATTATATATAATAACACTCTAATAAACATGAATTAACTTGAATCAAACTGAAATAATAAGTTTTACAACTAAAATAAAACTGAAATCTAAAACAAGAACAAAACACAATCTCGGAAAATATTGCAAGACAGATCTGATGCTAACTTGGACTGCAATTTAACCCAATTTCTGAGAGCTTTTTGGAGAAGGCTATTAGATACATATTTATAGGCCTGTCTGTTAGATTTCCATAACATTAAAAAACATATACTTTGGATCTCGGAGTCAAAAGATATGACTGAAACGTCGAAAGGTGTTCTGAAAAACTTATTATTTTGGCAATTTGGAGAATATTTGTGTCTGATTTGATGCTACCTTTGGACGACACTTTACCCAACTTTAGAAGCATTTTCTGGAGACAGCTATTATACACATCTTTGTAGGCTTTTATGTTAGCTTTCCAGAACAGTAAAAACCATACAATTTGGAGCTTTGAGTCAAAAGTTATGACTGAAACTCCGAAAGGTGTTCTGGAAAACTTATTATTTCGGCAACTTGGAGAAGATTTTTGTATCCGATTTTCTTCTTCATTTTTAGCTGAATCTTTCTTCTTTTTGACCCAAGATAAAGTAACAATCTTCCCTCCAGCTTTCCATAGATTTCTCCTCCAATTCTTTCTTCCAAATTTCGACGTTTAAATTTCCTGAAATAATTCATTTAAGCTCAAAAAAACTTGTCGAAACATTAAAAGAAATTCATTACTAAAAAGCACATCAATTATTATAAAATCCCAAATAAAAACAATAAATACATATGTAAAATAAGAGACTTAATGATATTTTTGATGCACAATTAGTGTCTTGGGACAAGTTTCCATTGTGTCTCACTCTTATCAGACCTATTTTAGAATTCCTGGATCATATTTCATTCTATGTTATGGGTTGCGTGACCATGTGATCACAAGGTTCACATCAAGTCTGATAGGAGTGTGACATAATGGAAACCTACCCCAAGGTACGAACACAATTGGATTGAGTAGAATGATGCCACATAGCTAGGTAATCTTCGATAAGTCACATTCAGTTCATTCAAGAATTGCGCATCCAAGTTTTAATGTTTGATTGGTTTAGGGATTGACTGTGAGAATATGCCATGTTGATTTTATAGTGTTATACCAATGAAATCTTTTGAGCCTTCAATATTATCTTATTTGATTGTCTATTCTTTCAATGATATGTTCTTTAGAACTTGCTTCATACTTGTTGAAATTACCTTCACATTACACATATACATGAACATGATAAAGACATTAGGATTTTAATTGCTTGAACCAAAAAGTCAACCTAAAGTGTATTATTCTTAGTGAGCCTCTTTGAGCTATCTTATCTTTATTTTCTTTATGCATGTGTAAGCCATAAATTTATATATGTTTTCCTTTTGCCCAGCTCAAGGATCAGTAGAGCATATACTTGTGATATCTCATGGAATTATGGTTGAAAATAATATGAAAAGAAAGAAAAAGGATGCTTGATGAAAAATAAGCAAAGTTGTTAAAGGTGAAAAAAAAGAAGTAGAAGGGGAAAAGAGAAAAAAAAAAGTTCCTTTATGTTCTTAAGATTTTATGTTGAAAGAGCTTGAAATGATTAAAGATAAAAACTTTATATGCTTTGATGGAATAACATGTTTGAAATATCACATTTTAGAATGTTCTATTTCCATTGGTTTTAACCTTTTCTTTTACTTTCTTTTACCTCACCTTAACCTTAGCCCATTACAACCGAAAAATAAGACCTTTTCATTCATGCATTGTTTGTAATACGTTAGTAATGGAAATGAGATTGAAAAGCAAGTTTATGATAGAATATATTTATTGATTGAATTTGAGAGATTCAAACACATAAGTTGTAAACACATGAGTGTTGGAGTGTGTATAAATGAGAGGGCCTATCACTTTTGCATGACATAGATTTCATTTAAATCCCAAAGATTAAATGAGTTTTAAAGTTTGCATGTAAATAAATTGATGAATACTCGTTATCCTTCTTGATTGTTTTCTTGTTTATAATGAATATATTCATGGACATTGATATGAGATTAAGAGATTGGTCATAATTATTTTTAATTTGATTTTATTTATCCTTGTTGAGGACAATCAAGAGCTAAGAGTTGGAGAATTTGATGCAACCATAATTCTTCAATATTTTCACCCATATTTAACTAGTATTTTGCCTATGCTTTTATATATAAAATACATTGATATTCGTTGTTTTATGTTTTGAATGCACTTTTGGATGAAAGATGCAAAAATAAGTAAATTGGAGGTAAATGACAAATTTGACTATCTATCAAAATTTCTTCCCAAAACAATGTAATATGATGGATAAATGATTTCTTAAAGATGACAGCTTAATTTGACCAACAAACAAGTTTCATAAGGAAATATGTCCAAATTATATTATGAAGTATCCAAACCACCATCCAACTCCTTATTTAACTAATTTAGATCCTCTAAGTCAAATTATAAAGATTACATACAAGCCTATTTCTCCTTGTGATGAAATAATTATTGAAGGGTCTAAGTGTAAAACTGTCAACTTGAGGGATGATAATTTTCTAAAATAGGAATTAGGGTTTTCTAGGATATAAAAAGAAATAGGAACAAGAGAAGAGGTGGCACTTGTAGCAATGATAAAAAAAGACCCCTTCTCCACAAACCCCAAAAAACATGTTTTCTTCGTTCTTTTTCATTAATTATTCAGCAAACATGCAAGGCTAAATTCTTTTTTTTTTGTTGCAGGGACGTAAAAGCCTTTGGATTTTGAAGTACCATGATATCTATTTTACCTTTTTTATAATTTATATGATGAATATTGTTCTCCTATATTTATTTTTCATATGACTATTTATTTAATTGCTACAGCGGACTCTAAGATTTTATTGAAGATAATATATTGCTAAGTTTGATATCAATACCAGAGTTGTGGTATATAAACTTGTGAAGTACCTGAATTTAATAATTTTGCAGACAATTACCTCTAATTGATCTATGTTATTAATTTTAGGGAGAACATTCAATCAAATCAAACATAGATGCATAATATTATGTTTTTTTTTATCAATCAACTTATCTAGTTCTTAAGGCTGTCATTGAATTAAATTATCAGTTCAGACACTTTGATTGTTTGATGGTTATAGTAAGCTATACAACGGATTCGTTAATTAACTGATGCGAACCTCGTGATCACGTGGTCACGCAACCCACAACCAAGAATGAAATAAGATCCCAGAAAGCCGAAATAAGGTCTGATAGGAGTGTGACACAATGGAAACCTGTCTCAAGGCACAAACACTATTGGAATGAGTAGAATGACGCCACGAAACCAGTTAATCTTTGATAAGTCGGATTCAGTTCGTTCAAGAACTAAAGAATGCAAGAATCACTCTCACACATAAACTGAAAAGTTCATAATGAAGTTTCATCAATCGCTGCTGAAGTAAGGGTTACATGAGTTTATATAGTTCTTAAAAGTAACCCTAATGAACCTTTTATGTGGACTTAAATGAGGTCCACTGAAAACTAACCCAAAATCCTAAATTAAAAAGCCCATTACTTAATCCAAGCAAGCCTTGGATCCTATCTGAAAACAAAGTTTTAATTAAGCCCAAACAAGCCTTGGATCCTATCTGAAAACAAAGTTTTAATTAAGCCCAGACAAGCCTTGGGCTGAGCTAACTAACTTAAATAAAGCCCATAAGGTTTATTTATTCTCTTCCATCCAGCCCATCAATCCCATGTTTCCATGTTGTAGAAGGATTCTGTTGGATCCTTTTGTTGTCCTAACTTCATGGACCAAATAAGGTTGTATTGAACCCCTCCTGCACATGGATAAGATGTACTAAGGTCTCCTCTTGATACTCCAATGGTCCTTGCAATTCTAACTGGGTTGAAACCTTCAAGACCAATGCATTCATTGCCTCTTTCAATGCCTTTGTCCTAGACCGCGTGATTGCACCATTTGGAACATGTAATGGGTCCATGCTGGTACTTTTGGGCTGGTCCGCATCATCCCCTCTCTCTTCGAAAGGATTTGACCTCAAATCAATATTTGTATCAAACAATGTAAGATGAGCAACATAAAGGTAGCACTAACACTATACTCACCTGGAAGATCAATTTTGTATGCGTTGTCATTTATTCTGTCCAAAACCTGAAATGGACCATCACCACGAGGCTGTAATTTTGATTTCCTTTGGTTAGGAAACCGTTCCTTCCGCATGTGCACCCAAACCCAATCACCGGGTTGGAAAACAACCAGTTTACGCCCCGTATTTGCTTTAGAAACGTAAAGTCTGTTCTTTTTCTCTATTTGCAATCGAACTCCTTCATGGAGTTGTCTCACCATCTATGCCTTCTGTTCACCATCTAAGCTTACCCTTTCTTCACAAGGTAAAGGAATTAAGTCCATAGGAGGTAGTGGATTAAAACCATAAGCAATCTCAAAAGGGGAAAAACTAGTCGTCGAATTCATAATTATATTATAAGCAAACTGCAAGGACCATTGGTGTATCAAGAGGAGACCTTGGTATATCTTATCCATGTGAAGGAGAGGTCCAATTCAATGTTATTTTGGCCATGAATGGAGGACAAGAAAAGAAACAAAAGAATCCTACTACTAATTGGAAACAATATGGGTGGTTACCTTTTTGTTTTGTTTCTAGGATTAAGGGGCTTGATGGAAGGCTATAAATAAGCCTTTAATCAACTCTATAATATTTTACTTCTCTTTTTCTCATGGCAGTTAATGGATTTAATATTATGGGTTTTATTTAATTTTGTTAGCAGGTTTATTTGGGCTTAATCAATACTTTGTTTTCAACTAGGATCTAAGACTTGTTTGGATTAAGTTATGGGCTTTCCAATTTAAGGTTTTAGGTCAATTTTAAGTGGACCTCATTTTAGTCTACATAAGGGGTCCATTAGGTTTAGTTTTTCAAGAAATATATTAACTCATATAAGCTAAATTTCGGCAACAATTGATGAATATTACTTTTGAATTTTTCATTTTTAAATTGTGAGAGTTATTCTTGCATTCTTCAGTTTTTGAATGAGATGGATTTGATTTCTCAACGATTAGTTGGTTTTATGGTGTCATTCTACTCATTTTAATAGTGTTGATGCCTTGGGGCAGATTTTCATTGTGTCATACTCTTATCAAATCTATTTCGTCTTTTTGGGATCGTATCTTAGTCTTGATTGTGAGTTGAGTGACCACGTGATTACAAGGTTCATATCACAATAGGTGCAACTGCGCATAAAGAGATTTCCAGTTCATAGTAAGTCCAACTTACATCCCGAGGAGATGAGCCTTTTCAAATCTTGGAATTGAGTAATGACAATGCATATAAAGTTGATTTGTCAGGTGACTATGGTGCTAGTGTTTTCTTTAATATTTTTTGATCTTATTCTATTTGATATAGGTTATGATGATTCCAAGTCAAATGACTCTTTGGTGGTGCCAGGTGGGCCTATTATAAAAGCTTAGGCAAAATGACTTAACGAGGCTTTGAATGGGCTAGTTTAGAACACATGGAGTAAGATAGACCTAGATGGATAAAAAGACACCTATGAATCTTAAAAGACAACCTCTAATTTATCTTATCCAAGTCCAAGAAGGTAGTATTCAATTTCTAGAAAGGGATGATGTGTTAGGTCCTATGTCCACTTGATTGGGCTTATTTTTCTTAATATGACTTGGAGTCCAAGTCCAAATTACTTCCTAAAAAAACGAAGGATTTTTAGCATACAAAATGAAAAGATTTTTAGTCTAGGAAGGAAACCTACAAGTCACCAACATTCAAAGACTAAATAAATCTTCTTGATCTTATTTTTATGTGGCTTCCACTTACGTTTTATTTTAAATTCATATTTTATGTTTTAAGGTTAATAAATATCAATTAGGCTTATATACTTAGGTTTTGGGTCTGATTGTAAATTGGCTTTATACAAGTCAAATCTTTGAGTGTTCTATGGTTTAAAATTAGGTTAAAAACACATATGTAACCTAAGTTTCAAATTATATTAATGGTTAAGGATATTCAGATTATGATTCCAACTTTATTTGCTTGTGAGGTAAAAATTCTCTCTTCTCTAGTTCTCTATAGAACTGAAAATAACTTGTCGAAGTTCAATTGACTTCGTAACATCAATCCATACTCCTCGTTCACAAAATGCTATTTATTGGGTGGGGATTTGAATCCAATAGTGCTAGTGGATGTGTACAAGTTATCTTTGTGTAACACTTTACAATCACTTTACGAGAACTAATGTCATTGTGTGTGGGTTGCTTGACCATGTATTCAAGAGGTTCCCAACTTTTAAAAACTTGCATCTCTATTAGAAACAATGGTCGTAAGCATTCCATGTAACCTAATAATTTCTTTGAAGAACAAATAAGCAATATGTGATACATTATCAGTTTTGTGATATGCAATGAAGTTTGCCATATTGGAGAATCTATCTACCACTATAAAAAATGAATCTCCCCCCTATAAGTCCTAGGTAATCCCAAAAAAAATCCATATAAATATCAGTCGAAGGTTAAGTACGTATTGGGACAGGGGTGTACAAACCATGTGGTTTCAACTTAGACTCGGTCTATTTACAAAGTAATACACTTCTCACATATTCTTTCCACATCATGTATCATATGAGGAAAAAAATGATCATGCAAAATTTCTAATGTCTTAGTTATACCAAAATGACCCATTAAACAAAATACTATGAGCTTCTCTCACAAACAATTATTTTCAAATTCTTTTGGCTATATAGATAGTGTTGCAAATTTTTCAAAGCCTAAGGCATATATCTACTTATCATAAGTAGGGTAATTTAGGGTTGACCCACTCAACATTTCACTGAAATAAGCAATTGGATGGCCTTCTTGCATCAAAATAGCACCAATACTTATTCTTGAAAATCACACTCAATTTCAATTTTTTTTGCAAAGTTAGGTAAAACAAGCAAAGGTGAATTAGTCAACTTTGATTAGATTTAATATATTTTCTTGTTCTTTGATGCAACCATATTATTTGATAGTTTCACTCATATTTAACTATTATTTTGCCTATGTTTTTTATGTAAGCCGTCTTGATATTCTTTGTTTTATGTTTTCAAGGCATTTTTAGATAAAAGATTGAAACAAAAAAGTTAAGTGGAGGTGATTGACAGATTTAACCTTCAGTCTACGTGTTGTGCACAACGTAAGCTCTAGAGATCAAAATAAAGTGATCCTAGTGGCATTCAAAATCTAACATCCATACCTTTTTGGAAAGCTAAGGCAAAAAGATAAAATAAGGAAGTGCAAGAAAATCACAGCCTTCAAAGTCAAATCTTGCAACCTGCCAAAGTTGACCTTTGGTAATTCCAACTTAAATATCTGGAGCAAACTCAATTTTGTTAGATTCTAGACTCAAGGACCTATTAGTGATCCAAATTTTAGCTCAAAATAATGTTTGATGAATGAGATGTGAGTTTTATAAGATGACAACTAAATTTTGCCAACTTAAAGGAGGACTATTTTGTAAAATAAGAATTAGGGTTTCTAAGCATATATAAAGAAGGAGAGGAGCTGAACAGTAGAAAAGTATAGAAAAAACACCCCTTCTCCTCAACAAACCTAAAAATCATGTTTTCTTCTTTCTTTTTAATTAGTTGTTCAACAAACATGCATAGCTAAACTCTTTATGTTGGTTGCAAAGACACATAAACCTTCAGATTTTAAGAATAGTGAGATCTATTTTACCTGTTCTTTTCAGTTTATATGACAAATATGTTTGTTCTCCTATGCTTATTTTTCTTATGATTGTTTATTTACTTCCTAGAGTGAACTCTAAGTTATTATTGTAGACAATCTTTTGCTAAGTTTGATATCAAAACATGAGTTGTGACCTATGAACTTGTGAAACAACTGAGTTAATAATTGTGATGGATCTACATTATTAATATTAAGGAGACTATTCAATCAAATAAAACATATATTGCAGACAATTATGTTTCTTGATTAATCAACTTATCTAGTTCTTAAGATTGTCATTGAATTAAATTACTCGTGCGGACTTTGTGGTTATACGGCGGATCTATTAACTAATCAATGTTAAGAAGAGATAAATATTCAATATATAAATTGATGTTTCATTTCCATGATCAATTGTGATTTCTGCGGGTGGATGTTTATTTGCAACCAATATTTGTTTTATTGAAAATTTGGTTTTATTTAATTTTTGCTTAGTTTATTTTTCCTTTGTTTTATCCTATACAACTTCAAACCCCCCTAATTGCATAGCGTATAAAACAAAAGCTTGAACCAAAACGGTTTTGTGTAATCGACCTCTTGCTTGCTCTATACTATCTTGTGTGTTTTGTTTTAAGGTAAGGTAATTAATTTGTGCGATCACGACATCACAACAAATTTTGCCGTCATTGTCAGGGACACTTTTAGTTTTACAGTGTAGGATTCTTGTTCCTATTCCATTGGTTCCTTTTGAGTTTTCTTTACTATTTATACTTGTAAGCGAGTTTGCTTACCATAGTCAAGTGTAGGTTGATCTCAAAATAAAAAACACTTCACGCAGGTTACGAAAGGAAGCTTGCATCAATGTCAAGCCTGTGGCACAACAACAAACACTCAAGGAGCTTGTTGCTCCTAACATGGAAAACCAACCATTGTGCATAAACATAGACGATAATTTGAACTTAGAACTCAAAAAATTAGAACTCAAATATGTTTTAAGCATTTGCTACCAACATTCGATGGTCTTACAAGAGAAGATCCTCTACTCATCTAAAGGAGATCCACATGGTTTGGGTTGGCAGTAACCAAATGTAGTTGATGAGGAACTGTTGCGATGTCGTGGTCACACAAGTTAATTACCCTAGCTTAAAATAAATCACATAAGATAATATGGAGCAAGCAAGAGGTCAATCCCAATTGTGGGGAAGTTGTCTAAGCTAGGCTAAACCAAACTAAGCAAACAAACAAAAATTATATAAAGCTGAAATTTATTAATAAAACAAACATTGGTCGCAAGTCAATATCCAACTCCATCAATCATAATTGATCATGAAAATAACAAATCAATTTATATTTTTAAATTTTTATCTCTTTTTAAAATTGATTCGTTAACGGATTTGCCGTATAACTTACCCTTACTACCAAACAACCACACTGTCTGAACTAGTAATTTGATTTAATGACAACATTAAAAACTAGATAAATTGATCAATTATGAAACACAATTGTCCACAATATATGTTTAATTCAATTGAATGTTCTCCCTAAGATTAATAATGTAACTCTGTTACAATTATTAACTTGCTTGCTTAACAAGTTCATATACCACAACTTTGGTTTTGATATCAAACTTAGCAATAGATTGTCTACAATAATAACTTCGAGTCTACTCTTAGCCATTAAATAAACAATAATAGGAAAATAAGCATAGGAGAAAAAACATATTCATCATATCAACTAAAAAATTAACGTAAAAATTAAGGTTCTTGAAATTTGAAGGTTTTAGTGTCCTTGTAACCAAGCAAAAGTGTTTAGCCTTGCATGTTTGTTGAGCAACCAAATAAATAAAGAAGATAGAAGAAAAAATGATTTAGGGTTTGGAGGTGGAATATTTGTGTTTTCTTTACTGCTGGCCGAAGTCCCTTGCTGCCTCTCCTCCTTTATATATGCTTAGAAACCCTAGTTTCTATTTTACAAAATAGTCATTCTTTAAGTTGACATAATTTAGTTATTCCTTGTAAAATTCATATCTCATTCACAGTACATCGTTTTGAGCATAAATTTAGAGTTTTTATTTGATTATTAAATCCAATAAAATTGTTTTTACATCAATCGGATTTTTGTAGCTCCAGATATTGAAGTTGGAATGGATAAAGGTTGACATCGGTAGATTGCAAGATTTGACTTTGAAGGATGTGATTTCTATGCTCTTCCTTATTTTATTTCTTTTTCCTTAGATTTACAGAAAATTATGGATGTTATCTTTTGAATTCCACTAGAAGCACTTCATTTCGATCTCTATAGCTTCCACCCTGCACAAAACATCGACTGAAGGTCAAATTTGTAAATTAGCTCTAATTACCTCTTTTTTGCATGTTTAATCCAAAAATGCCTTCAAAAGATAAAACAAAGAATGTCAAGGAATTTTATACACAAAACATATGCAAAACACTAGGTAAATATGGATGAAACTATCAAATAATATGGTCACATCAAATACCCCCACACTTAGCTCTTGCTCGTCCTCAAGAAAGGATAGGTAATTTTTTTTATTATTAAAAATAACCATGACCAATCTCTTAATATCCCATCAATATCCAAGAATTCAATCATTATAAATAAGAATACATTTGAGAAGGATAAAGTACATAAATCTTCATAAATTTGTTTACATGCGAACTTCAAAACTCAATTACTCTTCGGGATTTAAATGAAATCTATGTCATGCCATAGCGATAGGTCCTCTCATTGATATACACTCCAATACCTATGTGTTCAGGGCTTATGTGTTTAAATCTCTGAAATTCAATCAATGAATATATTCTACCATAAACTTGCTCTTCAATCCTATCACCATTACTAACATATTACAAACAATGCATGAATAAAAAAGTCTTATTTTCAAGTTGTTATGGAGCTAAGGTTATGATTAGGTAAAAGACAGTAGTAAAACAAAAGGTTCAAACGAAAAAAATGTAGAGCATTCTAAAAAATGATATTTCAAACAATATATTCATGCACATTAATTTTCGATCTCTAAGCACCAATGCTTAGCTTCTTTCGATTTGAAGCTCTTTTCTATTTCTTTTCTTTTCTCTTGTTTTTCTACTTCTTTTTTCATTTCTTCTTTTTTTCTATTTCTTTTTTTTCTTTTTTTTCACCTTTGGAAAGTTTGCCCATCTTTTTCATCAAGCATCAACCATAATTCCATGAGATATCATAAGTATATGCTCTACTAGTCCTTTTCTTGTGAGAATGTAATCTCAACAAGATATGAAGCAAGTTTTAGAGATACATATCATTAGAACAAAGTACAATCAAATAATATAATGTTGAAGGCTCAAAAGCTTGCATTGGTATAACACTATAAAGTGAACATAACATATTTTCAAAGTCAATCCCTAAACCAATTATACGTTAAAACTTGCATGCACACTCATTCATTTCATTTATATAATCTATCTAACTTAATTCTCATACATAATACTCATATTCTCATAAACCATTGGGAATTCAAAAAGATCAATCATAAATTTTCTTTTCTTTTATTATTTTGGGAAAAATAAAATAAAACCAAAATAAGAAAACTAACATTTTTCCAATACCCCCACACTTAAAAAACAACATTGTCCTCAATGTTGAAAATAAAGAAAAAGAATATAGGATAATGACATAAAAGAAATAAAATGCAAAAAATAAAAGATAAGAAAAAAGAAAGCAAATATCATTTTTATTGTGATAGGTTGCCTCCCAGTAAGCGCTTTTGTTTTGTGTCCTTGGCTTGACATGTGGCATGCCAATTCTTCATAGATCAGCTCAACTAACTCCATAGAAGTGGTGATTTCTATCGTCCACCTTTAGAAAGGTTTCAAGCGATGCCCATTAACCTTGAGTACATTATTTGTTTATAAACTTGTAATTTCAACTGCATCATAAGCAAAAATCTTAGAAACAACAAAGGATGCAATCTAATGAGAACGCAACTTACCAGGAAAAAGTTTCAAATGCGAATGATAAATGATAAAGGACTTTGTCTCCATGTGGCCATGAAGACTCTTAGTCTTATCTTTGTAAATCTTTGCATTATCATAAGTATTATTTCAAATATGTCCTAACTCTTATAATTGCAACTTTCTTGCAATCCTAACAGCATCATAATCCATGTTACATTTTTTATGGCCTAGAAGCTTTATGTTCAAGTTCCACTGGTAGATGACATGCTTTCCCATAAATCATCCTAAAAGGTGACATTCGTATAGGTAAGCCCAAAGTGCATCACCAAGTCGCAGATTCTAGTCTCATCAGTTGGGTTGCATTGTCTTCTCTAAAATGAAATCTTATAAGTTTGATGAGTCACATTCGTTTGAGGATGTTTTGATTTGAAATCTTAGCTTGGCCATTCGTTTGAGGATGGTATACCTTATAAGTTTGATGAGTCACATGATATTTGCGTAACAATGCTTCCATTGAACGATTACAAAAATGCATGTCACGATCACTAATGATAGCTTTAGGGATTCTAAACCTATCGAATATGGGAGTCCTAGCAAAATGTACAACAACTTTAGCATCATTAGTTTGTGTAGTTTTTGCCTCAATCCATTTGGACACATAATTAACTGCAAAAATGATATAAAGATTGCCAAAAGAAGAAGGAAATGGACCCATAAAATCAATGCCCATAATATCAAAAATTTCACTTACAAGAATATTAGTTAAAGGAATTTGATTCTTATGAGTGATATTACTTTTTTTTTTTTACAATTTTCACATGATTTGCAAAAATAAAATGCATCCTTAAAAATAGAAGGCCAATATAAACCAAAATGATAAAAGGTGAGAATGAAATGAAATTTATCTTATGGTACACATCTCCTAACTACTTGATCCACACAAAATTTCCACAGATTAGGAGTATATAATATTTAGCATCAGCTCATAACTTATTTTTTGGGGGTACAGACAAACCTTGAGGGAATTTTTTCGTGACTAAATAGTTCACCAAATCAGCTTACCATGGTCTTGTGGAGGAATGTAACATATACAATTGCTCATCAAGAAATGTCTCTCTTATTGTTTCAACTTGTATATCCTTGGTTCTTAGTTAGCTCAAATTATCAGCCTGGTTTTCAACACCTTTTTTATCTTTGATTTCAAGATAAAATTCTTGTAAAAGCAAGATCGACCTAATTAATCTTGGTTTGGACTCATTTTTCTTCAAAAGATTCCTCGTAGCAATTCTTTGCTTAAGAACAACCCCTACCACAGTCACATCACACTATCTCAAAAGTTTCATCCTAGTTTGGTGGTTGGATGATAAGAGCACATGTGAAATACATTTTAAGCTCATCATGGACATCTTTACATGCTTGATCAAACATAAAATCCACTTCTTTGGATAATAGTTTGTAGAAGGATGTTATAATCTTCGAGAAGTCTTTGATAAATGCCTATAGAAACTTGTGTTGACATATAATGTCATACTTTGTATGCTTTATATATTTTGATGATAACAATAAAAAGAAAATGGACTAATAATATGCTTGGATGAGATTAAGCTATAAACAGGTATTATACAAAGAATACATCAACAAGCATAATGGAGTACATGAAGAAATCACTCCAGGAAGTCCAAGATGCAAGCAAGTGAAGACTTAGAATAAGTGTTCATTTTAGTGCTTTATGTAAATCTCTATTTCTAACTTAATAGCACAAATTAAAATGAACTCACACACTTCACATTGCATGCATTAAAAGGATTTGATGATTATAGGTTTAAGTCATAATCAATCGGTTCAAGAAATCCAGAAAAGATAATTTGTCAAAATTGCCTTTCTGCATGAACCGGTCGACCGCTTGGGATACCAAGTGAACCGGTCGACCGCTTGAAGACAAATTGCCTTTCGAGCTGAACCGGTCGACCGCTTAGGTTATCCGTTGTGAACCGGTCGACCTCTTGAAAACAAAATGTCTTTCGAGCTGAACCGGTCGACCGCTTGGGTTATCCGTTGTGAACCGGTCGATCGCTTGAAGACAAATTGTCTTTTGAAATGAACTGGTCGACCACTTGATTTGTCCGTTGTGAACCGGTCGACCGCTTGATATGACAGTTGCATTAAAACGGCTATAAACGGCTAGTTTCTTTTAGAAACTTATAAATAGGCATCTTAATTGCAAAACTAAGAACACACAACTTCTATATCTTATAGTGAGGCAATTAGTAGTGCATAAACACCTTCATATCATCAATCCTCATTAATACTCATATTTGTGTTTAAATCTTCATATCCTAACACAAAGAGTATTTCTCTTTCTCACTACACTTAAACACCTTCAAACATTCTAAGTGTTATTAAGTGAGATAAAGAGATCATAGATCTTCATTTGTAATATCTACACTATTAAGAGTGTATTGTTGTTTTACAAAAACAACCATTGTGAAACTCTTGAGAGTTGAGTATAAAACTCTTGATATTGGTGAGGGAACATCACCAAGGAAAAATCTTGAAGAGGGTACATCTTCAAGTGGGAAGAAGGAAAATCTTGAAGAGGGCATATCTTCAAGTGGTGTAAAAGTCTTGGTGTGGATTCATCAAGCGGGATTTGTAATCTTGATACTTGGATTAGTAAGAGAGTACAATACTCAAGTACGGGTTGGTACTTGAGTCGTGGATGTAGGCTTGCCGAACCACGTTAAAAACCGAGTTAGCAATCTCTCTCTCTTATCTCTTTACTTTAAAGTAATTGATTTTAGAATTGCTATAATTATTGCATAGTTGCCTTAATCCGTGAATTACAACAACTTGCATAGACAAGAAAAGAACAAAATTTCCCTCAAGCATGAGGGGTAAGGTAATGATAAAATAACATCTATTTTAGCTTTATCAATCTCCAATCCACGTGAAGACACAACAAGCCCAAGAACTATTTCTTGATCTACCATAAAATATCACTTTTCATAGTTCAAGACAAGGTTACTTTCAATGCACTTTTTCAAGATCAACGATAAGTTTTCTAGATATTTATCAAAAGAATCAACATACCATGAAATCATCCATGAAAACCTCAATTATTCTTTCAACATAGTAAGAAAAAAAAAATACTCATCATGCATTTTTGAAAAGTTGTAGGTGCATTACAGAGACCAAAGGGCATTCTTATAAATGTATATGTACGAAATGGAGATGTAAACGTAGTCTTTTCTTTATCCTCAGGATTAATAACAATCTGATTGTATCTACTATATCCAAAGGGCATTCTTATAAATGTATATGTACCAAATGGAGACGTTCAAGTATTTGGTCCATGAATGGTAACGGGAAATGATCTTTACGCGTAGAAAGATTAAGCTTTCTATAATCAACACACATTCTCCATCCACTCGAGATACGAGTAGGAATGAATTCATCATCACTGTTTTCACCAATGTGAAACCTATCTTTCTAGGCACCACATGGATTGGCTCCACCCATTTACTGTTTGTGATGGGGTATATGACTCCTGTATCTAATAGTTTCAAATTTTCAATTTTCATGACTTCCAACTTGGTGAGTTCAACCTCCTTTGCATTCCCCTTGTTGATTTCGTATCATCCTCCAATAATATATTATGCATACACAATGAGTGACTAATGTCCTTGATGTCTGCTAAAATCCATCCAATGGCTGTTTTGTGATCATGCAACAACTTCACAAGTTTTTTCCTCTTGTGCACTTGTCAAATCTTTTGCTATGATAATAGGAAGTGTATTGTTATTGCCAATGAATACATACTTCAAATTATCAGGCGAAGGTTTCAATTCTAACTAGGGGGCTGTAAAATTGATGGCAAAAGCTTTTTATGTTAAAGTACTAAATTAACAAAACATTACAATGGGGAATGGTTTGCAACGCTTACAAAGCCAGTGTTGTTTCATGCATGTTTTGGGGAACACATGTGTGCCTCTCCATCTTCTCCAATTGGGTAAAATAATAGTCATATCTCAAAGCTATGCTTAATCCATCCACACAATCAAATCACAAATTTGTTGCACACAGTTATCAACTTTGTCATAACATGTGATAGAATAAACATTGCTATAAGGATTTTCATTGTATCATGAAAATTAAATTCAATCTTTTCATCTCCGACCTCCATGGACAAAGTATCTTTACCACAATCAATCTTTGTATTGACAATTTTCAAGAATGGTTTCCCAAACAATATAGGAGTGCTAGAATCACACAAATCATGTTCCATATCATGAATATAAAAGTTCCATGAAATTAGCAAACTATCAATCTTGGCTAGGACATCTTCTATCACACCAAATGGGTAAAAAAAACTATGATCTACAAGTTGTATTATAATGTTGGTTTTATTCAAAGGCTCCAAATTAAGAGAATCATAAACATGTTTAGGTATAAGACTAATGGATGCACCTAAATCACATAAATGTCTTTTTAAACTATGGGATAATAAATGCACCTAGGTCTTTCTGCTTCAAAAGCATATTCTTTTGAACAACAACAAATATGACTTCTTCTATACTTACCATTTCATGACCTTTCAGTTTCAAAGCTCTTTTAGTAGTGCACAACTCCTTCAAAAATTTAGCATACTTGGGAATTTGCTTGATAGCATCAATAAAAGGAATGTTGAGTTTTACTTACGTGAAAACCTCTAGATCTCTTTTTTTTGTCTTCTTTCTTAGTCTTAGAAGAGCTCATAGGAAGGTTGAAATTGTTTTAAAATTAGAATTCATGAGTGATGAGTTACCTTTGAAGTGGTTGTCATTGTCTTAGTTTATGAAGGAGGAGTAAGTTTCTTTTTGCTAATTAATTCAGTTTCTATCTCTTCTTCTTCCTCCATCTCAACTTGTTTTGACTTGTTTTCTCTAAATTTTTCCCACTTCGTAGCATGAATGCACTACCATTCTTTTTTGGATTAAATGCTCGGGAGGGCAATTTTCCATTCATTTATGTTTCCAGTTTGCCCAACTTGAAGCTATTTGCCCCATTTGTTTCTCCAAGTTGTGAATACTTGACCTTGTTTCATGTTGAAAGACATGATATTTTACTGCAAGGTCATAGTGTTAGAAGCCAAAGTTTACATCATCTCACGAACATCATCAATAGATGATGATCTTATAACATTGGAGTTAGTGAATGGAGGGGGTTGTCTAACTTGATAATTGTGCTAGGACTATGGTTGAAATCCATGGGAATGGAATTGTCTCTCTTAATTGCCTTGTTGAGGTGGGTTCCCGTAGCAGAAGTTGGGGTGATCTCTCCATCCAGTATTGTAGGTGTTAGATAAGGGATCATACTTATGTGCTAGGCTTGTCCATTGAATGTTCCATCAACCATATCCATTTGTTCCATGTAATCTTCTTACATTGTTAAGCACATATCTGAAGCGTGTCCTTATATTGAGCATATGTGACAAACTTTCACCTACTGTATATTTCCACAAGCCAATAACGCACAAGAGAAGTAGATCATTTACTTTATTCTCAAGGTTAGAAATACTTACTTCATTCGCTTGTTTGTTTGAGAAGTCTCCATAGGTTCCAAACTGTTTTGAGTTGGCTGCCATGTTTTAGATTAATTGGCGTGCAACATTGAGTGTCTTATCTACCAATACCCCTCTACTTGCAACATCAATGATACTACGATAAGTAGGCATCAATCCATTTCAAGTGTCAATGGAACCTGGGAGAAGATAAAAAAAAGTCAAGCCTTTGCTACCCCTTTTAAAAAGGAAGGGAAAGCTTTCAATGTAACTTGCTCCTCTTCAACTACATTTGGTTTCATGCCAACACAAACCACGTGTAATTCCTTGAGATGAGCACAAGGATCTTCTTCTGCAAGACCATTTAATGTTGGCAGCAAATGTATAAAACCATATTTGAGTTCAAAGTTCACATTACTATCTATGATTATGCACAATGGTTGGTTTTCCACGTTAGGTGCAAGCTCCTTGAGTTTTTGTTGTCAAGCAATAGCCATGATGTTGATGCAAGCTTCCTTTTGTAACCTATATAATGTGTTTTCTATTTTGAGATCAACCTGCACTTGACGACTCTAGTTAGCAAAACGGGTTACAAATATAAATCGCAAAGAAAACTCAAAAGAAACCAAGCATACAAGAGATTGAAAATAACTCAATAGGCAAGAGGATCCTACTCTAGAAGACTAAAAGTGTATAGAAACTTTAGAAAAAGATAGGATTTCACCTTCATAACAAGGGGCTAGAGACCAACAGTCACTAGTTCTTCTCAAAACGTCGTTTTCCTTCAAGAAAAAACATCAATACCTAATTCTACCAAAAAGTTTGTTTTGAACAGTATAGTCGCAAACACAAATATGTTTCTCCTTTTCTTTTTTCTTTTTTTATAATAAATAAAAATCACAGTAAGTAGAAAAAAATCACACAACAAAAGAATCAACTAAAATCATATCCCCGAGAACGACGCCAAAATTTGTTACCCTAGCTTAAAACAAATCACACAAGATAATATAAAAAAACCATAATAGCTTACGATATTATGGTCACAAGGTCCGATTCCACGAAGACGATTTAGTTCAGTTTTTTCTGCTATATGCTATGCAATTTTTTTTTTGGGGGGAGCTGGAAGTTGTCTAGGCTAGGCTAAAGCAAACTAAGCGAAAATTATATAAAGCCAAAATTTATCAATAAAACAAACATTGATCGCAAGTCAACATCCACCTCCATAAATCATAACTGATCATGAAAACGACACATCAATTTATATTTTGAATATTTATCTCTTCTTAAAATTGGTTGTTAACGAATCCGTAGTATAACTTACCCTAACCACCAAACAACTACAATGTTTGAACTAGTAATTTGATGCAATGACAACATTAAAAACTAGATAAATTGATCAATTATGAAACACAATTGTCCACAATATATGTTTAATTCAATTGAATGTTCTCCCTAAGATTAATAATTTAACTCTGCTATAATTATTAACTTAGTTGCTTAAGAAGTTCATATACCACAACTCTGGTTTTGATATCAAACTTAGCAATAGATTGTCTACAATAAGAACTTATAGTCTACTCTTAGCAATTAAATAAAAAATAATAGGAAAATAAGCATAGGAGAACAAACATATTCATCATAAAACTGAAAAATTAAGGTAAAAATAGATATCAAAGTTCCTGAAATCTGAAGGTTTTTGTGTCCTTGCGACCAACCAAAAGAGTCTAGCCTTGCATGTTTATTGAACATATAAATAAAAAGATGGAATAAAACATGATTTAGGGTTTGGAGGAGGAAGATTTGTGTTTTCTTTGCTGCTGGCAGAAACTTCCTTGCTCCTCTCTTCTTTTATATATGCTTAGAAACCCTAGTATCTATTTTACAAAATAGTCATTCTTTAAGTTGACAAAATTTAGTTGTCCCTTGTAAAATTTATATCTCCTTCATATCACCTCATTTGGAGCTGAACTTTAGAGAGTTTATAGGTCCAGATAAAATTGGGTTTACATCAATCGGATTTTTGTAGCTCCAGATATTGAAGTTAGAATGGACAAAGGTTGACATCGGTAGATTGCAAGATTTGACTTTGAAGGATGTGATTTCTATGCTCTTCCTTATTTTATTTCTTTTTCCTTAGATTTACAGAAAATTATGAATGTTATCTTTTGAATTCCACTAGAAGCACTTCATTTCGATCTCTATAGCTTCCACCCTGCACAAAACATCGACTGAAAGTCAAATTTGTAAATTAGCTCTAATTACCTCTTTTTTGCATGTTTAATCCAAAAATGCCTTCAAAAGATAAAACAAAGAATGTCAAGGAATTTTATACACAAAACATATGCAAAACACTAGGTAAATATGGATGAAACTATCAAATAATATGGTCACATCAAATACCCCCACACTTAGCTCTTGCTCGTCCTCAAGAAAGGATAGGTAATTTTTTTTATTATTAAAAATAACCATGACCAATCTCTTAATATCCCATCAATATCCAAGAATTCAATCATTATAAATAAGAATACATTTGAGAAGGATAAAGTACATAAATCTTCATAAATTTGTTTACATGCGAACTTCAAAACTCAATTACTCTTCGGGATTTAAATGAAATCTATGTCATGCCATAGCGATAGGTCCTCTCATTGATATACACTCCAATACCTATGTGTTCAGGGCTTATGTGTTTAAATCTCTGAAATTCAATCAATGAATATATTCTACCATAAGCTTGCTCTTCAATCCTATCACCATTACTAACATATTACAAACAATGCATGAATAAAAAAGTCTTATTTTCAAGTTGTTATGGAGCTCAGGTTAAGATTAGGTAAAAGACAGTAAAACAAAAGGTTCAAACGAAAAAAATGTAGAGCATTCTAAAAAATGATATTTCAAACAATATATTCATGCACATTAATTTTCGATCTCTAAGCACCAATGCTTAGCTTCTTTCGATTTTAAACTCTTTTGCAAAAACTCTTTATGACTTGGCTTAACTTTAAGAATAAAATTTGAAAATAAAATAAAATCTTTAACTTGTAAAAACCCTTAGTGAAAAATATCTTATTGTTCATTTTTAGTATTTGGGCCTATAAACTTAAAGCTAGCTAGAACATAGGATTACAGACAATGACTATCTATTGAAGTAAACATCAGAGTAATTTCTAGCTGAAAATAAAGATGAATATTCACCAATTTAGGAATATTTCCAGTCACTAATTTTATAACATAGGAATTAGGATTTGAGATACTATAAAATAAGTGAGTCCTATGAGGGCATCTTCTATGGACCTCCCCTAGAACTTGGTTTGGTTTTCGAGGACTCAACACAAACTTATTGGTACATTCATTGACACAACATTGTGTTATGATCTAATTAGAATATTTTCTCAATCCTTTAGAATGGTTTAGTGTTAAATCCTTATATAAGGATTTAACTCATTGCATTAAACCTATATAAGATTCACTTGATAAAATTTTAGTAAATTAAACACAACAAATTGTTAGTAATTTAAGATAAGGCAAACAATATAGCTTACTTTAGCTATGATGATTTAAAGGTGATAATATCTTATTTTGGCATAATCAATCAATTACCTTAGATCTTTATAGATCAATTAGGTTTCTTAGTGATTATAATATTATATAGTGACTCTTTTTAAACAACCATATCTTTTTTTCAAATGAAATTAATAATTGGTTCTTTCTCTTGGTTGTCATGACATCATGTATTGACAATAATAAAGAAAAATTCGTGTTTCTGAAAAATTCCTATTAGTTAAGGTTTTAGCTTTAATTTTATTCAAAAATATTAATAACTTACACAAAATAATAGGATTAGAAACACTTTTTGATAAATAAAAAAACTATACAATTCGTATTGTGTTATTTGTTTGTTTGTAAGGTTTCTACTCTAATGGATTTCAGAGTCAGTTGAAATTTTTTTTAGCTGTTAGCTATAATTTCTAATGATTTTTAAACCTGAATTTTTCTTGTTTAGTAATATCTAATTTATTTAATTTCCTTACCCTTCTAGTTCTTATATATGAACCTTTTGGTTTGTTGGTTTTTTCTTACTCTTATGAAGTTCTTTGTAAACCCGG
>CM063594.1:10622438-10730838 GCA_032356905.1 Salix exigua | reverse complement strand
AACTTCATAAGAGTAAGAAAAACCAACAAACCAAAAGGTTCATATATAAGAACTAGAAGGGTAAGGAAATTAAATAAATTAGATATTACTAAACAAGAAAAATTCAGGTTTAAAAATCATTAGAAATTATAGCTAATGACTAAAAAATTTTCAACTGACTCGAAACCCATTAGAGTAGAAACCTTACAAACAAACAATTAACACAATACTGAATTGTATAGTTTTTTTATTTATCAAAAAGTGTTTCTAATCCTATTATTTTGTGTAAGTTATTAATATTTTTGAATAAAATTAAAGCTAAAACCTTAACTAATAGGAATTTTTCAGAAACACGAATTTTTCTTTATTATTGTCAATACATGATGTCATGACAACCAAGAGAAAGAACCAATTATTAATTTCATTTGAAAAAGATATGGTTGTTTAAAAAGAGTCACTATATAATATTATAATCACTAAGAAACCTAATTGATCTATAAAGATCTAAGGTAATTGATTGATTATGCCAAAATAAGATATTATCACCTTTAAATCATCATAGCTAAAGTAAGCTATATTGTTTGCCTTATCTTAAATTACTAACAATTTGTTGTGTTTAATTTACTAAAATTTTATCAAGTGAATCTTATATAGGTTTAATGCAATGAGTTAAATCCTTATATAAGGATTTAACACTAAACCATTCTAAAGGATTGAGAAAATATTCTAATTAGATCATAACACAATGTTGTGTCAATGAATGTACCAATAAGTTTGTGTTGAGTCCTCGAAAACCAAACCAAGTTCTAGGGGAGGTCCATAGAAGATGCCCTCATAGGACTCACTTATTTTATAGTATCTCAAATCCTAATTCCTATGTTATAAAATTAGTGACTGGAAATATTCCTAAATTGGTGAATATTCATCTTTATTTTCAGCTAGAAATTACTCTGATGTTTACTTCAATAGATAGTCATTGTCTGTAATCCTATGTTCTAGCTAGCTTTAAGTTTATAGGCCCAAATACTAAAAATGAACAATAAGATATTTTTCACTAAGGGTTTTTACAAGTTAAAGATTTTTTTTCAAATTTTATTCTTAAAGTTAAGCTAAGTCATAAAGAGTTTTTGCAAAAAAATAATAAAATTCATACAAGCAATAGTACTTTCTTTGAATTTCTTATTTTTAAGCATGCAAAACTTAATTTGTTCCTGATGCGACCATATTATTTGATAGTTTCATCCATATTTACCTATTGTTTTGTATATGTTTTGTGTATAAAATTCCTGGATATACTTTCTTTTATCTTTTGAAGGCAATACAAAAGGGAGGTAATTAGAGCTAATTGACAAATTTGACCTTCGATTGATGTTTTGTGCGAGGTGGAAGCTATAAAGATCGAAATGAAGTGATTCCAGTGAAATTCAAAAGATAACATCCATAATTTTCTGTAAATCTAAGGAAAAGAAATAAAATAAGGAAGAGCATAGAAATCACATCCTTCAAAGTCAAATTTTGCAATCTACCGATGTCAACCTTTGTCCATTCGAACTTCAATATCTGGAGCTACAAAAATCCGATTGATGTAAATCCAATTTTATCCGGACCTATAAACTCTCTAAAGTTCAGCTCCAAATGAGGTGAGATGAAGACGATATGAATTTTTCAAGGGACAACTAAATTTTGTCAACTTAAAGGACTATTTTGTAAAATAGAAACTAGGGTTTTTAAGCATATATAAAGGAGGAAAGGAGCAAGGAGGTTTCAGCCAGCAACAAAGAAAACACAAATCTTCCTCCTCCAAACCCTAAATCATGTTTACTTCCATCTTTTTATTTAGTTGTTCAATAAACATGCAAGGCTAGACTCTTTTGGTTGGTCGCAAGGACACAAAAACCTTCAGATTTCATGAACTTTGAGATCTATTTTTACCTTAATTTTTCAGTTTTATGATGAATATGTTTGTTCTCCTATGCTTATTTTCCTATTATTGTTTATTTAATTGCTAAGAGTAGACTATAAGTTCTTATTGTAGACAATCTATTGGTAAGTTTGATATCAAAACCAGAGTTGTGGTATATGAACTTCTTAAACAACTAAGTTAATAATTATAGCAGAGTTAAATTATTAATCTTAGGGAGAACATTCAATTGAATTAAACATATATTGTGGACAATTGTGTTTCATAATTGATCAATTTATCTAGTTTTTAATGTTGTCATTGCATCAAATTATTAGTTCAAACATTGTAGTTGTTTGGTGGTTAGGGTAAGTTATACTGACGGATTCGTTAACAACCAATTTTAAGAAGAGATAAATATTCAAAATATAAATTGATGTGTCGCTTTCATGATCAATTATGATTTATGGAGGTGGATGTTGACTTGCGACCAATGTTTGTTTTATTGATAAATTTTGGCTTTATATAATTTTTGCTTAGTTTGCTTTAGCCTAGCCTAGAAAACTTCCAACCCCCCAAAAAAAAAAAATTGCATAGCATATAGCGTAAAAACTGAACTAAATCGTCCTCGTGGAATCGACTCTTGTGACCATAATATCGTAAGCTATTATGGTTTTTTATATTATCTTGTGTGATTTGTTTTAAGCTAGGTAATTAATTTGTGCGATCATAATATTGTAACAAATTTTGGCGTCGTTCTCGGGGATGTGATTTTAGTTTATTCTTTTGTTGTGTGATTTTTTCTACTTACTCGTGATTTTTATTTATTCTAAAAAAGAAAAGGAGAAACATATTTGTGTTTGCGACTATACTATTCAAAACAAACTTTTGGTAGAATTAGGTATTGATGTTTTTTCTTGAAGGAAAACGACGTTTTGAGAAGAACTAGTGACTCGTTGGTCTCTAGTCCCATGTTATGAAGGTGAAATCCTATCTTTTTCTAAGGTTTCTATACACTTTTAGTCTTCTAGAGTAGGATCCTCTTGCCTATTGAGTTATTTTCAATCTCTTGTATGCTTGGTTTCTTTTGAGTTTTCTTTGCGATTTATGTTTGTAACCCGCTTTGCTAACTAGAGTCGTCAAGTGCAGGTTGATCTCAAAATAGAAAACACATTATATAGGTTACAAAAGGAAGCTTGCATCAACATCATGGCTATTGCTTGACAACAAACACTCAAGGATCTTGCACCTAACGTGGAAAACCAACCATTGTGCATAATCATAGATAGTAATGTGAACTTTGAACTCAAATATGGTTTTATACATTTGCTCGCCAACATTAAATGGTCTTGCAGAAGAAGATCCTCGTGCTCATCTCAAGGAATTACACGTGGTTTGTGTTGGCATGAAACCAAATGTAGTTGAAGAGGAGCAAGTTACATTGAAAGCTTTCCCTTTCTTTTAAAAGGGGTAGCAAAGGCTTGACTTTTTCTCTTCTCCAGGTTCCATTGACACTTGGAATGGATTGATGCCTACTTATCGTAGTATCATTGATGTTGCAAGTAGAGGGTATTGGTAGATAAGACACCCAATGTTGCACGCCAATTAATCTAAAACATGGCAGCCAACTCAAAAGCAGTTTGGAACCTATGGAGACTTCTCAAACAAACAAGCTGAATGAAGTAAGTATTTCTAACCTTGAGAATAAAGTAAATGATCTACTTCTCTTGTGCGTTATTGGCTTGTGGAAATATACAGATGGGTGAAAGTTTGTCACATATGCTCAATATAAGGACACGCTCAGATATGTGCTTAACAATGCAAGAAGATTACATGGAACAAGTGGATGTGGTTGATGGAACATTCAATGGACAAGCCTAGCACATAAGTATGATCCCTTATCTAACACCTACAATATTGGATGGAGAGATCACCCCAACTTCCGCTACAGGAACCCACCTCAACAAGGCAATCAAGAGAGACAATTCCATTCCCATAGATTTCAACCATAGTCCTAGCACAATTATCAAGTTAGGCAACCCTCCATTCACCAACTCCAATGTTATAAGATCATCATCTATTGATGATGTTCGTGAGATGATGTAAACTTTGGCTTCAAACACTATGACCTTGCAGTAAAATATCATGTCTTTCAACATGAAACAAGGTCAAGTATTCACAACTTGGAGAAACAAATGGGGCAAATAGCTTCAAGTTGGGCAAACTGGAAACATAAATGAATGGAAAATTGCTCTCCGAGTATTTAATCCAAAAAGAATGGTAGTGCATTCATGCTACTGAAGTGGGAAAAACCTAGAGAAAACAAGTCAAAACAAGTTGAGATGGAGGAAGAAGAAGAGATAGAAACTGAATTAATTAGCAAAAAGAAACCTACTCCTCCTTCACAAACTAAGACAATGACAACCACTTCAAAGGTAACTCATCACTCATGAATTCTAATTTTAAAACAATTTCAACCTTCCTATGAGCTCTTCTAAGACTAAGAAAGAAGACAAAGAAAAAGAGATCTAGAGGTTTTCAAGTAAGTAAAACTCAACATTCTTTTTATTGATGCTATCAAGCAAATTCCCAAGTATGCTAAATTTTTGGAGTTGTGCACTACTAAAAGAGCTTTGAAACTGAAAGGTCATGAAATGGTAAGTATAAAAGAAGTCATATTTGTTGTTGTTCAAAAGAATATGCTTTTGAAGCAGAAAGACCTAGGTGCATTTATTATCCCATGTGTTATTGGCAATGCTAGTTTAAAAGACATTTATGTGATTTAGGTGCATCCATTAGTGTTATACCTAAACATGTTTATGATTATCTTAATTTGGAGCCTTTGAATAAAACCAACATTGTAATACAACTTGTAGATCATAGTTTTTTTACCCATTTGGTGTGATAGAAGATGTCCTAGCCAAGATTGATAGTTTGCTAATTTCATGGAACTTTTATATTCATGATATGGAACATGATTTGTGTGATTCTAGCACTCCTATATTGTTTGGGAAACCATTCTTGAAAACTCATCAATACAAAGATTGATTGTGGTAAAGATACTTTGTCCATGGAGGTCGGAGATGAAAAGATTGAATTTAATTTTCATGATGCAATGAAAATCCTTATAGCAATGTTTATTCTATCACATGTTATGACAAAGTTGATAATCGTGTGCAACAAGTTTGTGATTTGATTGTGTGGATGGATTAAGCATAGCTTTAAGATATGACTATTATTTTACCCAATTGGAGAAGATGGAGAGGCACACATGTGTTCCCAAAACATGCATGAAACAACATTGGCTTTGTAAGCGTTGCAAACCGTTCCCCATTGTAATGTTTTGTTAATTTAGTACTTTAACATAAAAAGCTTTTGCCATCAATTTTACAGACCCCTAGTTAGAATTGAAACCTTCACTCTGATAATTTGAAGTATGTATTCATTGGCGACAACAATACACTTCTTATTATCATAGCAAAAGATTTGACAAGTGCACAAGAGGAAAAACTTGTGAAGTTGTTGCATGATCACAAAACAGACCATTGGATGGATTTTAGCGGACATCAAAGACATTAGTCACTCATTGTGTATGCATAATATATTATTGGAGGATGATACTGAAATCAACAAGGGAAATGCAAAGGAGGTTGAACTCACCAAGATGGAAGTCATGAAAATTGAAAATTTGAAATTATTAGATACGAAGTCATTTACCCCATCACAGCATGAGAAATGGGTGGAGCCAATCCATGTGGTGCCTAGAAAGATAGGTTTCACATTGGTGAAAACAGTGATGATGAATTCATTCCTACTCGTATCTTGAGTGGATGGAGAATGTGTGTTGATTATAGAAAGCTTAATCTTTCTACGCCGTAAAGATCATTTCCCGTTACCATTCATGGACCAAATACTTGAACGTCTCCATTTGGTACATATACATTTATAAGAATGCCCTTTGGATATAGTAGATACAATCAGATTGTTATTAATCCCGAGGATAAAGAAAAGACTACGTTTATATCTCCATTTGGTACATATACATTTATAAGAATGCCCTTTGGTCTCTGTAATGCACCTACAACTTTTCAAAAATGCATGATGAGTATTTTTTTCTTACTATGTTGAAAGAATAATTGAGGTTTTCATGGATGATTTCATGGTATGTTGATTCTTTTGATAAATATCTAGAAAACTTATCGTTGATCTTGAAAAAGTGCATTGAAACTAACCTTGTCTTGAACTATGAAAAGTGATATTTTATGGTAGATCAAGGAATAGTTCTTGGGCATCTTGTGTTTTCACGTGGATTGAGATTGATAAAGCTAAAATAGATGTTATTTTATCATTACCTTACCCCTCATGCTTGAGGGAAATTTTGTTCTTTTCTTGTCTATGCAAGTTTCTATAGGCATTTATCAAAGACTTCTCGAAGATTACAACATCCTTCTACAAACTATTATCCAAAGAAGTGGATTTTATGTTTGATCAAGCATGTAAAGATGTCCATGATGAGCTTAAAATGTATTTCACATGTGCTCTTATCTTCCAACCACCAAACTAGGATGAAACTTTTGAGATAGTGTGATGTGACTGTGGTAGGGGTTGTTCTTGGGCAAAGAATTGCTCCGAGGAATCTTTTGAAGAAAAATGAGTCCAAACCAAGATTAATTAGGTCGATCTTGCTTTTACAAGAATTTTATCTTGAAATCAAAGATAAAAAGGTGTTGAAAACCAGTCGATAATTTGACCTAACTAAGAACCAAGGATATACAAGTTGAAACAATAAGAGAGACATTTCTTGATGAGCAATTGTATATGTTACATTCCTCCACAAGACCATGGTAAGCTGATTTGGTGAACTATTTAGTCACGAAAAAATTCCCTCAAGGTTTGTCTACACCCCAAAAACTAAGTTATGAGTTGATGCTAAATATTATATACTCCTAATCTTGGAAATTTTGTGTGGATCAAGTAGTTAGGAGATGTGTACCATAAGATAAATTTCATTTCATTCTCACCTTTTATCATTTTGGTTTTTATTGGCCTTCTATTTTTAAGGATGCATTATATTTTTGCAAATCATGTGAAAACTGTAAAAAAAAGTAATATCACTCATAAGAATCAAATTCCTTTAACTAATATTCTTGTAAGTGAAATTTTTGATATTTGGGGCATTGATTTTATGGGTCCATTTCCTTCTTCTTTTGACAATCTTTATATCATTTTTGCAGTTGATTATGTGTCCAAATGGATTGAGGCAAAAACTACACAAACTAATGATGCTAAAGTTGTTGTACATTTTGCTAGGACTCCCATATTCGATAGGTTTAGAATCCCTAAAGCTATCATTAGTGATCGTGACATGCATTTTTGTAATCGTTCAATGGAAGCATTGTTACGCAAATATCATGTGACTCATCAAACTTATAAGGTATACCATCCTCAAACGAATGGCCAAGCTAAGATTTCAAATCAAAACATCCTCAAACGAATGTGACTCATCAAACTTATAAGATTTCATTTTGGAGAAGACAATGCAACCCAACTGATGAGACTAGAATCTGCGACTTGGTGATGCACTTTGGGCTTACCTATACGAATGTCACCTTTTAGGATGATTTATGGGAAAGCATGTCATCTACCAGTGGAACTTGAACATAAAGCTTCTAGGCCATAAAAAATGTAACATGGATTATGATGCTGTTAGGATTGCAAGAAAGTTGCAATTATAAGAGTTAGGACATATTTGAAATAATACTTATGATAATGCAAAGATTTACAAAGATAAGACTAAGAGTCTTCATGGCCACATGGAGACAAAGTCCTTTATCATTCGCATTTGAAACTTTTTCCTGGTAAGTTGCGTTCTCATTAGATTGCATCCTTTGTTGTTTCTAAGATTTTTGCTTATGATGCAGTTGAAATTACAAGTTTATAAACAAATAATGTACTCAAGGTTAATGGGCATCGCTTGAAACCTTTCTAAAGGTGGACGATAGAAATCACCACTTCTATGGAGTTAGTTGAGTCGATCTATGAAGAATTGGCATGCCACATGTCAAGCCAATGACACAAAACAAAAGCGCTTCATTGGGAGGCAACCTATCACAATAAAAATAATATTTGCTTTCTTTTTTCTTATCTTTTATGTCATTATCCTATATTCTTTTTCTTTATTTTCAACATTGAGGACAATGTTGTTTTTAAGTTGGGGGTATTGGAAAAATGTTAGTTTTCTTATTTTGGTTTTATTTTATTTTTCCCAAAATAATAAAAGAAAAGAAAATTTATGATTGATCTTTTGAACTCCCAATGGTTTATGAGAATATGAGTATTATGTATGAGAATTAAGTGAGATAGATTATATAAATGAAATGAATGAGTGTGCATGCAAGTTTTAACGTATAATTGGTTTAGGGATTGACTTTGAAAATATGTCATGTTGACTTTATAGTGTTATACCAATGCAAGCTTTTGAACCTTCAACATTATATGTATCTCTAAAACTTGCTTCATATCTTGTTGAGATTACATTCGCACAAGAAAAAGATTAGTAGAGCATATACTTATGATATCTCATGGAATTATGGTTGATGCTTGATGAAAAAGATGGGCAAACTTTCCCAAGGTGAAAAAAAGAAAAAAAGAAATAGAGAAAAGAAGAAATGAAAAAAAGTAGAAAAAGAGAAAAGAAATGAAAAAAAGTAGAAAAAAGAGAAAAGAAAAGAAATAGAAAAGAGCTTCAAATCGAAAGAAGCTAAGCATTGGTGCTTAGAGATCGAAAATTAATGTGCATGAATATATTGTTTGAAATATCATTTTTTAGAATGCTCTACATTTTTTTCGTTTGAACCTTTTGTTTTACTGTCTTTTACCTAATCTTAACCTTAGCTCCATAACAACTTGAAAATAAGACTTTTTTATTCATGCATTGTTTGTAATATGTTAGTAATGGTGAGATTTAAACACATAAGCCTTCAACACATAGGTGTTGGAGTGTATATCAATGAGAGGACCTATCGCTATGGCATGACAAAGATTTCATTTAAATCTCGAAGAGTAATTGAGTTTTGAAGTTCGCATGTAAACAAATTTATGTACTTTATCCTTCTCGAATGTATTCTTATTTATAATGATTGAATTCTTGGATATTGATGGGATATTAAGAGATTGGTCATGGTTATTTTTAATAAAAAAATTACTTATCCTTTCTTGAGGACGAGCAAGAGCTAAGTGTGGGGGTATTTGATGTGACCATATTATTTGATAGTTTTATCCATATTTACCTAGTGTTTTGCATATGTTTTGTGTATAAAATTCCTTGATATTCTTTGTTTTATCTTTTGAAGGCATTTTTGGATGAAACATGCAAAAAGAGGTAATTAGAGCTAATTTACAAATTTGACCTTCGATCGATGTTTTGTGCGAGGTGGAAGCTATACAGATCGAAATGAAGTGATTACGAGTGGAATTCAAAAGATAACATCCATAATTTCTGTAAATCTAAGGAAAAAGAAATAAAATAAGGAAGAGCATAGAAATCACATCCTTCAAAGTCAAATCTTGCAATCTACCGATGTCAACCTTTGTCCATCCCAACTTCAATATCTCGGAGCTACAAAAATCCGATTGATGTAAAAACAATTTTATTGGATTTAATAATCAAATAAACACTCTAAATTTGTGCTCAAAACGATGTACTGTGAATGAGATATGAATTTTACAAGGAATAACTAAATTATGTCAACTTAAAGAATGACTATTTTGTAAAATAGAAACTAGGGTTTCTAAGCATATATAAAGGAGGAGAGGCAGCAAGGGACTTCGGCCAGCAGTAAAGAAAACACAAATATTCCACCTCCAAACCCTAAATCATTTTTTCTTCTATCTTCTTTATTTATTTGGTTGCTCAACAAACATGCAAGGCTAAACACTTTTGCTTGGTTACAAGGACACTAAAACCTTCAAATTTCAAGAACCTTAATTTTTACGTTAATTTTTTAGTTGATATGATGAATATGTTTTTTCTCCTATGCTTATTTTCCTATTATTGTTTATTTAATGGCTAAGAGTAGACTCGAAGTTATTATTGTAGACAATCTATTGCTAAGTTTGATATCAAAACCAAAGTTGTGGTATATGAACTTGTTAAGCAAGCAAGTTAATAATTGTAACAGAGTTACATTATTAATCTTAGGGAGAACATTCAATTGAATTAAACATATATTGTGGACAATTGTGTTTCATAATTGATCAATTTATCTAGTTTTTAATGTTGTCATTAAATCAAATTACTAGTTCAGACAGTGTGGTTGTTTGGTAGTAAGGGTAAGTTATACAGACAAATCCGTTAACAAATCAATTTTAAAAGAGATAAAAATTTTAAAATATAAATTGATTTGTCATTTTCATGATCAATTATGATTGATGGAGTTGGATATTGACTTGCGACCAATGTTTGTTTTATTGATAATTTTCAGCTTTGTATAATTTTCGTTTGTTTGCTTAGTTTAGTTTAGCCTAGCTTAGACAACTTCCACCCCCAATTGGAATTGACCTCTTGCTTGCTCTATATTATCTTATGTGATTTATTTTAAGCTAGGGTAATTAATTTGTGTGACCACGACATCGCAATGGTTCCTCATCAACTACATTTGGTTACTTCCAACCCAAACCATGTGGAACTCCTTTAGATGAGTATGAGGATCTTCTCTTGTAAGACCATCGAATGTTGGTAGCAAATGTTTAAAACATTTTTGAGTTCTAATTTTTGAGTTCTAAGTTCAAATTATCGTCTATGTTTATGCACAATGGTTGGTTTTCCATGTTAGGAGCAAGCAAGCTCCTTGAGTGTTTGTTGTTGTGCCACAAGCTCGATATTGATGCAAGCTTACGTTCATAACCTGCGTGAAGTGTTTTTATTTCGAGATCAACCTACACTTGACTATGGTAAGCAAACTCGCTTACAAGTATAAATAGTAAAGAAAACTCAAAAGGAACCAATGGAATAGGAACAAGAATCCTACATCTGTAAAACTAAAAGTGTCCACGACAATGACGCCAAAATTTATTGTGATGTCGTAATCGCACAAATTAATTACCGAAGCTTAAAATAAAATACACGAGATAATATAGAGCAAGCAAGGGGTCGATCACACAAAACCATTTTGGTTCAAGCTTTTGTTTTATACGCTATGCAATTAGGGGTTGGAAGTTGTATAGGATAAAACAAAGGAAAAACAAACTAAGCCAAAATTAAACAAAACCAAAATTTATCAATAAAACAAACTTTGGTCGTAAGTAAACATTCATCTACAGAAATCAAAATTGATCATAAAAATGAAACATCAATTTATTGAATATTTATCTCTTCTTAACATTAATTAGTTAATGGATTCGCCATATAACTACCCTAACAATCAAACAACCATAGTGTCCGCACTAGTAATTTAATTTAATGGCAATCTTAAGAAATAGAAAAGTTGATTAATCAAGAAACATAAATTTCTGCAATATATATTTGATTTGATTGAATAGTCTCCTTAATATTAATAATGTAGATCCATCACAATTATTAACTCAGTTGTTTCACAAGTTCATAGGTCACAACTCATGTTTTGATATCAAACTTAGCAAAAGATTGTCTACAATAATAACTTAGAGTTCACTCTAGGAAGTAAATAAACAATCATAAGAAAAATAAGCATAGGAGAACAAACATATTTGTCATATAAACTGAAAAGAACAGGTAAAATAGATCTCACTATTCTTAAAATCTGAAGGTTTATGTGTCTTTGCAACCAACATAAAGAGTTTAGCTATGCATGTTTGTTGAACAACTAATTAAAAAGAAAGAAGAAAACATGATTTTTAGGTTTGTTGAGGAGAAGGGGTGTTTTTTCTATACTTTTCTACTGTTCAGCTCCTCTCCTTCTTTATATATGCTTAGAAACCCTAATTCTTATTTTACAAAATAGTCCTCCTTTAAGTTGGCAAAATTTAGTTGTCATCTTGTAAAACTCACATCTCATTCATCAAACATTATTTTGAGCTAAAATTTGGATCACTAATAGGTCCTTGAGTCTAGAATCTAACAAAATTGAGTTTGCTCCAGATATTTAAGTTGGAATTACCAAAAATCAACTTTGGCAGGTTGCAAGATTTGACTTTGAAGGCTGTGATTTTCTTGCACTTCCTTATTTTATCTTTTTGCCTTAGCTTTCCAAAAAGGTATGGATGTTAGATTTTGAATGCCACTAGGATCACTTTATTTTGATCTCTAGAGCTTACGTTGTGCACAACACGTAGACTGAAGGTTAAATCTGTCAATCACCTCCACTTAACTTTTTTGTTTCAATCTTTTATCTAAAAATGCCTTGAAAACATAAAACAAAGAATATCAAGACGGCTTACATAAAAAACATAGGCAAAATAATAGTTAAATATGAGTGAAACTATCAAATAATATGGTTGCATCAAAGAACAAGAAAATATATTAAATCTAATCAAAGTTGACTAATTCACCTTTGCTTGTTTTACCTAACTTTGCAAAAAAAATTGAAATTGAGTGTGATTTTCAAGAATAAGTATTGGTGCTATTTTGATGCAAGAAGGCCATCCAATTGCTTATTTCAGTGAAATGTTGAGTGGGTCAACCCTAAATTACCCTACTTATGATAAGTAGATATATGCCTTAGGCTTTGAAAAATTTGCAACACTATCTATTGCCAAAAGAATTTGAAAATAATTGTTTGTGAGAGAAGCTCATAGTATTTGTTTAATGGGTCATTTTGGTATAACTAAGACATTAGAAATTTTGCATGATCATTTTTTCCTCATATGATACATGATGTGGAAAGAATATGTGAGAAGTGTATTACTTGTAAATAGACCGAGTCTAAGTTGAAACCACATGGTTTGTACACCCTGTCCCAATACGTACTTAACCTTCGACTGATATTTATATGGATTTTTTTTGGGATTACCTAGGACTTATATGTAGGACCTCGAGCGCTACCAACTCTTCTAAAACCAATTGGTGATAGAAGAGGCGCATACCCTAGCCTTATACCGCATTCAAGCATGTAAGCGCCCACGACATTCGATTGTGACTTGGCCCACCCGGCCTCCACCACGGGACAATCGAACTCGTGACCTTAGCTCGATACCAATTGTTGACATATAATGTCACACTTATATGTTTTATATATTTTGATGATAACAATAAAAAGAAAATAGACTAATAATATGGTTGGATGAGATTAAGCGATAAACAGGTATTATACAAAGAATACATCAACAAGCATAATGGAGTACACGAAGAAATCATTCCAAGAAGTCCAAGATGCAAGCAAGTGAAGACAAAGAAGAAGTTTTCATTTTAGTGCTTTAATTATGTAAATCTCAATTTCTAACTTGATAGCACAACTTAAAATGAACTCACACATTTCACATTGCATGCATTAAAAGGATTTGATGATTATATGATTAAGTCATAATCAATCGGTTCAAAAATTCAAAAAAGATAATTTGTCACAATTGCCTTTCTGCATGAACCGGTCGACCTCTTGGTGTATACCAAGTAAACCGGTCGACCGCTTGAAGACAAATTGTCTTTTGAGCTGAACCGGTCGACCGCTTGGGTTATCCATTGTGAACCGGTCAACCGCTTGAAGACAAAATGTCTTTCGAGTTGAACCGGTCGACCGCTTGAGTTATCCGTTGTGAACCGGTCGACCGCTTGAAGACGAATTGTCTTTTGAACTGAACCGGTCGACCACTTGATTTGTCCGTTGTGAACCGGTCGACCGCTTGATATGACAGTTGCATTAAAACGGCTATAAATGGCTAGTTTCTTTTAGAAACTTATAAATAGGCCTCCTAATTGCAAAACTAAGAACACACAACTTCCATATCTTATATTGAGGCAATTAGAGTGCAAAAACACCTTCATATCATCAATCCTCATTAATACTCATAATTGTGTTTAAATCTTCATATCTTAACACATCTCATTCTCACTACACTTAAACGCCTTCAAATATTCTAAGTGTTATCAAGTGAGATAAAGAGATCATAGATCTTCATTTGTAATATCTACACTATTAAGAGTGTATTGTTGTTTTACAAAAACAATAATTGTAATACTCTTGAGAGTTGAGTATAAAACTCTTGATATTGGTGAGGAAACATCACCAAGGAAAAATCTTGAAGAGGGTACATCTTCAAGTGGGAAGAAGGAAAATCTTGAAGAGGGCATATCTTCAAGTGGTGTAAAAGTCTTGGTGTGGATTCATCAAGCGAGATTTGTAATCTTGTTACTTGGACTAGTAAGAGAGTACAATACTCAAGTACGGATTTGTACTTGAATCGTGGACGTAGGCTTGCCGAACCACGTTAAAAACCGAGTTAGCAATCTCTCTCTCTTATCTCTTTACTTTAAAGTAATTGATTTTAGAATTGCTATAATTATTGTATTTACACCTAATTTCCCCCCTAGGTGTATAGTTGCCTTAATCCTTGAATAACATTATAGGGGGAGATTCATTTTTTATAGTGGTAGATAGATTCTCCAATATGGCAAACTTCATTGCATATCACAAAACCGATGATGTATCACATATTGCTTATTTGTTCTTCAAAGAAATTATTAGGTTACATGGAATGCTTACAACCATTGTTTCTAATAGAGATGCAAGTTTCTAAAAGTTGGGAACCTCTTGAATACATGGTCAAGCAACCCACAAACAATGACATCGGTTCTCGTAAAGTGATCTAAATCAGGTATGATTGAAGTGTTACACAAAGATAACTTGTACACATCCACTAGCACTATTGGATTCAAATCCCCACCCAATAAATAGCATTTTGTGAGCGAGAAGTATGGATTGATGTTACGAAGTCAATTGAACTTCGACAAGTTATTTTCAGTTCTATAGAGAACTAGAGAAGAGAGAATTTTCACCTCACAAGCAAATAAAGTTGGAATCATAATCTGAATATCCTTAACCATTAATATAATTTGAAACTTAGGTTACATATGTGTTTTTAACCTAATTTAAACCATAGAATACTCAAAGATTTGACTTGTATAAAGCCAATTTACAATCAGACCCAAACCCTAAGTATATAAGCCTAATTGATATTTATTAACCCTAAAACATAAAATATGAATTTAAAATAAAACGTAAGTGGAAGCCACATAAAAATAAGATCAAGAAGATTTATTTAGTCTTTGAATGTTGGTGTCTTGTAGGTTTCCTTCCTAGACTAAAAATCTTTTCATTTTGTATGCTAAAAATCCTTCGTTTTTTAGGAAGTAATTTGGACTTAGACTCCAAGTCATATTAAGAAAAATAAGCCCAATCAAGTGGACATAAGACCTAACACATCATCCCTTTCTAGAATTTGAATACTACCTTCTTGGACTTGGATAAGATAAATTAGAGGTTGTCTTTTAAGCTTCATAGGTGTCTTTTTATCCATCTAGGTCTATCTTACTCCATGTGTTCTAAACTAGCCCATTCAAAGCCTCGTTAAGTCATTTTGCCTAAGCTTTTATAATAGGCCCACCTGGCACCACCAAAGAGTCATTTGACTTGGAATCATCATAACCTATATCAAATAGAATAAGATCAAAAAATATTAAAGAAAACACTAGCACCATAGTCACCTGACAAATCAACTTTATATGCATTGTCATTACTCAATTCCAAGATTTGAAAAGGCTCATCTCCTCGGGATGTAAGTTGGACTTACTATGAACTGGAAATCTCTTTATGCGCAGTTGCACCTATTGTGATATGAACCTTGTAATCACGTGGTCACTCAACTCACAATCAAGACTAAGATACGATCCCAAAAAGACGAAATAGATTTGATAAGAGTATGACACAATGAAAATCTGCCCCAAGGCATCAACACTATTAAAATGAGTAGAATGACACCATAAAACCAACTAATCGTTGAGAAATCAAATCCATCTCATTCAAAAACTGAAGAATGCAAGAATAACTCTCACAATTTAAAAATGAAAAATTCAAAAGTAATATTCATCAATTGTTGCCGAAATTTAGCTTATATGAGTTAATATATTTCTTGAAAAACTAAACCTAATGGACCCCTTATGTAGACTAAAATGAGGTCCACTTAAAATTGACCTAAAACCTTAAATTGGAAAGCCCATAACTTAATCCAAACAAGTCTTAGATCCTAGTTGAAAACAAAGTATTAATTAAGCCCAAATAAGTCTTGGGTTAGTAGCTAACAAAATTAAATAAAACCCATAATATTAAATCCATTAACTGCCATGAGAAAAAGAGAAGTAAAATATTATAGAGTTGATTAAAGGCTTATTTATAGCCTTCCATCAAGCCCCTTAATCCTAGAAACAAAACAAAAAGGTAACCACCCATATTGTTTCCAATTAGTAGTAGGATTCTTTTGTTTCTTTTCTTGTCCTCCATTCATGGCCAAAATAACATTGAATTGGGCCTCTCCTTCACATGGATAAGATATACCAGGGTCTCCTCTTGATACACCAATGGTCCTTGCAGTTTGCTTATAATATAACTGTGCATTCGACGACTAGTTTTTCCCCTTTTGAGATTGCTTATGGTTTTAATCCACTACCTCCTATGGACTTAATTCCTTTACCTTGTGAAGAAAGGGTAAGCTTAGATGGTGAACAGAAGGCATAGATGGTGAGACAACTCCATGAAGGAGTTCGATTGCAAATAGAGAAAAAGAACAGACTTTACGCTTCTAAAGCAAATACGGGGCATAAACTGGTTGTTTTCCAACCCGGTGATTGGGTTTGGGTGCACATGCGGAAGGAACGGTTTCCTAACCAAAGGAAATCAAAATTACCGCCTCGTGGTGATGGTCTATTTCAGGTTTTGGAGAGAGTAAATGACAACACATACAAAATTGATCTTCCAGGTGAGTATAGTGTTAGTGTTACCTTTATGTTGCTCATCTTACATTTTTGATACGAGATATTGATTCGAGGTCGAATCCTTTCGAGGAGAGAGGGATGATGCAGACCAGCCCAAAAGTACCAAGCATGGACCCATTACATGTTCCAAATGGTTCAATCACGTGGTCTAGGACAAAGGCATTGAATGCATTGGTCTTGAAGGTTTCAACCCGATTAGAATTGTAAGGACCATTTGAGTATCAAGAGGAGACCTTAGTACATCTTATCCATGTGCGGGAGGGGTTCAATACATACTTATTTGGTTCATGAAGTTAGGACAACAAAAGGATCCAAAAGAATCCTTCTACAACATGGAAACATGGGATTGATGGGCTGGATGAAAGAAAATAAATAAACCTTATGGCTTTATTTAAGTTAGTTAGCTCGACCCAAGGTCTGTTTGGGCTTAATTAAAACTTTGTTTTCAGATAGGATCCAAGGCTTGCTTGGATTAAGTAATGGGCTTTTTAATTTAGGATTTTGGGTTAGTTTTCAGTGGACCTCATTTAAGTCCACATAAAAGGTTCATTAGGGTTACTTTTAAGAACTATATAAACTCATGTAACCCTTACTTCAGCAGCGATTGATGAAACTTCATTATGAACTTTTCAGTTTATGTGTGAGAGTGATTCTTGCATTCTTTAGTTCTTGAATAAACTAAATCCGACTTATAAAAGATTAACTGGTTTCGTGGCGTCTTTTTAGACATTCCAATAGTGATGGTGCCTTGGAACAGTTTTTCATTGTGTCACACTCCTATCAGATCTATTTCGGCTTTCCGAGATCGGATCTCATTCTTGGTTGTGGGTTGCGTGACCACGTGATCACGAGGTTCACATCGATTAGTTAACGAATCGGTTGTATAGCTTACTATAACCATCAAACAATCAAAGTGTCTGAAATGATAATTTAATTCCATGACAGCCTTAAGAAATAGATAAGTTGATTGATAAAAAAAACATAATATTATGCATCTATGTTTGATTTGATTGAATGTTCTCCCTAAAATTAATAACATAGATCAATTAGAGGTAATTGTCCGCAAAATTATTAAATTCGAGTACTTCACAAGTTTATATACCACAACTCTGGTATTGATATCAAACTTAGCAATATATTATCTTCAATAACATCTTAGAGTCCATTTGTAGCAATTAAATAAACAATCATATGAAAAATAAATATAGGAGAACAATATTCATCATATAAATTATAAAAAAGGTAAAATAGATATCATGGTTCTTCAAAATCCAAAGGCTTTTACGTCCCTGCAACAAAACAAAAAAAGAATTTAGCCTTGCATGTTTGCTTGAATAATTAATGAAAAAGAACGAAGAAAACATGTTTTTGGGGTTTGTGGAGAAGGGGTCCTTTTTATCATTGCTACAAGTGCCACCTCTTCTCTTGTTCCTCTTTCTTTTTATATCCTAGAAAACCCTAATTCCTATTTTAGAAAATTATCATCCCTCAAGTTGATGAGCTTTACACTTAGACCCTTCAATAATTATTTCATCACAAGGAGAAACAGGCTTGTATGTAATCTTCATAATTTGACTTAGAGGATCTAAATTAGTTAAATAAGGAGTTGGATGGTGGTTCGGATACTTCATAATATAATTTGGACATATTTCTTTATGAAACTTGTTTGTTGGTCGAATTAAGTTGTCATCTTTAAGAAATCATTTATCCATCATATTACATTGTTTTGGGAAGAAATTTTGATAGATAGTCAAATTTGTCATTTACCTCCAATTTACTTATTTTTGCATCTTTCATCCAAAAGCGCATTCAAAACATAAAACAACGAATATCAATGTATTTTATATATAAAAGCATAGGCAAAATACTAGTTAAATATGGGTGAAAATATTGAAGAATTATGGTTGCATCAAATTCTCCAACTCTTAGCTCTTGATTGTCCTCTACAAGGATAAATAAAATCAAATTAAAAATAATTATGATCAATCTCTTAATCACATATCAATGTCCATGAATATATTCATTATAAACAAGAAAACAATCAAGAAGGATAACGAGTATTCATCAATTTATTTACATGCAAACTTTAAAACTCATTTAATCTTTGGGATTTAAATGAAATCTATGTCATGCAAAAGTGATAGGCCCTCTCATTTATACACACTCCAACACTCATGTGTTTACAACTTATGTGTTTGAATCTCTCAAATTCAATCAATAAATATATTCTATCATAAACTTGCTTTTCAATCTCATCTCCATTACTAACGTATTACAAACAATGCATGAATGAAAAGGTCTTATTTTTCTGTTATAATGGGCTAAGGTTAAGGTGAGGTAAAAGAAAGTAAAAGAAAAGGTTAAAACAAATGGAAATAGAACATTCTAAAATGTGATATTTCAAACAAGTTATTCCATCAAAGCATATACAGCTTTTATCTTTAATCACCAATGCTTAAGTTCTTTTGATTTCGAGCTCTTTCAACATAAAATCTTAAGAACATAAAGGAACATTGTTTTTTCTCTTTTCCCCTTCTACTTCTTTTTTGTTCTTTTTTTCACCTTTAACAACTTTGCCTATTTTTCATCAAGCATCACTTTTTCTTTCTTTTCATATTATTTTCAACCATAATTCCATGAGATATCACAAGTATATGCTTTACTGATCCTTGAGCTGGGCAAAAGGAAAACATATATAAATTTATGGCTTACACATGCATAAAGAAAATAAAGATAAGATAGCTCAAAGAGGGCTCACTAAGAATAATACACTTTAGGTTGACTTTTGGTTCAAGCAATTAAAATCCTAATGTCTTTATCATGTTCATGTATATGTGTAATGTGAAGGTAATTTCAACAAGTATGAAGCAAGTTCTAAAGATCATTGAAAGAATAGACAATCAAATAAGATAATATTGAAGGCTCAAAAGATTTCATTGGTATAACACTATAAAATCAACATGGCATATTCTCACAGTCAATCCCTAAACCAATCAAACATTAAAACTTGGATGCACAATTCTTGAATGAACTGAATGTGACTTGTCGAAGATTAGCTAGCTATGTGGCATCATTCTACTCAATCCAACTGTGTTCGTACCTTGGGGCGGGTTTCCATTATGTCACACTCCTATCGGACTTGATGTGAACCTTGTGATCACATGGTCACGCAACCCATAACATAGAATGAAATATGATCCTGGAATTTTGAAATAGGTTTGATAAGAGTGAGACACAATGGAAACTTGTCCCAAGACACCACCACTATTGGAATGAGTAGAATGACGCCACGAAGCCAGCTAAACTTTGACAAGTCAAATTTAGTTCGTTCAAGAACTAAAGAATGCAAGAATCACTCTCACACATAAAACTCAAAGATTCAAAATTAATATCGTCAATTGTTGTCAAAATTTAGGTTACATGAGTTTATATAGTTTTTGAAAAATTGACCCTAATGGACCCGTTACTCAAAAATGACTTGAAACACTAAAATAGAAAGCAATGACTTAATCCAAACAAGCCTTAGATCCTAGCTGAACACAATATATTAATTAAGCTCAAACAAGCCTTGGGCTGTAGCTAACAAAATGAAATAAAGCCCATAATATTAAATCCATTAACTTCCATGAGAAGAACAAAAGTAAAATATTATAGAGCTGATTCAAGGCTTATTTATAGCCTTTCATCCAGACCTCTTAATCCTAGAAACAAAAGTAAAAGATAATCACCCATGTTGTTTCCAAGTAGTAATAGGATTCTTTTGTTTCTTTTCTTGTCCTCACTTCACGACCAAATAAAATTGAATTAGACCTCTCCTTCACATGAATAAGATGTACTAGGATCTCCTCTTGATACTCTAATGATCATTGCAATTTTGACTTGGTTGAAACCTTAAAACCAATGCATTCAATTCCTCTTTCAATGGATTTGTCTTAGACCGGGTCATTGGACCAATTGGAATATGTAATAATTCCTTGCAGGTGTTTCTAGGATGCTCCACATCAGTGGACTTCAATGAGATTTACTTAAAACCGACCCAAAACCCTAAGTTGAAAAACCCATGTCTTAATCCAAACAAGCCTTGGATTTTAGCCGATAACAAAGTATTAATCAAGCCCAAAATAAAGTCTTTGATCTGTAGCTAACAAAATTAAATAAAACTTATAATATTAAATCCATGCTCTATCGTGAGAAGAAGAGAAGTTAAATATTATAAAGCTCATTAAAGGCTTCTTTATAGCCTTCCATCCAACTCCTTAATCCTAGAAATAAAAGGAAAAGTAAGTCACCCATTTGTTTCCAAGTTGTAGTACTATTATTTTGTTTCTTTTGTTATCCTCGTTTCAAGGCACAAATAAGGTTTTATTGGACCCCACTTGCATATGGATAAGATGTATTTCGGTTTCCTCTTAATACTTCAATGGTCACTACAATTCTAACTTGGTTTAAATCTTGAAAACCAATTCATTCAATGCCTATTTCGATGTTTTTGTCTTAGATCGGGTCATTGACCATTTAGAACATGTAATGAGTCACGGTAACAATATATTATTTCATAAAAAAAATTCAAATAGTATTTAAGAAAAATTATAATTTACTATGCTATATTTTTTAAAAAAATAATCTAGAACACCTTGTTTGCTTGGTTATAAACACTAAAAAGATGAAATTTTCATGGGAGGTACTACAACAGATTTTACATATACAAGTTTTCTTTGACATGTTTGACATGACTTTTGATTTTTAGATGTAATAAAAAAGTTCTTTATAATGAATTATGAAAAAAATTAATTAAAATGATGATGCGAACCCTAGAGGAATTTAATGGTATTTGTGACCCCAAGATCAATCTAACCCAAGTTTGCTGAGATTTGAATGAGCTTATCATAATAGAAAACTTGCTTCAAGGCAAAAGGACTATAAACAACTCGATCACAACGTAGACTTGGAGACGAGCAAAAGAAATATATATATTCACAACAAAGAATGGTCAATTTTTGAAGAGTTGAAAGTTCAATCAAGAACCAAGATTGAGCAACCAAAAGTCGGCTAAAATGCTGAAAATATATTAAAACTCTACCCTAAAAATTCTTCCTAAAAATATTTATACACCAACCCAAAACCCTAGTTTCCCTAATAGGTCTCACATAAACCCAATTTAAATAATAGTTAACCCAACATAAAACTAGCCCAAACTAATTAGAAAATACAAGTCTAAAACCCAAATAAATTGTCTTCTCTCAAAATAATTAAAGTTTGATAGCCCAACTAATTAAATAAGACAGGTTCGTTGTTTCAGCATTGAGTCCGGCAGCAGCAAAGCCCAACTCAAAATGGATGGTTCTCTCTCATCTTAAAGAATTAGAAAGCATGTCATATACCGTTGGAAAAGTATGGAAGTCTAGCGTCTAGGAAAACTAGAATCACATCAATATTTGATATGTAGCTCTAGTTATGACTAAAAGAGTAACAAAAGGTCAAAGCTGTCTGAATCGAGTCTTCTTCTCTCAATCCTTGTGCAATGGTCTTAGTTCCACCAACAAGCTCCTCTTGAACATGTATCAGATGAATTAAGGCTTGCTTTTATTATTATAAATCCTCTTGAAAGTCCACCTTAGCCCATGTATTTTGAAGAAGCCCCTTTAAAGCTTTTTTGAACTTCTTAGCCTTAATTCCTAGTAACTTAACCACCTAGAACCTTTGATGGTTGGATCACATCAAATGAATTTGAAATAAGAACATTTTAAGTAAATAATAACTAAGTGTCCGTTTAGCAACGCGTTTGTACTGTGTTTAGAGAAAAAGTTGTTTCATTAGTGTTCGGTAAATGGTGCACCATAGTTTTTTGGATTGTGGGACCCACCCAAAGCCGAGGTCGAGCCTCGGCTTTTGAGAACTAACTCGTAGCTACTTCTCATGAAATGCACAACCCTAGGCATCCATGGCACGCTCTCTCTTCTCTCTCTCATCGACATAACCCCATGTTCTTTTGGTAGAGCCCCACCTCTCTACTCATTGATTTTATTAATTCATGTTAAGGTTTATGGTTTTTTCATTTTTATTTTAAATAATAATAATAACACATCATATATATATATATTAAAAATGATGTACCTATATTAAAAATATTTGTTTGTTTTTGTTTTTATTAAAAATACCTCAACAAGAGAGTAAAAGTTATATACAAAATTAATAATTATATTGTTGAAGGTTTTTAAAGTAATTATTTGATTATATAGCTTACTCATATTAAATGTATAATTAATTGCATAATTAAATTATATACAAAATAATTTTACTATATTTTAAAATGGCTATTCTAAATTGCTTTTATCATTGGAGTAGATATAGACAAAAAAAAACTATATTTACACTATTTAAAACTATATTTGTTTATTTGTTATATAAAGATGATTTGTCATTGTATTTTAAAAGTATTTTAATTATTTTTGTTTTTGAAGAAAAAACAAGTGTCTAATTTATTTTAATTATTAATTATATTTTATGTTTATGATTTTTTATCTTCAATATTTAAAAACAATGTATATATGTGTGTGTGTGTGTTTTAAAATAATTTCACAAGTTGATCTGCACTATGAAAAACATGGTAACCAAACACTTGAAACTTTTTTCTTTAAACTTCAAACTTATCTATAATTTTAACTAAACATTTCAATTTAAGTCATGAACTACAACAAAAATGTTTTTCATAAAACTGTTTTTTTCAACCTCAACCATAATAACAACATGCTTTAAAGAAAGCAACTTTTTGAAGATGACTATGAGCTAAAATTACAATTTTTAACTTTTAATTATCTTTGAATCAATATTTTTAAAAAACTTCAAATTGAAATTGAAATTATTTCTCACCCAATATATTAAGTTTTCTAACTTAATAGTAAAAAGAAAAATTAAATCTATTTACAGCCAAATATAAGCTTGCAAAATTGATGAATATGTAGCTATTAGCCTATTACTTTGAAATTTGAACAAATTATAGTTCGAATAGTTTTAGTTAAACTTATTCAAACGAAGAGGAGTGCTCTCAGATACTAATGCCCTTACTACCTTGACAATAAAATATTCTCCACTCTAAATTAATGCAAGCAAACAAGTGAACGCTCAAATGGGACTCAATTCATTTACACCCTTAATCATCCTAACAGAGCAACTCGGATGATCCTTCAAATGACAATTACTTTTTTTCAAGAGAGGGATGCTTATCCAAATATAATCCTCGTGTGCGGATACAGAATCTCGGATCAACATGCACAGCTGCAAAACAAAACCTAAGCATTGGTACACAAGAATTCAGGAGACCATAGTATGGGATACAGGTGGTAACATCCTTCTGTGATAGTGCCTTTGGGATAATCATCTATGAAAATAAAAGAAAAAGAAAAAGATTTGGAAGATCTGCACAACCTCATGCTCAACTACAGAATCCCATCCTGCCACATAAATCTTTCACCTCAAAAGGAGAGAAGACAAAATATGCCAAACCCTCTGAACTATCAAACTTTGCTCTAAGAAAAGGTCAAATAGGTGTGGAACTTTGCTGCCCATTTGGTTAACGATATGCTACTTAGCCTTCTTCAGGAGATTAGAGGTGCGGAACTCGGCATCATCCCTGATGAAACTCCACCAAATGTAGGTAAGAGGGATTGTGGTGGCATGCCAAAGCGCATGGGCATCCATGTATCCTTCATATGGAGGGAAGTCGTAGATTTCTAAGAGCATTGCTAGGCCACCTCCAATGACCACTACCCACAACTTCCGGTGAGAAGGATGGCCTGTGACACCAGCCCAAATTGCCCACAGGAGAAGCTGAGCAACTGCCATTACAACACAAACTTGCATGTTCCAACCTGTAACATGTCAGGAGTCAGTTTCTTACTACAAGCTATGAGAAAACTGTAAGAATGATTACAAACATTCTATGCACTAAATCTTGGTCTAGAAAGAAGACAAAGGTGACCATGATCAAGTACCATAGTCAAGTTTATAGAAGTTGATGAACAGTATATGAGCAGTCAGGAAAGCAAGTAGTGGAGCGGCAACCATGACCCTTGCAGCTTCATCCCTCACATCGAAACTTCTTAAAATAGACATTATTAGTGAGTACCCTAAAAATGCCACAGCAGAAGAATAGTCTAACTTTTCTGTCCAGTCCACATCTCTGCATTTCAAACAGACAACGCAAGGTAAACATAAAACTGAACATTTGGTAAAAAATAAATCGTGCATGCATGGATAATGAAAATGGAAAAATAATAATAATAAAGGTCTTCACAAATGAAAGTCTAATTAAAAAGAAGAACCTCACCGGCTATGGAAAACAGCACTCCAGAACCAGGAGTTTAATGATAAGAACCCATAGATATGCCATAAAGAGGTGTACTCATAGTAGGCCTTTTTATCTTGTTTTAGAGGCAACTTGTAGTAGAGAAGAATGAAAAAGGATAGCCAGCCATGAAAATGCATTGCAAGGTTAAGGGCAGAGAAAGCAACAGAAACAGGCTCCTGAGCATATAAACAATAGGTCATAAGTTTTCTCAATTAACAGGATTGACCTCAAGCATCTAAGAAGAAAAGAAAAGGCTAATGAGAATAGAACTACTAGAAACCAAACCTGAATTCCATATACACGCCTGAAGGGCCATTTACCATGGTACTTGACAGGATCATGACCAAGTGCTTCTCTTTCTTTCTCTCTATCCAGCATACAATAATAACGACAATCACTTTGGCAATCCCATTGTTTCCATTGCAAGTAAAGAGGTTCTTGCTTGTACCATGGACCATCAAAGGAGACACCATCTGAAGAAAAATTGCAGTGTGAAAAGCATCTTTGCCCCACACATCCAGATTTTTCACATTGTCCAACACAAGTCCTAAGTTTCAGAGTAAACATAATATTTTAGCATAAGAATTATACAAAAGGGCAAATTACTTGATTCCACAACAGATAATGAGAAGAAAATAACAGAATGTACAGATGGCACATACACATAATAAGGTTGTTTTGAATACCAAAAAATTACTGAAGCGCTGAGGGACCCAATCTCATAAAACACTGTAATCAGTTCAAAATGATAGAAAAGATACCAACATAAAGCAAACTTGAAGGTGTGTTGCAATGATTCATGAGTGATCCTATGGGAAAATATTTGTTAATGAGAATGTACACCAAGTAAATGGTGGGACAGACCAAAATTGCTGAACCTAACGCTAACAATATGAGAAATAGCTCAGCAGTGACTGCTTTAAAGAGTACCTCGTACTGCAAGATTGCTGAAACAAGCAGGCAAATGCAAGAAATACCATATTCTTAAATGTCCAGCACATCCGTATCTGCCTACGAAATTAATTCACGCATCTTGTTCACACTGGGTGGACCCAAAGTGGGAGAAACAGCCACACATTTGAGGGTATAGAAATCACATTTACAGGCTCAAAACTTTCTTTGTCGATAAATCAAATGCAATTAGCATTATAAGAAAACTAGATTTGTTCCTTTAGGTCATTTGTGTGTGGTTGATTGATAACATTACTGAAGAAAAAAAAAACATGGAACCAGATGCACATGACGTAAAAAAGCAATTATGGGAAGGGTCTAAATTTACCTGTAAATGGGATCAGAATCCCCAGCACTAGCATCTAAGGCTCCAACAAGACATGAAAACACCAGAAAGAAACCAACCCAATATCGATCTACCATCTAATAACAAATCATCAAGAATTAAAAAGCTTGGATCTTTCTTGGAACAAACATGGGAAAAATACAAGCAAGAGACTAGAAACTCAATTATTTAATTAACAATAAATAAATAAAAATAAACAAATTTTATTTGACAATTGGATCGTGCATTTTGAGAAACATGTATGTTCACATTAAACTTAAGAACAGAAAAAACTACAAGCGTTACAGTAATTGATTCAACATAGTTAAAATTAAGAAATGAGAATCAAAATGTGAGCTTGAAGAGACAACAAACAATACATCAACAAAACGGGTGTTTTACCTTATGTTTCTTGAAGAACACAGATGGAAAGTGAATTCTTTTGCGTCTGTTTCAATCTCCAACAGATTCAAATGAAGATTTACCCATTAATCCAGAAATTTTGGATTGATCTCGATCTCGATCTCTCAGAGTGAGCTTCTCAAGACTTTGGGTCTGAGAGAGCGAGAGAATAGAAGAGTAGACAAATGGTTTCTTTGGCATGATGGGCCAGAAGATATTGGCCTGATTTACTACTCTTTACTCTCTTTTTTCTCTTGCCATTTTTTTTACTCTTTACATTATCTTTTAGTAAAAGATATACTTTTATATTAATTTCTACGTTAATTAAAATTAAATTTCATATTTAGGGTGCGTTTGGGAGGCAGTTTAATCACTGTTTTATATATAAAAAAATAGTTTTAAATTAACTTTTATAATATTTTTCGATAGTTTTCAAGCATGAAATAAAAAAATTACTATTTTCTAGAACACGTTAAAAAATCACCTCACCATTTGTTAAATGATTGCAATAAACTTTCAGTTCAACTTATTCAACTTACAAAAAGTATATAATGCTACTACAATACAATTCGATGTCTTAGAGCTCAGGTTGGAGAGTCTTGATAGAAAGAACGGTCCACATAACAATTTTGGTCAGATGAATAAAGGTTACAACGATTAAGCTGTCATCGTGGGATTTTCGAAGGTGAAGTGCCACTACATATATTAAGTCCTATATCAATCAAATAATTTGATTAACTGCTGTAGGGGAAGAGCTTATAAATACAAGATGTCGGTGAAATGGGTTTACATAGCGTCTTTTTTTAAAAAATAAACAAATTTTATTGTTTGTTGGTGTAATACCATTTAACTGATGTAATAGGAGTATTGGCTTTATATTTGTTTGTCTTTGGACCGGTGGTCAAATGCATTGTAGTGGTTTGGGTTTTCGATGAATCTGATAGTCTTCTCTCCCGTGTTGTTTACTTTGATTTTCTCTCCCGTCGCCTCATGCTCATTTTTAGCTTTATTTGATCATCATACACCTATTTAAGTGTAAGAGGTATAAGAGTGATGTTTTACCATCTTTTACAATGATATACCTATTTTTACCCCCACCATGAATTGTCTTCCTATTATATTATCATGGTCTCGCCAACAAGATGTGATTTGCTTGCATTAATACCACGTCGTCATGTAACTTTGTTAATATATTTCCTAATAAAAAAATGGAATCATAACCTGTGTAGTCATTTTCACTTCACCACTATCATTCAACCATTGCAATCTATATGGCTTATAGCATGCTTAATAGTTCTCAAATTCAGGTTACTAACAAGGGTGGTACTACAAACATTAACATAGCTTTCACTATTTATAATTAAACTACACACCTTCCGATGCGGACCATCCAAAAACACTAGCATGGACCCATTACATGTTCCAAATGGTCCAATCACACGGTCTAGGATAAAGGCATTGAAAGGGGCAATGAATGCATTGGTCTTGAAGGTTTCATGTAACAACCCACAATTTTCCCCCTCTAAGCGAGTGGATAAAGCATGAATTTTTATTTTTTCCTTGAAATTTTTACCGAAATTTCGGCATAGTCTCCCTATACTGGAGATTCCAAATTATTCACATCCATTTTAATACAATCAATAACATGATTCATCTCGGAATATGCTCAAGTCCATATTCATTTCAGAACTCCATCTTACATCACACATAAAAGATAAAAATTGAAAGAGTCAATTCATACATGAAAGTTTCACCTATAAATACACATATACATATACATCGAACATAACACAATTTAATATTACAAAAACAAAATTCACAAATATACTATTCCATACAGTTTACAAGTCGCCATCACTTTCTAAGTTTCTATTTTACAAAAAGGAAATAAGACTTAAAATCTATTCTTGACGAGAATGAGAAGAACCTGCAACATATAAATTCTTCATATGAGTGAAACAATTTAGTAAATACCAGTAGTTTCAGAAGAATTTGAGTAATTTATCCATCAATTTGCTTAAATCACGTGAGATTCGAAACACCACCATGTGCACTCTTTTAAGGTTTTAACAAAAAGAAGATTTATTTCTTTTTGACTACTGTTTTTTTTCTCACTTTGAAGAGACCATAGCCGACACTAGTGACCTCTAATAGTGTCTTTAGTAATCCATCCTGGAATCAACTCATCAATTTCATGAAAATATTAACATGAACCTAGCCATGGTTATCATTATATATAAATACCATATATATTTTAAAACAAAACCAAAGTAATCAAATTTATACATCATGCCGATATCGACATCACCTGCCGATATCATTAAGCTGCTCGAAATCAAATAGTTAATCAATTTTATATATATCATGCCGATATCGACGTCACCTGCCGATATCATTAACTATTCCAAAATTGAATAGTTAATCAAGTTTATAAATATCATGCCGATATCGACGTTACCTGCCGATATCATTAACTATTCCAAAATCGAATAGTTAATCAAGTTTATAAATATCATGCCGATATCGACGTCACCTGCCGATATCATTTTGTAATAGTTAATCAAGTTTATAAATATCATGCCGATATCGACGTTACCTGCCGATATCATTAACTATTCCAAAATCGAATAGTTAATCAAGTTTATAAATATCATGCCGATATCGACGTCACCTGCCGATATCATTAACTATTCCAAAATCGAATAGTTAATCAAGTTTATAAATATCATGCCGATATCGACGTCACCTGCCGATATCATTAACTATTCGAAAATTGAATAGTTAATCAAGTTTATAAATATCATGCCGATATCGGCGTTACTGCCGATATCATTAACTATTCCAAAATCGAATAGTTAATCAAGTTTATACATTAACTTGTTTCTTTTATACACAACAACCCAAACACACATATATATATATAAATATAAATAGATATGTCTTTCCATCCGCTAAACTTTCCTTTACTCGTTTCCTTTTCCTCCCAATAAGCACCAAAATTATATCTTACTTTTCAATACCCGACAAGGTAAGTAATATTATATAATGAGAATTTAGGTACCGAGTACCTACCTGCTGTGAATGTTCGACTTGCGTTACCACTGTTGTTGTTGTTGTTGTTGCCCGTCACCCGCGGTTCTTCCTGAAACCACAATTACCCACCATTTATTTATTCATTTATGTTACTCCCTATATCACACACAACAACAATAAAAATGGTAATATTATTCATTTTCCCTTTTACCAATTCTTCTCTTTCTCACTTATATTCCTCATTATCATCCTTTAATTTTTCAGCTCATTTGTATTCCCAATAGAACATCATGAATTCAATTTCTTATCACCCTTTGATTTCTTCTTCTTTTTTTTTTCAGAAAATCAATACACACTTTATGAAGGAAAAGGGACAATTTTTTTCTCTCCTTAACATGGCTAAATCTTTGATATTTTCTCAACTTGGCCGAAATTGTCAACATATGTGACAGCTTGACCTCTCCTCAGAGTTTTACTCATATCTGGAGTTCCAGAACTCCAAATTAGATGAGGTTTGATTTGCTGGAAAGCTAACACTCCCATCTACAACTTCTATGAGGGATCATACGCTAATTATGTGTTTTTCAGGTCCAAATATCACCAAGAAATAGGGTGACGAAACTGTCCTGTTTTTGAGAAAAAGAAAATATCTCCAATTCATCTTTAATCTTTGATTTCTCATCAATAACAGCCATGTCTTTCCTTGAATCATGAAATACTACTCATTTATGCATTTCTCTAACATTTTGTGCTAGAAACCCTAATTCCCAATTCAAAAACAATCAAGAACTTCTAAATTGAAGTTAATTTCTTAGAAATTGAAGTTAGAACTCCTTACTTGGATGGAATCTAACAATTTTTGGAAAGATCCTAGCCTTCTTCTTCTTCAAAATATCCAGCCACTCTTCCTCCTTTCTTCTCCAATTTCTTCACTTTCTCTTGTTATTTCTCCACCAAATTGTGCTCTTTCACTTTAGAAATCCAAGGCTTGTATGGGTTTACAAATTTTGGGGTGTTTGCTCTTGATTTTTATAGAATGAATTTTCGAAATTCCCTTCTCCTCTCTACTTGGTTTCAGCTGAACATGGCTGAAAAGAGAGGGGTATTTATAGTGCCCATTTTTTTTTCCTAAATTTTATATAATAATATCATCTTATCATTTTATTTTCCTTTGTTTCATCTTAATCTCCTACCTCCATGTATACTTTATCCTCGGGTTTCACATTCTCCCTTCCTAATAAAAATTTCAGTCCCGAAATTTAAAATTACATACCGACTCAAGGAATAGATAGGGGTATTTTTCCTTAATTTCGACTCTCTCTCCACGTTTCTTCCTCGATTTGTGAGTTTCTCCACAATACTCGACAAGTGATACCTTTTTATTTCTCAATGTTTTTCACTACGATCCATGATTTTGGCTGGCCTAGTCTCGAGTGTCAAGTCTTCTCTTACTTCAATAGGAGCTGCAGGTAACACTCGGGAAGGATCCATACGCCTTCCGTAATAGTGATACATATTACTTCGAATTTTTAGTTTTACATGAAAGAGTGATTCTTCTATTCTTTGGTTCTTGAATGAACTGAATCTGCCTTATCGAAGATCAAATGACTTTGTGGTGTTATTCGACTAATTCCAATAGTGCTTTGGTGTTTTGGGGACAAGTTTTCATTGTGTCACACTCCTATCGGACATATCTCGACTTTTCGAGATCATATCTCGATCTTGATTGTAGGTTGCATGATCACGAGGTTCACATTAGTTGGTATCATAGCTAGGTCTGCGTAACAAGGTCATGTCCTTCAGTTATATTTGTTTTATTGTTCCTTTTCAGATGTTTGCATCCATCTTCTCGTTCTTCGTGTTTGCATCATGTAAGAAAAAAGGTCATATTTCATTGTTTTACTTGTCTCATCATAACGAGTATATTAAAAAATGAAAGAGATATAGAAGAATGAGCTAAATTTGAAGGATCATTATATTTTTACCGCATTAGAAAACCACATCAGAATCAATTGAAAATTCATATTTTGTCTATTAGGGGTGAGATTGCATCATATATCAATTTTAGGCTTAATTGTTTACTTGAGGTTTTATGTCGAGGTTCAATTTTGCCGTGAAAACAATACCTTAGCAACCCAAGCAAAAACATATTAAAATCAATTGAAACTTCATATTCTCTCGTATTAGGGTTGTTATTGCACTATATATTAAATTTGGGATTATTTTGATATCACCTTCTGAGGTTTTAATTGGAGGTTTAATTCATTGCAAACTAATTAAACACGAGGTTATGTAAGTAGAAGTAAGAGAACTATCTATAAATAGAGTGTTGTTGTTATTATACTAAATATTGAATTGGAGGTTATTTCGAGGTTTTTAGATTGGGTTTCAATTCTTCTGCATAAAAATTGCATAGGAGGTTAGATTTGCATCAAGTTTAGCGTGGTCGAGAAGCTATTAGTGCTTGAGGGGATGATGCTAGGTGGTCAACCAACTACCGCTGAGGAGAGACAAGGATGCCAACGAAATGAGAGAGAGAGAGAGAGAGAGAGTGAACTATAACCAAACCGTAGGAGAAAGAGAGAGAGTTGCTCGACGTCGAGAATGGTTGTTTGTTGGTGGTTATACTACAATTTTTGCACACAATGTCATCATCTTCTTCCTCTTTGTTCTCATTATCGTTGTAGGCACAAGAGGTAACCATTGCGTGTAATGGTGGTTATCTCCTACGACCGCATGCCTCAACAACATGCTTGTGGCGTGTCTACAACGGCGTACTCTGCGGATGTGGGTAATTCTCTATTTATATCAAATTATATATAATAAAAGTATTTTCATAATTTTTCTTGTCAAATTGTTTCTTAGAATAAATAATGGTATTTTTAAAAATATTTTATAGAAGTAAACATTTCCATAATTCGTCAAATGTAGACAAAAGATAAAAAAAGAGTTATGTTTGGACAATTGTTTGTGAGATGAATGGAAATAAAAAAAAAAATTCATTTGAAAAAATCAAGTAATCCGTTATTTTTAAAGTTGAAGTCTAACCGTGTATTATACCGTAGTAATGTAGTAATTTTTGTACTTACAATTTTAAAAATATGTAAGCTTATTCCGGAGCTCTCTCTCCAAAGCTACCCTCTAAAACAACCATACCATACTCTTCAAGAATCCCATATTTAAGGGTCATTACCTCATAGTGAAACACCAATGCTCTTTTTAATTTTCTGTGCTTCATCTTCCGCATTGCTATTAATCTTCAAAACATAACAGATACTTTTCTCTCTCTCCTCTCTAAGAAAACTTAAAAGAGAGAAGAAAAACCTCTTTCTCTCCGGAAAGTCTTTCTATCTCACTCTTCGAAACGCTCTCTCTCGCTCTCTCATTAATATTATTCAAAACACGGCCTACTTGTTTTCTCGTGGAGGTGGCGGAGATGGTGGTCGTGGTTTAGAATAATTCTGGAGATGGCATTGATGATATAGACAAGGTTAGTTCACGAGCTATCTTTATATCGATCTTGATTATTATCTTTTGTAAGATTCTGATTTTTCATCTGACGAGAATTTTTTCAATGTACTGAGATAGATTTTGGACAAGGTTTTTAGATAATCAGTGAAATCTTGATATCTTAACATTATTTTGTGTGAGTCAAATTGGCCGGGCTGCTGAATTGTTTTCACCCATAGCATTATTGCTACTCAAATGAGTCTATATTATCAAGGTTGAGATGATCAATTTTCCATGAGCAGTACTGCTTGTAGAAATGGGTCTCATGGTGATTTTCCACAGCTTTCTTGAACTGTACATGTCTTTAATGGTTTTATACACACACACACACAAGTAATTATGATGATTTCGATGCAAAATCATTCTCAGAAAAACAGTTCAAGAAAGCTCTGAAAAGTTACTAAGAGGAACTATATAGTTGCGGGTAGAAATTCTCCAAAAAATATATCCAACCAAATTCTCTAATCATTCCCCTGCATGAATTGATCCCTTTTGAGTGTTACGCCTTTTTTCGTAATTTCTTAATAAATTTGTAAGTTCTCTCCCTTTGCATCCTTGCAGGCATCTTCGAAAGAGATGCTTCTATTTTTGAAGGTTCGTTACATGCATGCTGTAAAGGGCCTTGACATACACATACAGAGAAGTTCTTTTGTTAAATAATCCACTTCTTTCATTTCAAGTACTTTCTTATCTAGTTGCAGATCATAAAAGAGAAAGCAAGTCACAGCCAGCACAGATCATAAGTAACTCCTGGGATTTTACTGAATGCTAAAGCAGCATGTGTACGATATTTTCCTTTCCGGTGTAGTTGTTGTTTCTATCTGTTTTTCAGATTTATTTGCCCTTTTTTGTGATGCTGTCCAAGCCTTGCACTTGGATATTTTTCATTTTTTTCATTATCTATTAATTTTGCGGTTGTTCTGCTTTGGGTTTATAGGAGAAGAAGAGGGCTGATGGTAGCAAGTTATTTTTTATATGCATATGGGCTGAGGACATGCTCAAATTTCAGTATTTTCATCCTCAAATTTCATTGTCCTTTTGATTCTTTTTTTTTTTATGAAATTTCTGTAGCTAAATGGAATACTGTTTAAATTAGCACCAAATTATCTTTTATTTTTCAATTGTTGATATGGTTTATAGATCTCATTGAATAGCTGTTTTCTCCACCTTTTTTTTTTGTGAAAATAATTGAGGATGTGTTGGTAGAGAGGTGGAAGGTTCTGTTATCTTTCTTCAAATAGGAACCTATTGAAAGTATGTCAAGTCATCTAATAGTGTCTTCATTTTCACAGGACATTGCATCAAATATTATGGCTTTTTCACAGCAAGGGCCACAGACAATTTGTATTCTCTTTGCAAATGGTGCCATCTGCAATGTTACACTTCGACAACCAGAAATGTTTGGTGGTTCTGTGACATATAAGGTACTTTTGATGTGGCTTTGTGACATATAAGGTACTTTTGATGTCTTTAAAATCACCTTTACTCTCAAGAAGATTTTTTCCCCTGACATTATAGATAATTCAGGTATAATACGACTGTCAAGTACCCCTTTCCATTGCTATAATTTAACCTCAATACCCCTGCATCTTCGTACCTTATTAGAACCAGCTGTGTGCAGTATTACTGTGCTTATATTTTAGATGTCCTTGTCAGCCTTGTACACCACCACACATCATTCATGTGGGGCTAGCAACTGAGATTTTGAGTTCATACAATGCCTTGTGTGTGTTTTGTCATTAATAGATAGATACTCAGGAGCTGGAAACCAAGGTCTGGACAGCCTTTTGGTCAAAATTTGTAGGGGCTCCTCGATAGCAAATTTATTGACGAAATAGTACACAGGAATTAGTCCCAGTGAAGTTGAATGTGGGCAATGAATAGTCCTTTTCTTGATTTATGGGAAATATCTAAAATCTTTTGTGCAAAAAGAGTGTATACATTGAACTTCAGTAATTGTTTTGCTTCATATTTTTCCTTGGGTCATGGTATTGAAATATGTCAAGATTATAGTCATTTCTTGGTCACCTTTATTGGATCCATTTTTGCCAAGGTAGTAATGAATATACCATATTTTAGAATGAGCTTCCCAAGAAATCTTTTGAAAACGACATCTTTGAGCTCAAATTTTTGAATGGTGTCTTTTCATGTAAGAAAGGGTATGCATTGAACTAGTGTAAACATTCTGCTTCATATTTTGGCACGGGTCATTTTGTGAAATATGTCAAGCTAATGGTCTTTTCTCGATCATCATTCTACATCCATTTTTGCCAAGAGCAATAATGGATGATGATCATATTATTGAGCTTGACTTCCCCCTAAGGAATCTTCCAAGAATGACATCGATTCTGTAGCTTTTAGGCCATATGTCCCATTCCTAACACATTTCAGCCAGGTAATTTTTTTCCGTTAGACCAGACATCAAGGGGTATAATCAAGACTTGGAAAATCTGTAACCTAGATCTTGAATTGAATATTTTCCCCATGAAATACTAGTGTTTTAAAAATTCTTTAGTTGATTATGGGGAAATACAACAAACATTTGGATCGGCTAATGTTATGCTTTCTAGACATGCAATAGCTTTGCATTTTATATGCTTTAGTAAAATGCAAATCATTTAGTCCATGTAAATATGTTATCCCCTCCTATTGGAATGCTTGGAGGGTGTGGCTGCAACATATAAAGTCTACCTCAAAATAAATCAAAACTTAGCTGAAGAGAATTTGAGTCAGTTAGGGCATGGGCACGTACATTCCACACTTAGATGTGCTTGTTATTCTGAGAATTAGAGTTTTGTGGTTGTGGTTACAGAAGCCTTTTCTCAAGTTAATGCAAATTGTGGTATTAAGACAAGAAGCAAAAAGATGGTAATTCTTAAGTGCATGCTTGTTAATCATGGTTGTAAAATGTGAATGGCCTTTGTTAGGCTAGATGAGCGTGCCTAGTTGATATACATAATATTGATGTGCCAAAAATTACTTTCATCATCTATGGAATTTAAGCAACTAAATCTGCATTCTTCATGGAAACAACGTAGAAATTGGAAGCTATTACCAAGTCAATAGGTTTAGGATTTTGGAGAACATGACATGATTCCTTATCTAAGAGTTACATCACTATCTATTTGGTTTAGTTGTAAATATCCTGTGGTAACACACTCGCAATCATTACACTTGCGTACCAAATGGTTCATTGAACTAAAAGTTGATTGCAAAAGTCCTTCACCATAAATCCAAGGAGGTTGACGATAGCAAGTTATTTTCTACAACCAAGCTCACGTAAGCAGTGACTTGTGTAGCGAGAATCTTGTAGCGCTTTAAATTAATGTGGTGATGACAGTGGTGAGTACTTGTGTACTTTGACAAATTGGCATGGATCTCTCTTTTAAATCTAGTGATTGGGAGGACAGAAAGACGCAATCCCAATATCTGCTTAAACTTTTTCTAGCTTCATTTCTCTCTTCTAAAATAACTTATAGAATTAGTGCTTGTCAACATATCAACGCAAGTTTTTTGTTTTGATACCAATCTTGAGTACATTCAATCATTATTGTCGTTTCACCACGTGTGGGGCAATATTTGTTGTTATCATGTTGTAAAATGTTTGTATTTGCATGTGACAATCTCTTATCTAAAAGCAACTACAATGGAATGTTCATTTGACATTATTATCTGCTTTGCTAGCTCTAACTTTTGGTTTTGGGTTGTCCACCACATTCAAATCTTCAATAAAATGTCTTCACAGAAAGGAAAGTTCATTACACATGGATTTTTCGTAATGCTCTTGTACTATTCTTTTTACGTTCTCTGATGTAAGATGTGATTTCTGCACAATGTGTTCACAACACATAAAACCTGTTGATGGCATGCTTATATGACCTACTTCTCCTAGGTACTCTGATAGGCTTTCTATTGTGATCAACAATTATTTTTCGAAGGCATCACGACAAGAGGTAAGGGTAGGTATATTTATCTACTCTTGGTTCAAAACCCTGCTCTTTTTCATGTAGTTGGCCCCTTGTCCATTTCTGTTTATTTACTCTTAAGTTTTAGTTGTTGTTGGCCTAAAGTAGAGCATATGAATTTTAGGCATTTTTCTGATAGAAGTTCAATTGATGCTTTTTATTTGTAGTTTATAATTCGTTTTATGTCATTTTGTCAGCTTGATGGGTTCCACTTTGACCTTATGGGTCATATAAAGAAAATTACAATGGTATGTGGCTGTATTGAATCTGTGTCATTAATTTTTACATAAAAGTTAATGTTCTAGTTTCCTCTAACATGTCAGGGAGCTATATCAAGTTGGTAAGTACAATGATTTCTAGTATCCTTGCCACATAAGTAATTGCCAATAGAAAATGAGTTTCACTGTAGATGGATATAGGACTAGGGCTAATAATATAGAATTGTCATTTAGTTGTTGTTTCTAGTATGTTTTTATAGATATATTTGCCCTCTTTTGTGATGTTGTCCAAGCGAGTCCTTGGATCTTCTTTTCCTTGTTTTATGTTTTCATTATTTGTTAATTCTCTTTGGTTGTTCGCTTTGGATTTTCCAGGAACCACACAATTAGTGTTGCCCTGTCAAAGTAGGTTAAAGCCCCACAATCCACCCATCTTTTAATTCAATTATCTTTTGCTTGCACTATGTCTCTCCTTGTTTTATCTATTTACGTAACATGCGATTTGCAGTCTCTAGGTGTACATATCCTCGCATCTACAATCTGTAAGGTATTGTTATTGTGAAGAAAGGTCGGTAGTTATCAAATCTCGTTTTGGTATTTTCTTTGATAGTTATGAAGTCAGGCTCTTATGTTTTTAGTTTTAGTTTTCTATTGCGTTGAAATGAAATACTTACTGTACTAGGAATGAGTCTGTGGTTTTCACTTTGTAAGGTGATGAAATCCAACTTTCCACCGTCTCTTTCTGACTTTCTGCTTTTTTGAGTCAAAATCATATGAAATACAACTCTAAGTTGATGTTTTTTTCTTTCATAAGCAGTATCAATAAAATAGTGTTCCTCTAATATTGGCTTAAGAGAATTTAATGGATGTTAGATAAGAAAACTAGATATTTCATAGCGCTTAACATCTTGCATTTTACTTGCAATAGAGTTGTGTCATGGTGTTGATATTTCATAAACTATTAGTCTTCTTCCCGCCCTAGATTTTGTTTCTATATCTCTTGGCTTGACATGTTTTCCATGTGTTAATTGCAAATGATGTGACATTTAATATTTTTGATAAATTTGTTGTTGGCTTAATTTGTCCGCAATTCGAGGATATAGTGTTGAATATACCCTTTAAAATATAGTCTGTTATAGTTTTTGAATTTAAATAAATTCAACAGGTAATAATAAAGTGTGCATTACTTCATGGTAGTGAGCATGATAATTTTTAGGGAGCAAACCAAAATGCCTTTTTCGCTATTTTAGTTAAAATTTAGCTCAAAAATAGTAAACATGAATGTGGATTCTCAACAGTTAACGTGGGTCAATCTATTAGGTTGAAAGTAGAAAGTATGAATATGGATGCTCAAGCAAACCTAACTTGGGTTAATCTCCAGGTTCCTCCGTTTTTGTTGAATAAGAAATAACTCATGGAACATGAAAGCAATTTATTAAAATCGTGATCTAGATGGATTTTTTTCATTCAAAATTCAATTAAAAATCTATATAGTTCTTGGGTTTGTCTGTAGAGCCTAAAATATTATCATAGAATTTATTTTCTTCGAGGATAGGATTCGAGTTTCTATTCTGTTTTTGTTTTTCATCATCTACTTTCTTCTCCGAACTATGGTTATGATAATATTTTTTATGAAAATTCTAGGCATAGGTGTGTTTGTGTCTTGAGAGAGTTTATGAGGTTGTTTTGGGGTATAATAGGCTTGACATATTTTCCAAGTGTTAATTGCAAATGATGCGACATTTAATATTTTTGCTAAATTTGTTGAGAGGTTTTCTTTTCTTTGCAAGGTTGCTTTATTTGTTTTACCGTGTGTGGTCGTGTTGAAATCCTTGTTTTGTCTTTTAATTCCATTCCAATCTTGTATCTTTCTATATTATAAAGTTTATGTTGTTTCATTGGACAAAGCCTTTTGGATTTCTAGGAGCTATGATTTTCCTTGAACTGCACATATTGGTGTTGCTCTGTCACGAGTAAGTCAATTTACCATAATCCAATCATTTTTTAATTCAATTATCTTATGGTTGTCCAACTGTCTCCTTATTTTGTCTATTTTTGTAACATGTCGTTGTGGTCTTTAGGTGTAGATATCCTGCATCTACAAATCTAAGGTACTGTTATTGTGAAGAATCATCGTTAATTCTCAAATCTGGTGGTGGTATATTCAGTTGCAGTTGTGAAGTCATGCTCTCATGTTTTCAGATTGTATTTTGCTATTGTGTTGAGATGAAGTTCTTACTATTCTTGGAACGAGTATATTGTTTTCACTCTTATGGTAATGTTATTGAGAAGAAAGGTATGTAATTCTCATGTCTCGTGTTGGTGTTTTTTTTGGTAGTTTTGAAATCATACTCATGTTTTCAAATTTAATTTTTCTATTGTGTTGAGATGAAGTTACTCTTCTTGGAACGGGTATCTGGTTTTCACTTAGTGAAGGTGATGAAATCCAACCTCCCGCTGTCTCGTTCCGACTTTTGGAATTTTGCTGTGTCAAACTTATATGTGATCTGCATGGGTGATTTGAAATGTTTTTTTTCCCGTAGGGTGTATGAAAAAAATAGTTTCTGTAATGTTGGCTTAAGAAAATTTTATGGATGTTGGATAAGAAAAGTATATATGTGATAACGCTTAACATCTTGGATTGACATTGCATTTTCCTTGCAATTAGAATGTTGTCATGGTAGTGATATTTCATAAGCTATTTGTCTTCTTCCCCGCCCTAGATTTTGTTTTGATATCTCTTGGCTAGACATGTTTTAGAAGTGTTAATTGCAATGATGTGATGTTTAATATTTTTGCTAAACTTGTTGAGGTTTTCTTTTCTTTGCAAGGTTGCTTTATTTGTTTTCCGTATATGGTGGTGTTAAAATACTTGTTTTTCTACTAATTCCATATCCAATCTGTATGCTTTTTATTATAAGGTTTCATCTTGTTTCATTGTCCTGTCATAGTAAAGTCAATTTACCATAATGCAATCATTTTTAATTAAATTATCTTATGGTTGTTCGACGTCTCCTTATTTTGTCTATTTTTGTAACATGCAGTTGTGGTGTTTAGGTGTACATATCCTGCATCTACAAAGCTAAGGTACTTTTAGTATGAAAAATCATCGTTAATTCTCACATCTCGTGGTGGTATATTCTTTTGCAGTTGTGAAGTCATGCTCTCATGTTTTCAGATTTTATTTTGCTATTGTCTTGAGATGAAGTTCTTACTATTCTCGGAACGAATATATGGTTTTCACTTTGTAAATGTGATGAATTCCAACCTATAGCCGTCTCGTTCCGACTTTCGGAATTTCCTGTGTGAAACTTATATATGATCCACATGGGTGATTTGAAATGTTTTTTCTCCATAAAAAATAGTTTCAGTAATGTGGGCTTAAGAAAATTTTATGGATGTTGGTTAAGAAAAATATATTTGTGATCACGCTTTACATCATGGATTGATATTGCATTTTCCTTCCAATTAGAATTTTGTCATGGTGGTCATATGTCATAAGCTTATTGTCTTCTTCCCACCACTAGATTATGTTTCTACATCTCTTGGCTTTACATGTTTTCCAAGTGTTAATTACAAATGAAGCGACATTTAATATTTTTGTTAAATTTGTTGAGAGGTTTTCTTTTCTTTTCAAGGTTGCTTTATTTGTTTTACCGTGTGTGGTCGTGTTGAAATACTTGTTTTTCTACTAATTTTATCTCTAATCTTGTAACTTTCTTTATTATAAAGTTTTATGTTGTTTCATTGGACAAAGCCTTTTGGATTTCTAGGAGCTATGATTTTCCTTGAATCGCACAACTTCGTGTTGCTCCTGTCATAGTAAGTCAATTTACCATAATCCAGTCATTTTTAATTCAATTATCTTATGGTTGTCCAACGTCTCCCTATTTTGTCTATTTACGTAACATGCGGTTGTGGTCTTTAGGTGTACATATCCTGTATCTACAAATCTAAGATCATTGTTATTGTGAAGAATCATCGTTAATTCTCTAATCTCGTGGTGGTATATTCTTTTGCGGTTGTGAAGTCATGCTCTCATGTTTTCAGATTTTATTTTGCTATTATGTTGAGATGAAGTTCTTACTATTCTTGGAGCGAGTATGTTGTTTTCACTTTGTAAAGGTGATGAAATCCAACCTCTCGTTGTCTCGTTCGAACTTTAGGATTTTGTTGTGTCAAACTTATATGTGATCCCCATGATTGAATTGAATTTTTTTTAGTAGGCTATATGAAAAAATAGTTTTTGTAATCTTGGCTTAAGAAAAATTTATTGATGTTGGATAAGAAAAGTATATCCGTGATCACGCTTAATATCTTGGATTGACATTGCATTTTCCTTGCAATTAGAGTGTTGTCATGGTGGTGATATTTCATAAGCTATTTGTCTTATTCCCGCCCTAGATTTTGTTTCGATATCTCTTGGCTAGACATGTTTTAGAAGTGTTAATTGCAAATGATGTGATGTTTAATATTTTTGCTAAACTTGTTGAGGTTTTCTTTTCTTTGCAAGGTTGCTTTATTTGTTTTCCGTGTATGGTGGTTTTAAAATACTTGTTTTTCTACTAATTCCATATCTAATCATGTATCTTTTTTATTATAAGATTTCATCTTGTTTCATTGTACAAAGCCTTTTGGATTTCTCTGAGCTATGATTTTCCGGAGCTGCATGACTTCGTGTTGTTCTTGGTAAAGTAAGTGAATGTTCGAAAATCTAACCATTTCTTAATTAGATTATGTTTTGATTTTCCTACGTATCCTTGTTTCGTCTATTTACTGTAACATGTAGTTGTGGTCTCTAGGTTTACATGTCCTGCATGTACAACTCTTATGATCTTGTTATTGAGAAGAAAGGTTTGTAATTCTCACGTCTTGTGTTGGTGTTTTCTTTGGTAGTTCCGAAATCATCTGTTTTGTTTTCAGATTTTATTTTGATATTGTGTTGAGATTAAGTTCTTACTATTCTTGGAGCGGGTATCTGGTTTTCACTTTGTAAAGGTAACGAAATCAAACCTCCACCGTCTAGTTCCTACTTTCGAAATTTGTTGTGTCAAACTTTTGTGTCATCCACATGGTTGAATTGAAATGTTTTTTTTGTAGGTCGTATAAAAAAATAGTTTTTGTAATGTTGGCTTAAGAAAAATTTGTGGCGTGACATGTTTTCCAAGTTATAATTGCAAATGATGTGACATTTAATATTTTTGTTAACTTGGTTGAGAGATTTTCTTTTCTTTGCAATGTTGCTTTATTTGTTTTCTTGTGTGTGGTCGTGTTAAATGCTTGTTTTTCTACTAATTCCATATCCATTCATGTATCATTCTTTATTATAAGGTCTCATCATTTTTCATTGTACAAAGCCTTTAGAATTTCTCCGAATTATCTTTTTCCAAAAGCTGCACACCTCGTGTTGCTCCTATCAAAGTAAGTGAATGTTCCAAAATCCAACCATTTTTAATTAAATAATCTTTTGATTTCCCTACTTATCCTTGTTTTGTCTATTCTTTGTAACATGCAATTGTGGTTTCTAGGTTTACATGTCCTGCATCTACTACTCTTATGGTAATGTTCTTGACAAGAGAAGTCCGTAATTCTCACGTCTTGTGTTGGTGTTTTCTTTGGTAGTTCGAAATTATACTCTTTTGTTTTTAGATTTTATTTTGCTATTGTGTTGAGATGGAGTTCTTACTATTCTTGGAATGGGTATCTGGTTTTCACTTTGTAAAGGTGATGAAATCCAACCTCCTCATTGTCTCATTCCGACTTTCGGTAATTCGTTGTGTCAAACTTATATGTGATCCACATGGGTGATTTAATTTTTTTTCCGTAGGCTTTATGAATGAAATAGTTTTTGGAAAATTGGCTTTGGAATTTTTTGGATATTGGATAAGAAAAGTATATCTGTGATCATACTTAACAACTTGCATTGACATTGCATTTTCCTTGCAATTAGAGTTTTGTCATGGTAGTGATATTTCATAAGCTATTTGTCTTCTTTTTGCCCTAGATTTTTTTCTACATCTCTTGACTGACATGTTTTCCAAGTGTTAATTGCGAATGACGCGACTTTAATACTTTTGTAAATTGGTTGAGAGGTTTTCTTTCCTTTGCAAGGTTGATTTGTTTGTTTTACTATGTGTGGTAGTCCTGTTCAAATGCTTGTTTTTCCACTAATTCCATATCCAATCTCGTATCTTTTTTATTATAAGGTCTCATCTTTTTCATTGTACAAAGCCTTTTGGATTTCTATGAGCAATGTTTTCTCGAGAGTGCACAACTTGTGTTGCTCCTGTCAATGTAAGTGAATGTTTCAAAAAGCCAACCATTTTTAATTAAATTATCTTGTGGTTGCCCTACGTATTCTTGTTTTGTCTATTTACGTAACATGCAATTGTTGTCTCTAGGTTTACATGTCCTGCATCTACAACTCTTATGGTAATGTTATTGAGAAGAAAGGTCCGTAATTGTCACGTCTTGTGTTGGTGTTTTCTTTGATAGTTCGAAATCATATTCTTTTGTTTTCAGATTTTATTTTGCTATTGTGTTGAGATGAAGTTCTTACTATTCTAGGAATGGGTATCTTGTTTTTACTTTGTAAATGTGATGAAATCCAACCACCAGCCGTCTCGTTCCCACTTTCGAATTTCGTTGTGTCAAACTTATATGTGATCCACATGGGTGGTTTAAAATGTTTTTTTTCCGTAGGCTTTATGAATAAAATAGTTTTTGTAATGTTGGCTTTGGAAAATTTTATGGATGTAAGATAAGAAAAGTATATCTGTGATCACACTTAACATGTTGCATTGACATTTTATTTTCCTTGCAATTAGAGTTTTGTCATGGTAGTGATATTTCGAAGCTATTTGTCTTCTTCCCGCACTAGATTATGTTTCTACATCTCTTGGCTTGACATGTTTTCCAAGTGTTAATTCCAAATGATGCGACATTTAATATTTTTGTTAAATTTGTTAAATCTCCTACATCTACAACACTTAAGGTATTGTTATTGTGAAGAAATATCAGATATCTGACATTTCTTGTTGGTATTTTCTTTTGCGATTCAAATCATGCTCTCCTTGTGTTATTTTACGTGGCGGTTGAGAAGTCATTTCTCATATTTTCAGAATTTATTTTGCGAATTTGTTGAGATGTTCTTATTGTACTTGGAAAAGATATCTTTTTTCACTTTGAAAGGTGATGAAATTCTCACAATTACATCCAGATGAGCGCCAATATATCACGAGCTCTTATTTTCATGTAACCGCTACGACTAGTGTTGCCCCTGTCAAAGTAAGTCAATGTACCAATATCCAGCCATATTTTAATTAATTTGTCTTTTTGGTGCCTGACATCTCCTTGTTTTGTCTATTTCTTCAACATGCGATTCATGGTCTCTAAGGTATTGTTATTGTGAAGAAAGAAGCTGTAATTCTCACATCTCGTGGTGTTATTTTCTTTGGCGGTTGTAAAGTCATGCTCTCATATTTTCAGATTTTATTTTATTATTTTGTTGAGATGAAGTTCTTACTTGTACTTGGAGCAGGTATGTGGTTTTCACTTTGTTATGTGATGAAATTCTCGCAACTCTTTCCGGATGAGGTTGAAATATATGAGGAGATATGATTTTCCAACAACTGCATAATTAATGTGTACCCCTGTCAAAGCAAGTTAATGTACCAAAATCGAACTATCTTTTACTTAAATCATCTTTGGGTTGCTCGATGTCTTTCTATTTTGTCTATTTCTGTAACAATCGGTTGTAGTCTCTAGGTGTACATATCCTACATTTACAACTCTAAGGTATTATTATTGTGAAGATAAGTCAGTAATTCTCACATCTCGTGGTGTTATTTTCTTTGGCGGTTGTGAAGTCATGATCTCATGTTTTCGATTTTATATTGATATTTTGTTGAGATAAAGTTCATACTTGGATTTGAAGCAGTATCCGGTTTTTACTTTGTTAGGTGATGAATTTCTCAAACTACTTCCACATGAAGCGTCGATATATCACGAGCTATGATTTTCCAACAACTTCACAATTAGCGTAGCCCTTGTCAATGTAAGTCGAGTGTACCAATATCCAGCCAACTTTTAATTTGATTATCTTTTTGTTGTGCAACGTCTCCTAGTGTTGTGTATTTACGTATCATGCGAGTTGTCGTCTCTAGGTGTACATATCCTGCATCTACAACTTTAAAGTATTGTTATTGTGAAGAAAGGTCGATAATTCGCACATCTTGTGTTGGTATTTTCTTTGGCGATTGTGAAATCATGCTCTCATGTTTTCAGTATTTTATTTTGCTATTGTGTTGAGATGGAGTTACTATTCTTGGAACGGGTATCCGGTTTTCACTTTGTAAAGGTGATGAAATCCTACCTCCTGCCGTCTCGTTACGATTTTTAGAATTTGTTGTGAAGAGGCGCCAATATATCACGAGCTCGATTTTCAAGTAATCGCACAGACTAGAGTTGTCCTCGTCAAAGTAAGTCAATGTACCAATATCCAGCCATATTTTAATTAATTTATCTTTTGGTGCTCGACATCTCCTTGTTTTGTCTATTTTTGTAACATGGAGTTGTGGTCCAGTATGTGTAAGATATTGTTATTGTGAAGAAAGAAGCTGTAATTCTCACATCTCGTGGTGTTATTTTCTTTGACAGTTGTAAAGTCATGCTCTCATATTTTCAGATTTTATTTTATTATGTTGTTGAGATGAAGTTCTTAGTCTACTTGGAGCGGGATGTGGTTTTCACTTAGGTGATGAAATTCTCACAACTACTTCCGGATGAGGCACAAATATGTGAGGAGATATTATTTTTCAACAACTGCACAACTAGTATTGCCCTTGTCAAAGTAAGTTACTATACAATAACATGCTCTCTTTTAATTTAATTATCTTTTGATTGCTCGACGTGTCCTTTTGTCTATTTCTATTACATGCGATTGTAGTCTCTAGGTGTACATATCCTGCATCTACAACTTTAAGGTATTGTTATTGTGAAGAAAGGTCGGTAATTCTCACATCTCGTGATGGTATATCCTTTGGCATTTGTGAAGTCATGTTCTCATGTTTAGATTTAATTTTGCTATTTTGTTTAGATGAAGTTCTTACAGACACTTGGAAGGGATATCTTTTTTCGATTTGAAAGGTGATGAAATTCTCACAATTACTTCTAGATGAGGCGCCAATATATCACGAGCTATGATTTTCTAGCAATCGCACAACTCATCGTTGTCCTTGTCAAAGTAAGTCAATGTACAAATATCCGACCATATTTTAATTAATTTATCTTTTGTTGCCCGACATCTCCTTGTTTTGTCTATTTCCAGTAACATGCAGTTGTAGTCTCTAGGTGTACATATCTTGCATCTATAACTTTAAGGTATTGTTATCGTGAAGAAAGGACGGTAATTCTCACATCTCGTGGTGGTATTTGCTTTGGCAGTTGTGAAGTCATGTTCTCATGTTTTCAAATTTTATTTTGCTTTTATGTTAAGATGTTCTTACTTGTATTTCGAACGGTTTGGTTTTCACTTTGTTAGGTGATGAAATTCTCACAACTACTTCCACATGAGGCGCCAATATATCACTGAACTATGATTTTCCAACAACTTCACAACTAGTGTAGCCCTTGTCAATGTAAGTCAATTTACCAATACCCGACCATCTTTTAATTTAATTTTCTTTTGGTTAATCCATCTATTTCTTCAATTCGAGGATATGGTGTAAAAATATACCCTGAAAAATATTGTTGGTATAGTGTTTGAATCTCAATCAATTCAAAAGGTAATAATAAAGTGTGCATGACTCCATGGTATTGAGCATGGATTTGATGATTATTTTTGGGAGAAAACCAAAATGCCTTTTTATCTATTTTAGTTCAAATTTAGCTCAAAAATAGAAAACATGAATGTGGATTCTCAACAACTAACTTGGGTCAATCTCTTATGTTGAACGTAGAAAGTATGAATATGGATGCTTAAGGAAACCTAACTTAGGTCAATCTATAGGTTCTCCGTTTCGCAAAACATTTCCAAATTAAGTTGAATAAAAATTAAGCATGGAACATGAAAGCAATTTATTTAAATATGGTGATCGAGATGGAATTTTCTTTTTCATTTTAGATTCAACTAAAAAATCTACCTACTTCTTGGGTTTGTCTGTATAGCTTAAAATATTATCATAGAATTCATTATCTTGGGGGATAGGTTTCTATGTTGTCATTGTTTTGTCATCATCTCCTTTATTTCCTATAAGATGGAATGCACTAAAATGAGGTGATGATATTTTTTATGAAAAATCCATGTAGAGGTGTGTTTGCGTGCTGAAGGAGTTTATTAGGTTGTTTCGGGGTATAATAGGTTTTTTCATTAACAATCTCTCATGATTTATGTTGCAACATCTCTTCTGTTATTGGAGGGTTTGTTTTCCTTTTCTCTTTTTGCTATGGTTATTCTATTTAAAATTGTTTTTTGTCTCATTACTTCTAGATGGTACTTGTTTTACTTATAGATTTTCTTTTCTTTGCAAGGTGTTTTATTTGTTTTGCCGTATGTGGTTGCACTGGAATGCTGGTTTTCTTTTCTAATTCCACCTCAAATCCTATATCTTTCTTTATTATAGAGTTTCATCTTGTTTTATTGTATCAAGCCTTTTAGCTTTCTACGAGCTATGATTTTCCAGGAACTGCACAACTAATCGTCGCCTTTGTCATAGTAAGTCAAAATCCCACAACCCAACCATCTTTTAATTCAATTATCTTTTGGTTGTCCTATGTCTTCTTGTTTTGTCTATTCCTATTATTGGAATGGGTACTTGTTCACTTTTTAAGGTGATGTCCAACTTCCCACATCACTTTTTGACATTCTGCATTTGTTGCGTCAAACTTAAATTTGATCCACATGGTTGATTTGAAATGTTTTTTTATAAGCTATTTCAAAAAAAAATATTGTTTTTGTAATGTTGGCTTAAGAGAATTTTATGGATATTGGATAAGAAAAGTAGATTTGTGATCACACTTAACATCTTCCATTGACATTGTTTTTTCCTTGCAATTAGAGTTGTGTCACGGTGTTGATATTTCATAAACTATTTGTCTTCTTCCCGTCCTTGATTTTTTCTACATCTCTTGACTTGACATGTTTTGCACATATTAATTGCAAATGATGCGACATTTAATATTTTTACTAAATTTGTTGGCTTAATTTGTCTACAATTCAATGATATAGTGTTGAAATATACCTCGTAAAATATAGTTTTATAGTTTTTGAATTTCAATCATTTCAAAAGGAACTAATAAAGCGTGCATGACTCCGTGGTTGTAGCATGGATTTGATGATAATTTTTACTGAGCCAACCAAAATGTCTTTTGAGCTATGTTAGTTAAATTTTAGCTTAAAATAGAAAATATAAATGTGGATTCTCTAACAAACTAACCTTGGTCAATCTCCAAGTCATTTCTTTTTCAAATCATTAACTCATGGAACATGAAAGGAATTTATGAAATTGTGATCTAGATGGAATTTTCTTTTTCATTTTAGATTCAATTAACAAATCTACATGGTTCTTGGGTTTGTTGGTAGACCATAAAATATCACCAAAGAGGGTTTCGAGTTTGACATGGATGAGATTGCTTGATGAGATCAAGTTCAATTTCATTTGCCTCTTATATGGGGATCACTTTTAACTTTTGTAATATCATGTTTGGCTTCAAATTCATGAATTTGAATTCCAATTTCTTCACCTAGCTTGTAGTTCTTCGATTATTACTATTTAATTCTTGAAATTCCTAATACTAACTTAAGGTTTGATTATTCAAAGTAAGCTAAAATCTTATCTAATAAAGAGATTTTAACTAGTATCTTGTGATAAAACATATGCTCCTAGAATTAACTTTATTTTCTTTGATTGCAACACTTTTGTTTTTCTAATAGTTAGGATTATTGCCCCTCTTATGTTAATGGTTGATGAGTTTGCGATTGGAAATGTTTAGGTTTCTATGTTGTCATTGTTTTGTCATTATTTTCTTTCTTTTCCTATAAGATGGACTGCATTGAAATGAGGTTATGATGATATTTTTTTATGAAAATTCCAGGCATAAATATGATTGAGTGCCGAGAGAGTTTATTAGGTTGTTTCGGTGTGTAATAGGTTTTTTTTACTAACCATCTCTCATAATTTTTGTTGCATCATCCCTTTAGTTTTTTAGCTTTTTTTCCATATTTACTCTTTTCATGTGATTATTCTACTTCAACCTAGTTTTTTTTTTCTGTTGCTTCTAGCTAATACCGTTTGTACTTGGAGGTTTTCTTTTCTTTCCAAAATGCTTTATTTATTTTACCATGTTCGGTTGCTTTTTGTTGTTTTTTCTGTGTTGTTGCTTTGCTTTTTTGCTTTTTCTTTTTGCTTTTAAATGATGATTCTCTATTTTGTTGTGCATCCTAGGCTACTAAGTGAGGCTACATTTGCTATTTTTTCCATTGGGTTGGTTTTTTCATTCGTAGTTGTTAGTTGGGGATCACTTTTAACTTTTATGTTGATGGTTCCTGAGTTTGGGGATGAAATTGCTTCGATGAGACCAAGTTTAATTTCGTTTGCCTCTTAATTAGGGATCACTTTTAACATTTGTGTTGATGGTTGCTTGAGTTTGTGGATGGAATTGCTATGTGTTGTTGTTTTCTTTTAGGGGTATTTTTGAATTAAAAGGATGTTTCTTTTTTTCCATGGGGTTGGTTTTCTCATGCTCTTAATTAGGGATCACTTTTAACTTTTATGTTGATTGTTTCTAAGTTTGTGGATGAAATTGCTTCAGTAGACTAAGTTCAACTTCATTTGTCTTAGTTAGGGATCACTTTTAACTTTTGTGTTGATGGTAATTGGGTTTGTGGTTGGAATTGCTCTGTGTTGTTGGTTTCTTTGTTTTTTTTTTTTATTTGAAGCATGGTTCTCTATTTTTTGTGCATCCTAGGATACCAAGTAAGGCCACATTGTTGTGGTTTTTTCCATTGGGTTGGTTTTTCATTCGTTGCTTTTAGTTAGGGATCACTTTTAACTTTATGTTGATGTTTGCTTAGTTTGTGGATGAGATTGCTTCAATAGATCAAGTTCAATTTTGTTTACCTCGTAGTTGGGGATCCCTTTTAACTTTTGTATTCATAGTTGCTGAATTTGTGGATGGGATTGTTAAGTGTTGCTTTTTTGGGTTTTTTTTGATTTAAAAGGATTTTTCTGTATTTTGTTGTGCATCTTAGGCTTTGAAGTAAGGTTATACTTGCTTCTTTTTCATTAGGTTGGATTTTTCATCCATTGGTATTAGTTAGGGTTCATTTTAACTTTTATGTTGATTGTTACTGAGTTTGTGGATGAAATCGCTTTAGTAGACCAAATTCAATTTTATTTGTCTCTTAGTTAATGCTTTTCACATTGTGGTTCCTAGATGATCACTTTCATTTTGATTTTCCTTACAAGTATAGTTGTTTCCATTATGTTTATCAATTATGTTTACCCTCTTTTGTGATGTCATCTAGGCCTTGCTCTTTTAACATTTATCATATGGTTCTAGGATATTAATTAATTTAGCAATATTGATATGCTTATGATAGCGCTATGAGGAGTTGTTTTATCATTAGCCTAGATGTGCATCCTAACAAAATTTGAGACCATAGGTCATGTATAATTTATTTCTTGTTTAATTTCTTTGAAAAAACATGTGTTATTTTTAGAAGTTGTCCACTAGTCTACCCAAATACACTTCTTCAACAACTCAATGGAATTTAAGACCTTATGTCATCAAGTAATTACAAATTTATGTTGCATGTTTCTAAATTTTTCTTTAATTAATTTATAATTCTTACATTAATATTTTAATTAGCCAAGCTATTCTTATCCTAAAGAAAGAAAATGATGAAGATGTTTAAGACTTGAATTGAATTTGTATCATAACTTGCAAAAACAATAGAACCACAATTTTGTTGTACAATGTTGGAAAAGTCTTTTAGTTTGAAGAAAGAGTTAGTTCAAATAAATCTATAGACTATAAGAATTAATTCCTTCTAGCTCTTTGTTTCCTTGTCAAAAGAGGAAAAAAAGTTGATTCCTCTTTAATTAGGCCTTCCAACCTTTAAGAATAGAAAATGCATTGAACTCTACACAATCGTGCCACATGAACTATGATAACATTATTCATTACATTCTAGATGGATGAACTCTATCAATGGAATAATGGTTTTAGCGATAAAATATTAGAAATTCAACCTATCAATGCAAGTTTTTATTAATGAGATGAGTATGTCATGACATCTCTATAGTTTATGGTAGAATTAGGCTTCCATTTCATTAGAAGCCTAATTCGAGTAAAATTGAGGTGATAAGAAGTTTTGAAGACAAAATTTAACTGACACAACCTATTTCTGGGTTTTTTCCAAAATTTACTTGAAATAAAAAAATAACAAAAATATAATAATAATAAGGGTGACATGGGGAAAAGAAATTAAGTTGGGGCAAGTTTTTATTAATGAGATGAGTATGTCATGACATCCCTATAGTTTTGGTAGAATTATGCTTCCACCTCATTGGAAGCCCAATTCAAGTAAAATTAGGGAGATTAGAAGTTTTGAAGACAAAATTTATCTCCAACAACCTATTTTTCGGGTTTTTTTCCAAAAATTACTTGAAATAAAAATAAAATAACAAAATAAAATAATAATAACATGGGGAAAAGAAATTAAGTTGAGGATTTTTGATGAATTTAAGAGTCTAATTGTACCTCTATCGTGCTCTAAAATGAAGGAAGATGTAAATTCAAGTCTAAAAATAAATAATTATAGGATAAATCAGCATAAAAAATTAAGTAGAAAGGCATAAATAAATTTTAATGAGCCAACTTGATTGAATCCTCAGTCAAATTGAAGTTTCATTCTATTCATAAATTAATTTAATACCCAATTAAATAATTTAATTAAGTGTAAGGATTTAATTAGACTTTAAATGGAGTCAAAATAATTTTATTAAGGGCTTAATAGATTGGAAATTAAGTTTGGAAGCCTAATTCAAGTAAAATTGAGAAGATCAAGATTTTCAGAGATGAAATTTAAATTTTTTACCAAGTCAATTGATTGAAATTGGGGTTGCAATTAAATCAAAGTTATCAAAAGATAAAGAACTAAGTTAAACTTTGGTAGGAAAAAAGAGTCGAACTAAGTATGATCACTTCATTTTCTTCCATAAATTTTCGCTAAAAGATTCTTGTCTTGGTACCAACTTTGCGAGTATATTTAATGTATTTATCCTACACCAAATTTGACAAGCCTTGTGCGAAAATAATCACTATGTTAAGCTATGGTCAACTTTCATAGATTAACTCTCTTTCCTAAATTTTCGTTGAAAAACTCATGTTGTGGTACCAAATTTACATGCATATTTAATGCATTTATCCTTCACCGAATTTGACAAACCTTGCGTGAAAATGATAATCTGATTCTTGATTATGCAAGCGTATGGTCAGTTTTTGTTGATTGACACCACACGCACATCGGTTCAACCCCAAGAGTGACACCTTAGGCAGCCCACTGTAGTTGTCAAATGTGATGGTTCATAACACCTTTGAGCCAATGATTGGGATAGTTTTGCTTTGAATCAACGGTTGAAATTTTATGCCAGTATAGACTAGATTACCCTCTTCCTCCAATGATAAATAGAGATGAAATCTATGGTCTAAAGGGGCAGAAACCAGAAGCCAAAATTGAAGAAAAAACATTCTTCCCAGTTTTCCCGTTTAAAACTCCTTTTTGTTTCAACTCATTGTTTTTACTGGTTAATTATTAATATTCTTGCAATATTTTTGTATTTTTAATGTTATTTCAAAAGGGTCTGTCAAGGCCTTGCCGACAACCATGCTTATGTCATGCCCTGCAACCTACCATTATTACCATACCGCAATACACCATTTTCTTGCACTCGTAACACCATTTCCTACACTAATCCAATATCCTACAACGTGCACAATGAGTCTGTCGCACGTCGCCGAGTGGCATCCCGGAGGGTTTTATCTCATCAGAAGTTTAGGAGTCGCAACCTAGCTGTTGAGGGTCGTTAGGAAAACCCGGTTGCACAGGTTTGGTTAGAGATTTAAGGGTAGAGGACTGGTTGCGTAAAGAGGAATGTATTAGCACCTCTAGTACGCCTTACCTGAGGTAAGCTGCATTGTGTATTTGGATGTGATTTTTAATGTTTTGATGGACCATATTTTATTATGAGCTCATGAACCCAAAAATAGGAAAAAGATTCGTGTAGGTGGATGAGTTTTTCCAAAAAAATATTCCGATTAAAAAATAATTGGTCACCGCTTAGAATAACTAAGAATTTCTTTGGTTATTTCTAGATTTTTAAATATCGATCTACTTGTAGGTCCAACATTTACTATCTAAATTTAATCTTTAATCCTCATGAACTAATTTCGCAATTTATTTCAAAATAGGTTGATTCGTAAAAATCAGTAACCTCTCGAATAACTCCGGGATTTTTTATCATTTCTAGATATTTAAATTTTAATTGTGGGTTTGATATTTACTATCCGAATTTAACCATTAATTCTCATCAAATAATTTCGTGATTTATTTCAAAATAGGTCGATTTAGAAAAATCGATCACTTTTTATCATTTCTAGATATTTAAATATTATCCTACTTATAGGTACAACATTTACTATATGAATTTAACTATCAATCCTCATGAACTAATTTCACGATTTATTTCAATATAGGTCAAATCCTCAAGATTTAATAAACTTGTTATTCAATTTAGAGTAATTTTACTGATTAAGCTTTAGTCGTAGGAATTTTATTTTTATAGTTTTATGGTCTCATTTTCTTAAATAAATGAACAAATTAAATACACACATACATTCTCCTTTTCATTATATTTTACAAATAGTAATTAAAAAATACACTAAAAATCCAATATATACATAAACACCTAAAATTACAAAAATATTGGACTTCGAGAATAGTGCCATAAACGAGGAATACGGGTGACGATGCGAGGGCATTGGTGGTGTGTCGACACACGTGCCCTTGTCACTCGGTGGCGTGCTAGCCCACGCGTTGTCGTCGATGAAGACACAAGACGAGACACAGATCAACTTCCTCTTCTCTCTTTCACCGTGATGAACTTCACGATGACCTGCAAAACAAAGACAAACACAAAAGCATAAAATCAATTTCATTATCATTATTACTATACTCGATGTGGTGGTCGATCCGTTGGTCGGTGATGGGTTGTGTTGTCGTGGGTGTATGGTCAACGTTGTTGTCGGAGGATGGGGAAGGAGAGGAAGAGGGTGTTTGGGAGTGCGGTGTAACCAGTGGTGTAGAAAAAATGAGTGTTTTGAGTGTTTTGTTAATGTAGATTGTTGAAAAGACAGTGGACCTCACCTCAAAAATCTATTAAATTTGTGATTCACAAAAAACAATAAATTGTTGTTTTTATGTGTTTGGTGAGGGGGCACTGATAATTAAGAGAATAAATAAATATATACTAATTATAATTACTAGGGGGCCTCATGAAAAATAAATAGATGGGATAATTATAATTAGTATTATATTAGAGAGAGAATGAATATTTATATACTAATTATAATTAATATTATTATTTTTGTTGTTTTATTTATTATATTTTCTTATAAATTTTAATTATTTATATATATATATACATATATATATTGTTTTTAAAAAACAATATGTATACACACACATATACTTTAAAGTAATTTCACAAGTTCAAAACAATATGAAAAATTTGGTAATCAAACACTTGAAACTACTTTCATTAACATCAAACTCAACCACAATTTTAATCAAACACTTTAAAAATTATTTTAAACCACGGATAAAGTGCTTTTCATTAACTCTTTTTAAATCTTAACTACAAAAGCAAAAGCAATACCGGTCACACCCAAGACAGAGGGTGCTTGGTTATGGTTATTATCTGTTGAGGAAGAGGGACGCAGGGGAGCAGATTAGCGAGACCATGGTGGTTGGTGGTGGTCGACGGCACAGACAAAATAGGGATAGGTCGTGGATGAGAGTAGTGGGCGAGAGAGGGAGATGGGCTGCAACTAGAGAGGAAGAGGGATGATTGGGGTGCAACTGGTTGAAGGAGACTGTAGGGGTTGTTGGTATGGTTAGCGATGAGCAGCCATTGTAGCACCTTCCGATGCCTCTCCGACCACTACGAACCAATATTCCTTAAGCCACCACCACTGGTAGAACCAAATAAACATTCTCCTTCTCCTTCATTATTTACTATTCTCTATGAACACTAGGGAGTGAAGGAGTGAATTAATTCACTCCCTACTATTCACTTGCATGTGAATAGTAGGGAAGGCTAGACATTCTATTTCACTCGACTGCATTCTTGGCCCACATGGTTGGGCTAGCCCATGTTGGGTCGGTCCAATTCCATTTTTTTTTAAAAGTATAAAAATATAATAATTGCATTTTTAGAAAAAACAAAATGTGATGTTTTCGTGCATATGACCAAATTCAGTGGTTTTTTCAAACATATTTTTTGGGAAAAAACAAATATAACATCTTTCTCATATTTTGAAACAAAAATTGGATATTGTAACCTATTTACAATTATCTATTGGAATTTGACCAAAATATCAAAAAAAAATAATTATTATGTTTTAGCTATCAGAGTGTAAAAAATTACATTATAAAAGTACACCTGCAGATGGTATAAAAATGTTTCTAATGTGTTGTTAAACTTTAGACCCTATAATGGATAGGTTTTAACCCAATGAGGTAGAGACTCCCACGAAGAGAGATCTACTTTGAGCCTTAGAAAAACCATCGAATAAAAATTTTTACTTATAAAAGCATAAACAACGGTATGAATTAATGACATCATGGATTTTAATTCCACAAAAAACCAAAATCTAGGTTAGATAGGGAGTAGTGGTTTTCCCAGGAGTTTCAATTGGAGTTTATAATTGTGAAATATTCAACTATGAACTGAGTGTTTACTTGCTAATGACAATAACACTATGTCCCAACCATTTCTTGTAAACCCCTACGCTATCTTCACGTAGATGGTCACTAGACAGTTCATACACCTTTTAAGACCAGGTAGAAAACTTATTCTTCATATAATAACTTAGAACTTGTCTTTAGGATACAAACTCTTTAATGATCCATTTTTTAAACCTTGCAGAATTTATCAAACCAAGACCATGACTTCCATGACCTTTTTGAAATACAGGGAAAAATATGAGATGATGCAATTAATTGAAGGAGAATGCCCAAGGACTAAGTTTCATGAATTACCATGACTGCTCCATTGAAAATATAAAAAACTTATGTCAATCTTGGGATATGTAGATGAGACATTGTTTGAAAGAAAATACAGAAGAAATGCTCTTTAATGAAAATTCCATTTCGTGTTTCAATAGTCAAAGCCCTTACACATTTTTGGGAACCTAGTTATAGATGCTTCACCTTTGAGGATGTTGACATGACATCTATCATTGAAGAGTATGCTCAAATCCTAAAATTTTCTCATAACCCTCAGTAAGTTTATTTCATACAAATGATTGAGCATACAACCCAAAAGGTCACTAAGTTGTTATGCTTTGATCAAATAGACCAAATACTCATCTACTGAGGGTTTCAAGTGGAAAATGATTGAGAGCAAGTTAACGATGGATAAAGATAAAGGGAGGCTCGGAGAAGAGATATATTGATAGGTGACTTTTGCTTTATTATTATTCCCTTCAAAAGCCACTAGGATTATTAGTTTTGAAGTTGTTAGTGCCTTCATCAAATATAAGCAAGTTAAGAATAATCTCATTTCAGCTATATTAGTTGAGACCTTCGTGTCTCTGAACCATTGTAGATTAAGCGGGAAAGGAGCAATGCGGTGTTAGATTCCTTTATTTATGTTAATCGCTGAGTCATTTGGAAATCCCAGAGAAGTTTTCAATAATTTCTAGTGGTTTAACACGAGGCTTCTTGGGATGGACCTAAATGAAGAATGGAGGGACCTAGATGAAAAGGCATGGGTGAAGAAATATCCGGTACTCCTAAAAGTAATTACGGATGGAAGCCCCTTGGTAAGTGGTTCAACTTATCTTATGAGTTGTGGTGATAAAGCATGGGTCTTGCTAGTTGGCTTAACTTGATATATTAGTTATTCACCCTCATTACTAACCGGTAGTTGGGAGGGACACAGGGTTGGCTGAATACACCAGCTCAATCGAAAAGTTAATTCATTGGTTGAGCTTGAAGTTATTAGTAGCGACTAGGAACAACTTGTTATAGTTGGCAAGGAAATCCACCAAATAAAGTTAGTTAGTCCTAACTATTTAATATGGAGGAGTTCTGAAACATTCTAGAGTGTAATGAAGCAAAACCAAATGCAAGATGAATCACTTGTTATCACTAGGCTAAAAGAATGAGAGTTGATGAAAGAGACATGCAAGGAGACATGGAGAAATTAACGATTGAACTTAGTAACAATAAAAGTCATCGAGATTCCTCAAATTTAGAAAGTGAGAATTCATCAGTAAACTTGTAAACTTCTTCTCTTTATTATTTTCCACACTTGTGAATGGTGGATTCGTGATTCATTTATAGCAGTAACTCATTTGTCTGTTATGCAACAAGAATCAATTCTTGTTGTGCCTGCCACCTGTTTGTTACAATTTTGTTTCTTCAATTCAGTTTTGTGCAGTGCAGCTTGGATGGTGAATTGTTATTGTTCTCTAATCCTTTCATTCTAACACTCAAAGAACAACTCCTAAAGGAAGAACAGACGAGGGCTTCTCTAAAGCAACAATTGACAGGAAACTATGAGCAGATTAATGAGTTGATTAGAGAAAAGAGCCCAATAGAAGAAAGGAGTACCTGATATGATGACTTAGCCGTTTGTTTGTTGGAAAATGGTTTCCTTTGGAAAGTGAATTCGGGAAAGTGTTATGGAAATCGAATCGGAAAACACTTTCCAGTGTTTGTTTGTGTTATGGAAAATGAATCGGAAAATAATTTATTAATAAATTAATTTTTTCAAATGGAAAATGAACTGGAAAACACTTTCCAGTGTTTGTCTGTGTTATGGAAAATGAACTGGGAAAATAAATTATTAATATTTTATCTTTTTCAAGTATATTAAAATAATGAGGAACAAATCTTACAGATTAAAAGTTGAATGAGAATGAAATTGAAAAATATAATTTCATAAATTATCTCAAATAAAATAAATAATATTATAAAATTTTAAAAAAATGAAAGGTGAATAAATTAAAATAATAATAATTAACATTTCATAAATTATTTCAAATAAAATAAGTAACAATAAAAAAAATAAGGACCAAATTTGATAGATAAAAAATTTCAATAAGAAAATGATAAGAAAAAAGCAAATAACAATTATAAAAATAAGGAGCAAAATTATTATAAAAATTAAATTTTAAGAGATGAAATTGAAAAATAAATATTCAAAATAAATTATATATAGCAATCAAAAGTTTGAGGATCAAATTTGATATAATCAGCAAATAATGATATTTCTAAATTTTTTATAATTTCCGGAAAGTGTTTTCCCCTCAAATTTTCCGGAAAACACTTTCCTGAAAACCAAACCAAATTTTTCTTCGATCGGAAAGTGTTTTCCGTTGACTAATTTTCCAAAATACAAACAAACACAGGAAAGTTTGGAAAGTGGTTTCCGGAAAATGAATTCGAGAAACAAACACAACTTTAAAGAAACAAGTATTGCAGCGGATATTCCGTTGCAAATTGAATTTGCAACGGATTTTCATTTTAATTTGCAACGGCATTTCCACTAAATGAAAATGAATCCGTTGCAAATGCAACTTTCCGAAAGTGAAATCGATATTTGTTTGTGTTATGGAAAATGAACTGGAAAATAATTTATTAATAAATTAATTTTTTCAAGTATATTAAAATAATGAGGAACAAATCTTACAAATTAAAAAGTTGAATGAGAATGAAATTGAAAAATGTAATTTTATAAATTATCTCAAATAAAATAAATAATAATCAAAATAATATTATAAAATTTTAAAAAATGATAAGAAAAAGCAAATATCAATTATAAAAATAAGGACCAAAATTAATATAAAATTAAATTTCAAGAGATGGAATTGAAAAATAAATATTCAAAACAAATTATATATAGCAATCAAAAGTTTGAGGATCAAATTTGATATAATCAGCAAATAATGATATTTCTAAATTTTTCACAACTTCCGGAAAGTGGATTCTGTCCAAATTTTCCGTAAAACACTTTCCTGAAAACCAAGCCAAATTTTTCTTTGACTGGAAAGTGTTTTCTGTTGACTAATTTTCCAAATGCAAACAAACACAGGAAAGTTTGGAAAGTGGTTTCCTGAAAATGAATTCGAGAAACAAACACAACCTTAATAACGACTATCTAAGGCAATGAACATGTAGACCAAGAATTAATGGCCTCAATGAAAGAGAAAGGGATTAATCACTATTAGCTGAAATGGGAAGCTCATAGAGAAAAAAAAGGTAGCTAGTCTTGCCATTGAAGAGGAAAAGATTTGAGAACCCGATACCAAGTAGCTGAATCAGATTGAAAATGAGATGGAAGAAAGAAAGGTAGCTGAATCGGATATGAGAAGGTACTAAAAAGGGTGTCATTAGCAACGAGCTTTGCAACGACAAAATTCCTTGCTACATTTGCATCTAGAAATCGTTTAGCAACGAATATTCCATTGCTAAACGAATTGCAAAATTAATAATAAAAAAGAAACAAGTATTGCAACGGATTTTCATTTTAATTTGCAACGGCATTTCCAACTAAATGAAAATGAATCCGTTGCAAATGCAACTTTGCAACGGCAAAACACACCGTTTCGCCTTTTACATTGAATTCCTCTTTCCCGGTCACTCTTACTCACATTTACTCTCATTTACCAATCATCACCAAACACCAGCTCAATCTCTTCTTCCCGAAAATTGTAGCATTTTTTGTCAATCAATCCCGGCCTCATCAGCTCTAAGCCCTTCTTCTCTTTTTTCTCTTCTTTTTCGGTTTGGTCACCTTCACTCTCTAAAACCAGAAGATGTTCTCTCTCTGGATCCCTCTCGGTTCATCAGCAAAATCAGCCATCAACGCCACTGAACACCACCTCGTCAGAATCCTCCCCTCTGCACAAGAAACCCAGCTGCAACGCCACTGTGCACCTTTGGAACACCACCTCGCCGGCGACGAGCTTCAGCAACCCAGCAGGCCCCTCACCACCACAACAAAGGTATGGTCACCATTTCAAAATTCAAAATTCTGCTAACTAGTGATATGATGAACTTGTTTGTGTCCTGTTGTGCTTTCTTTTGTCGCAATAACTTGTTAATGACCAATGCTTGATGAATCCCTTATGATGCTCTTGACTGGAAAAATAAATCACCAACACACCTTGTCAAGATAGTGGCTTAAATGGGGCAATTCTCTGGGTTTTCTACCTCGTTACCTATGGTGGAAGATGATTTAAGACTGTTGTTACATATGCCAAGCAAGCCATGTGATGCGAACCTCGAGATCACGTGGTCACGCAACCCACACACAAAGACAAGCAATCCGGAAAGCCAAGTAAATCAGGTTTGATAGGAGTGTGACACAAAGATAACTTGTACCTAGGCACCAGCACTATTGGAAATGAAAACCCCACCCAACGAATATAGATTCGCGAACAAGAAGTATAAGGATGTTCTTCGATAAGTTGTTTTCAGTTCTTTAGAGAACCAAGGAAGGAGATTATCGCAGCAACACACAAGTGCTGCAAGGAAGTTTATTGATCTGAAATTTTCATCCCTTACATGTTTGGTTATGCCTCTATTTATACTCGACTCTAGACTTAAAGAAACCCTAATGGACCCCCTTTATGTGGACTTATATGAAGTCCACTTACAATTGACCCAAATAAGAAATAATAACCCAAAAACTAAGAAGAAAATAATAAAAATCTGAATATTACCATCCTAAATATGCTACAATCAAATTTGTGTTGTTGCCCCTTTCCTTTGATGTCCTTGATTAGCTTGGATAAATTTCCTCCTTTGTTGCTGATTTAATTACTTTTCCTTAGAAATGCATTAAATAGTCCTCCCTTTTTAAGCATATGGCCAACTTCCTTACTTAATTAGGAGAATAAATTGCTCGCTTTTTATCATTGTAGCATTAGGAAATAAAACAAGCCTAACAAGGCTGGTATTGGGCCGGACATATCAACCCCTTGTTCCACATGAATTGGGCTCTTCTTGGACCTGAATTAGATGAATTAAAGGCTGTCCTTCATGCACCTTCAATGTCCCAAGCCCTTCTAGGTCCATCTTGCTCCATAAGTTTTGAACAAGCTCATTCAATTCTTCTTTAAGCTTCTTTACCCTAGCTCTTATGATTGGCCCGATTGGCACCTCCAATGGATCGTTGGCATGATTACGCTTGGTGTTGGGCTGATCCGCATCATCCCAATTGGCATCTCTTCAAAAGGATTCGACCTCGAATCATCGCCTACATCAAACAAAGTAAGATCAGAAACATTAAAGGTAGCGCTAACACCATAATCACCTGGTAAATCAACTTTATAAGCATTGTCATTGATCCTCTCAAGGATCTGAAATGGGCCATCTCTTCGTGGTTGTAGCTTTGATTTCCTATGGGCCGGAAATCTCTCCTTGCGCATATGCACCCAAACCCAATCGCGAGGCTGAAAGACAACATGTTTGCGCCCCTTATTGGCTTTGGTCGCATACACACGATTCCTCCTTTCAATTTGTTGCCGCACACTCTCATGGAGTGTCTTCACCACCTGTGCTTTACGATTACCATCCAAACTAACCCTTTCATCAATAGGTAAGGGAATCAAATCCATTAGAGTTAATGGGTTAAATCCATACACAATTTCAAATGGTGAAAATTCAGTAGTCCTTCATGCTCCTTAAATGTCTCAAACCTTTCTAGGTCCATCTTGCTCCATAAGTTCTGAACAAGCCCATTCAATGCTTCTTTAAGTTTTTTTGTCCTAGCTCTTGTGATTGACCCAATTGGCACCTCCAATGGATTGTTGGCATGATTACGCTTAGTGTTGGGTTGATTCGCATCAACGGGAAGAAGACAAATAGTTTATGAAATATCAACACCGTGACACATATCTAATTGCAAGGAAAAAGCAATGTCAATGGAAGATGTTAAGTGTGATCACGATCTACTTTTCTTATCCAATATCCATAAAATTCTCTTAAGCCAACATTACAAAAACAATTTTTTTGAAATACCTTATAAAAAAACATTTCAAATCAACCATGTGGATCAAATTTAAGTTTGACGCAACAAATGCAGAATGTCAAAAGAGATGTGGGAAGTTGGACATCACCTTAAAAGTGAACAAGTACCCATTCCAATAATAGGAATAGACAAAACAAGAAGACGTAGGACAACCAAAAGATAATTGAATTAAAAGATGGTTGGCTTGTGGGATTTTGAGTTACTATGACAAAGGCAGCATTAGTTGTGTAGTTCCTGGAAAATCATAGCTTGTAGAAAGCTAAAAGGCTTGATACAATAAAACAAGATGAAACTCTATAAGATGAAAATCACGTGGTCACGCAACCCAAAAGCAAGAATGAGATAAGATCCTAGAAATCCAAAATAAGGTCCGATAGGAGTGACACAATGGAAACCCGCCCCAAGACACCAGACACTATTGGAATGATTAGAATGACGCCACAAAGCTAGTTAACATTCGATAAGTCAGATTCAGTTCCTTCAAGAACTAAAGAATGCAAAAATCTCTATCACACATAAACTGAAAAGTTTAGTGAAGTTTCATTAATGGATGCTGAAGTAAGGGTTACAGGAGTTTATATAGTGCTTAAAAGTAACCCTAATGGACCTCTTAGGTGGACTTAACTGAGGACCACTGAAAACTGACCCAAAATCCTAAATTAAAAAAAAAGCTCAGTACTTAATCCAAGCAAGGCTTGGATCCTATCTGAAAACAAAGTCTTAATTAAGCTCAAACAAGCCTTGGGCTGTAGCTAACTAACTTAAATAAAACCCATAAGGTTTATTTATTCTCTTCCATCCAGCCCATCAATCCCATGTTATCATGTTGTAGTAGAATGCTTTTGGATCCTTTTGTTGTCCTAACTTCATGGCCCAAATAAGGTTGTATTAGACCCCGATGCACATGGATAAGATGTACTAAGGTCTCCTCTTGATACTCCAATGGTCCTTGCAATTGCATGCAGGTTGAAACCTTCAAGACCAATGCATTCATTGCCTCTTTCAACGCTTTTGTCCTAAACCGCGTGATGATTGGACCATTTGGAACATGTAATGGGTCCATGCTTGGTGTTTTTGGACTGTTCCGCATCGGACTCGCTTATAGGAGTAATCCCAAAGATACGAAGGAACTTCAAAGGCAAGTAGGTGAATTACTAGAGAAGGGGTATGTGCGTGAGTGCTTGTGCAGTTTCGGTGCTATTAGTTCCTAAGAAGGATGGAGCATGGAGGATGTGTGATGCGAACCTCGAAATCACGTGGTCACGCAACCCACACACAAAGACAGGAATCCGGAAAGCCAAGTAAATTAGGTTTGATAGGAGTGGAAGGGAGATTATCCCACCAACACACAAGTGATGCAAAGAAGCTTCTTGATTTGAGAAATTGTGTCCCTTACATGTTTGGTTATGAGAAATTGTGAAAAGTCCATGACTTAATCCAAACAAGTATTGGATTCTAGTGGAAAACAAAGTATTAATTAAGACAAAATAAGTCTTAGTAACAAAATTAAATAAAACCCGTAATATTAAATCCATGTTCTTCCATGAGAAGAGAAGTAAAATATAAAAGAGCTAATATAAGGCTTATTTATAGCATTCCATCTAGTCCCTTCATCCTAGAAATAAAAGGAAAAGGTAGACACCAATATTATTTCCAAGTATAGTAGGGTTCTTCATGACCCAAATAAGGTTGTATTGGACTCATCTTGATGCGTACCAGCCAAAAAACACCAACAAGGACCCATTACATGTTCAAATTCAATACTGCAAAGAAGTTTCTTGATTTGAGAAATTGTGTCCCTTACATGTTTGGTTATGCCTCTATTTATACTGACTCTAGACTTAAAGAAACCCTAATGGACCCCCTTTATGTGGACTTATATGAAACCCACTTACAATTGACCCAAATAAGCAATAATAACCCAAAAACTAAAAGAAAATAATAAAAATCCAAATATTACCATCCTAAATATGCTAGAATCAAATTTGTGTTGCTGCCCCTTTCCTTTGATGTCCTTGATTAGCTTGGATAAATTTCCTCCTTTGTTGCTGATTTAATTAGTTTCCTTACTATGTTAGGAAAAGCATTAAATAGTCCTCCCTCTTTGGGAATAATATATGGCCAACTTCCTTAATTAGGAGAATAAATTGCTGGCTTTTTATCCTTGTAGCATTAGGAAATAAAACAAGCCTAACAAGGCTGGTATTACATGTTCCAAATGGTCCAATCACGTGGTCTAGGACAAAAGCGTTGAAAGAGGCAATGAATGCATTGGTCTTGAAGGTTTCAACACGTTCAAAATTGCAAGGACCATTTGAGTATCAAAATTGGTTGAATTCATTGAAACTTTTCCGTACGTAATCAAGTATAAGCAAGTCATAGAGAACATCGTGGTTGATGCACTTTCACGTAGGTATGTTCTTTTACACACCATGAATAATAGAATGTTAGGCTTTGCATATGTGAAGGAATTGTATGGTAATGATTCTAACTTTGGTGAGATTTATAATGCATGTGGACATTTGGCTTTTGGTAAGTATTATTTCATGGATGGTTATTTGTTCAAAGAGAAAAGATTATGTGTTTTCTACTAGTTCTTTGTGTGAATTGCTTGTTCATGAAGCATATGGGGGTGGTTTAATGGGTCACTTTGTGGTTGCAAAACATTAGATGTATTGCATGAGCATTTATATTGGCCAAAGATGAAAAGAGACGTGCAACGAATTTGTAAACAGTGCATTGCTTGTCGAAAGGCCAAATCTAGAGTACAACCACATGGTCTTTATACACCATCACTTGTTCCTACTGAACCTTGGGTAGTTATCTCTATGGACTTTGTTTTAGGTTTACCTTGGTCAAAAAAATGTAGAGACTCCATTTTTGTTGTTGTTGATAGGTTTTCTAAAATGGCGCATTTCATTGCATGCCATAAAATAGATGAAGCATCTCATATTGCAGACTTGTTCTTTAGGAGATTATACATTTGCATGGCATTCCTAAGAGTATTGTGTCAGATCATGATGTTAAATTCCTTAGTTACTTTTGGAAGACCTTGTGGGGACAATTGGGAACCAAACTTTTATTGTCGACAATAGAACATTATCTCAACTTTTGCGTATTGTAATACAAAAGAATTTGAAAAGTTGGGAAGAATTTTTGCCTTTTCTTGAGTTTGCATATAATAGAAGCTGTGCATTCGACGACTAGTTTTTCTCCTTTCGAGGTTGCTTATGGTTTTAATCCACTAACCCCTATAGACTTAATTCCTTTACCTTGTGAAGAAAGGGTAAGTTTAGATGATGAACAGAAGGCAAAGATGGTGGGACAACTCCATGAAGGAGTTCGACTGCAAATGAGAAAAAGAACAGACATTACGCTTCTAAAGCAAATAAGGGACGTAATCGGTTGTTTTCCAACCCGGTGATTGGGTTTGGGTGGACATGCGGAAGGAACGGTTTCCTAACCAAAGGAAATCAAAATTACAGCCTCGTGGTGATGGTCCATTTCAGGTTTTGGAAGGAATAAATGACAACGCATACAACATTGATCCTCCAGGTGAGTATAGTGTTAGTGCTACCTTTAATGTTGTTGATCTTACATTGTTTGACACAGATATTGATTCGAGGTCAAATCCTTTCGAGGAGAGAGGGATGATGCGGACCAGCCCAAAAACACCAAGCATCGACACATTACAGGTTCCAAATGGTCCAATCACGCGGTTTAGGACAAAGGCATTGAAAGAGGCAATGAATGCATTGGTCTTGAAGGTTTCAACCCGGGAGAATGGCAAGGACCATATGCGAGCCTCGAAAATAACAGAATGATATGACCTTGTTTGGAGCCTAGCTCGATACCACCTGATCACGAACCTCGTGGTCACATGGACACGCAACCCACAACCAAGAATGATATAAGATCCCGGAAAGCCAAAAGAAGGTCTGATAGGAGTGTGACACAATGGAAACCTCTCCAAGGCACCAGCACTATTGGAATGAGTAGAATGACGCCACGAAGCCAGTTAATCTTCAATAAGTCGATTCAGTTCATTCAAGAACCGAAGAATGCAAGAATCTCTCGACACAGAAACTGAAGAGTTCAGAATGAAGTTTCATCAATCGCTGCTAAAGTGAGGGTTACATGAGTTTATATAGTCCTTAAAAGTAACCCTAATGGACCTCTTATATGGACTTAAATGAGGTCCATTGAAAACTAACCTGAATGCTAAATTAAAGAGCCCATTACTTAATCCAAGCAAGCCTTGGATCCTATATGAAAACAAAGTCTTAATTAAGCCCAAACAAGCCTTGGGCTGTAGCTAACTAACTTAAATAGAGCCCATAAGGTTTATTTATTCTCTTCCATCCAGCCCATCAATCCCATGTTTCCATGTTGTAGTAGGACTCTTTTGGATCCTTTTGTTGTCCTAATTTCATGGCCCAAATAATGTTGTATTGGACCCCTCCTGCACATGGATAAGATGTACTAAGGTCTCCTCTTGATACTCCAACGATCCTTGCAATTCTGCCCGGGTTGAAACCTTCAAGACCAATGCATTCATTGCCTCTTTCAATGCCTTTGTCCTCGATCGCGTGATTGGACCATTTGGAACATGTAATGGAGTCGATGTTGCTGTTTTTGGGCTGGTTCTCATCATCATCTCTAATCATCATGATTCTCTTGTTTGGACACTCTGAAGCATAATGCCCATGCCCTTGACACCTAAAACATTTAACATCACGAGTACGTTTAGGTTGAGTTTCAGATTTACCTTTGGTACCAGTAGGGACATCAACCTTAGCCGTTGTTCGTTCAGTTTTAGAAGGAACAAACGATCTTGGCTAGACAGTACCCTTTCTCTTCAGATTCATTTTCCACGATGATGAAGAACCCGAATTAGATCCTGGTCGAACATGTCCCTTCCTGAGTTGTCTCTCTACCTTCGTAGCCATGTGAACCATGTCCTCTATCTCCACATAGTGTTGTAGCTCAACCGCATTGGCAATGTCACGATTCAACCTATTAAGAAATCTAGCCATGGTGGCTTTTCTATCCTCAACAACATTGGCACGAATCATTGCTATTTCCATCTCTTTGTGATATTCATCTACTGTCTTATAGCCTTGATTCAGACCTTGGAGCTTCAGGTATAGGTCTCTATAATAGTGGTTTGGCACAAATCATCTCCTCATTAACGCTTTCATCTCCCCCCCAACTCTAAACGGGTGCCTCCCCATTCCTCCTCGTATCGATCACATTCTGGTCCCACCAAATCATTGCATACGCTGTAAACTCAATTATCACCAATTTCATTTTTTTTGTTCAGAATAGCTATGACAATCAAAAATCCAATCTACTTTCTTCTCCCACTCCAAATAAGCCTCGGGATCATTTTTACCTTCAAAGTTAGGAATTTTCAGTTTGATGTTGTCCCCATCCATATCTTCATAATTGCCCATGCCACGGAAATTCACATTCCTCCTAGCTCTGCTCGGTCCAGGCCTGACTCCTTGGCCAACAGATGCAAAATCATAGTCATCTTCGCCCATATCTGCGTTTTCATCAACATCCTCTTCAAAATCAAATCTGTTATTCCGTATGGCCGTACGGACGGTATTTCCTCGGCGATCAGCCCCACTATTCTGTTGCTTTATTGAATTCACCTCATCTTTCAGATCTTTGAATGTCCTCGACATCAACTCAAGTTGCTGACCCATGGCTCGTAATTGGAACGCCACGTCAACATTTTGTGTCCCTGATTCCTTGTTTTCAGACATCCTTTGAATCTGCAAAATTTGGTTAGTAACAAAAAAAAATATAGATATCCTCACAGCTCTCGTGTATCACACACACAAAAAAAATCAAGGTTTTTTTCACTCTAATAAGCTCACCACGTCTTTTACCTTACAACTTGCTGTCTTTTGGTTCTTTCAAAACTAAAATCAACAAATCAAAGTTAGTAGCCTTCGCAGCGCAGTCTAATTATGATTTTCAGACTCAAGAAGCAATAAAAATACTGAAAACAAAGCAAAACAAAACTACGATTACGATTTCGCGAGTAGCAAAGCAAATTGCATGCAATTGTGAACGATACGAAGACACGAAATAAAAGAGAACAAATACTAGAGAAAACAATTACTTGACTCCTAGATGGCTGACAATAGAATGAAAACAGAGAATTCGACAAAATTAAACAGCGAGGATCATGTTTTGAGACTTGAGCAGAATTTAACCTCTTACGTAATTTTTACATAATAGAATTGAAACCAAGACCAACCAATTTCAAACGACCTCAAAATTAATATTTAGTATTTTAGTGCCAAGTAAAACATAGCACTCAATTTATAGGTCTTTCTCGTACTTCTAGGTACACAAACCCTTATGTGGTGAATTTGCGGCAGAAATGAATCTCCAATTGAAACCTCTAGTATATGATATCGAAATAAGTCCCAATATAATATATCATGCGATATCAACCCCTAGACACAGAATATAAAGTTTCAATGGATTTTAAGGTGTTTTTATGCGGCAGAAATGAATTTGAAATAACTCCTCAAGAAATCAATATCAGAATAAGCCCAAATTTGATTTATGATACTATCTTATCCCCAATATGAAATTAAAACTGATTCAGATGTGATTTGCTTATGTTTCCCCAGATGTGTTTTCTGCAGCAAGATTTCAACTAATGCCTCTATCTCTCTTTCTTTTTTTTTCTTTTTTTTAAGATGACGCTGACAGCAAATGAAGAGACAGAAAATAATGAAATATAACTTCTTCTTTTTTTCTTTTTTTTTAAGATGACGCTGACACGAAGAACAAAGAGATGAACACAAACACTGGAAAACTTCAAGGAACACAGACAAAAAAAAAAGCACGAAAATAACAGAATGATATGACCTTGTTTCGGAGCCTAGCTCTGATACCACCTGATGCGAACCTCGTGATCACGTGGTCACGCAACCCACAACCAAGAATGAGATAAGATCCCGGAAAGCCAAAAGAAGGTCTGATAGGATTGTGACACAATGGAAACCTGCCCCAAGGCACCAGCACTATTGGAATGAGTAGAATGACGCCACGAAACCAATTAATCTTCGATAAGTCAGATTCAGTTCATTCAAGAACTGAAGAATGCAAGAATCTCTCGACACGTAAACTGAAGAGTTCAGAATGAAGTTTCATCAATCGCTGCTAAAGTGAGGGTTACATGAGTTTATATAGTCTTTAAAAGTAACCCTAATGGACCTCTTATATGGACTTATATGAGGTCCATTGAAAACTGACCTGAATGCTAAATTAAAGAACCCATTACTTAATCCAAGCAAGCCTTGGATCCTATATGAAAACAAAGTCTTAATTAAGCCCAAACAAGCCTTGGGCTGTAGCTAACTAACTTAAATAGAGCCCATAAGGTTTATTTATTCTCTTCCATCCAGCCCATCAATCCCATGTTAACATGTTGTAGTAGGACTCTTTTGGATGCTTTTGTTGTCCTAATTTCATGGCCCAAATAATGTTGTATTGGACCCCTCCTGCACATGGATAAGATGTACTAAGGTCTCCTCTTGATACTCCAACGGTCCTTGCAATTCTGCCGGGTTGAAACCTTCAAGACCAATGCATTCATTGCCTCTTTCAATGCCTTTGTCCTAGACCGCGTGATTGGACCATTTGGAACCTGTAATAGGTCGATGTTGCTGTTTTTGGGCTGGTTCTCATCATCATCTCTAATCATCATGATTCTCTTGTTTGGACACCCTGAAGCATAATGCCCATGCCCTTGACACCTAAAACATTTAACATCACGAGTACGTTGAGTTTCAGATTTACCTTTGGCACCAGTAGGGACATCAATTTTAGCCGTTGTTCGTTCAGTTTTAGAAGTAACAAACGATATTGGCTGGACAGTACCCTCTCTCTTCAGATTCGTTTTCCACGATGATGAAGAACCCGGATTAGATCCTGGTCGAACATGTCCTTTCCTAAGTTGTCTCTCCACCTTCGTAGCCATGTGAATCATGTCCTCTAGCTCCACATAGTGTTGTAGCTCAACCACATTAGCAATGTCACGATTCAACCCTTTAAGAAATCTAGCCATGGTGGCTTCTCTATCTTCAACAACATTGGCACGAATCATTGCTATCTCCATCTCTTTGTGATATTCATCTACTGTCTTATAGCCTTGATTCAGACCTTGGAGCTTCAGGTATAGGTCTCTATAATAGTGGTTTAGCACAAATCGTCTTCTCATTAACGCTTTCATCTCCCCCAACTCTGAACGGGTGGCTCCCCATTCCTCATCCTACCTATCACAATCTGGTCCCACCAAATCATTGCATACGCTGTAAACTAAATCATCACCAATGTCATTTTTTTTTGTTCAGAATAGCTATGACAATAAAAAAATCCAATTTACTTTCTTCTCCCACTCCAAATAAGCCTCGGGATCATTTTTACCTTCAAAGTTAGAAATTTTCAGTTTGATGTTGTCCCCATCCATTCTTCATAATTCCCCATGCCACGGAAATTCACATTCCTCCTAGCTCTGCTCAGTCCAGGCCTGATTCCTTTGCCAACAGATGCAAAATCATAGTCATCTTTGCCCACATTTGTATTTTCATCAACATACTCTTCAAAATCAGATCTGTTATTCCGTACGGTCATACTGATGGTATTTCCTCGGCGATCACCCCACTATTCTGTTGCTTTATTGAATTCACCTCATCTTTCAGATCTTTGAATGCCCTCAATATATCAACTCAAGTTGTTGACCCATAGCTCGTAATTGGACGCATACGTCAACATTTTGTGTCCCTGATTCGTTGTTTTCAGACATCCTTTGAATCTGCAAAATTTGGCTAGTAGAAAAAAATATACAGATATCCTCACAACTCTCGCAGTATCACACTCAAAAAAAAAATCAAGGTTTTTTCACTCTAATAAGCTCACTACGTCTTTTACCTTAGAACTTGCTGTCTTTTGGTTCTTTCAGAACTAAAATCAACAAATCAAAGTTAGTAGCCTTCAGCAGCGCACTCTAATTATGAATTTCAGCCTCAAGAAGCAATAAAAATACTAAAAACAAAGCAAAACAAAACTACGATTACGATTTTGCGAGTAGCAAAGCAAATTACATGCAATTGTGAACGATACTGAAGACACGAAATAAAAGAGAACAAATACTAGAGAAAACAATTACTTGACTCCTAGATGGCTGACAATAGAATGAAAACAGAGAATTCGACAAAATTAAACAGCAGGGATCATGTTTTGAGACTTGAGCAGAATTTAACCTCTTACGCAATTTTACATAATAGAATTGAAACCAAGACCAACCAATTTCAAACGACCTCAAAATTAATATTTAGTATTTTAGTGCTAAGTAAAGCATAGCACTCAATTTATAGGCCTTTCTCGTACTTCTAGGTATACAAACCCTTATGTGGTGAATTTACGGCAGAAATGAACCTCCAATTGAAACCTCTAGTATAAGATATCGAAATAAGCCCCAATGTAATATATCGTGCAATATCAACCCCTAGACACAGAATATAAAGTTTCAATGAATTCTAAGGTAGTGTTTATGCGGCAGAAATGAATTTGAAATAACTCCTCAAGAAATCAATATCAGAATAAGCCCAAATTTGATTTATGATACTATCTTATCCCCAATATGAAAATACAACTGATTCGATGTGATTTGCTTGTGTTTCCCTAGACTAGTGTTTTCTGCAGCAACATTTCAACTAATGCCTCTATCTCTCTTTCTTTCTTTCTTTTTTTTTTTTAAGATGACGCGGAAAGAAAATGAAGAGATAGAAAATGATGAAATATAACTTCTTCTTTTTTAAGATGACGCTGACACGACTGAACAAAGAGATGAACACAAATACTGGAAAACTTCAAGGAACACAGACAAAAAATAAAAGCACGAAAATAACAGAATGATATGACCTTGTTTCGAGCCTAGCTCGATACCACCTGATACGAACCTCGTGGTCACATGGACACGCAACCCACAACCAAGAATGAGATAAGATCCCGCAAAGCCAAAAGAAGGTCTGATAGGAGTGTGACACAATGGAAACCTCTCCAAGGCACCAGCACTATTGGAATGAGTAGAATGGCGCCACGAAGCCGGTTAATCTTCGATAAGTCAGATTCAGTTCATTCAAGAACTCAAGAATGCAAGAATCTCTCGACACAGAAACTGAAGAGTTCAGAATGAAGTTTCATCAATCGCTGCTAAAGTGAGGGTTACATGAGTTTATATAGTCTTTAAAAGTAACCCTAATGGACCTCTTATATGGACTTATATGAGGTCCATTGAAAACTGACCCAGAATGCTAAATTAAAGAACCCATTACTTAATCCAAGCAAGCCTTGGATTCTATCTGAAAACAAAGTCTTAATTAAGCCCAAACAAGCCTTGGGCTGTAGCTAACTAACTTAAATAGAGCCCATAAGGTTTATTTATTCTCTTCCATCCAGCCCATCAATCCCATGTTTCCATGTTGTAGTAGGACTCTTTTGGATCCTTTTCTTGTCCTAATTTCATGGCCCAAATAATGTTGTATTGGACCCCTCCTGCACATGGATAAGATGTACTAAGGTCTCCTCTTGATACTCCAACGGTCCTTGCAATTCTGCCCGGGTTGAAACCTTCAAGACCAATGCATTCATTGCCTCTTTCAATGCCTTTGTCCTAGACCGCGTGATTGGACCATTTGGAACCTGTAATGGGTCGATGTTGGTGTTTTTGGGCTGGTTCGCATCATCATCTCTAATCATCATGATTCTCTTGTTTGGACACTCTGAAGCATAATGCCCATGCCCTTGACACCTAAAACATTTAACATCACGAGTACGTTTAGGTTGAGTTTCAGATTTACCTTTGCTACCAGTAGGGACATCAACCTTAGCCGTTGTTCGTTCAGTTTTAGAAGGAACAAACGATCTTGGCTGGACAGTACCCTCTCTCTTCAGATTCGTTTTCCACGATGATGAAGAACCCGGATTAGATCCTGGCCGAACATGTCCCTTCCTGAGTTGTCTCTCTACCTTCGTAGCCATGTGAACCATGTCCTCTAGCTCCACATAGTGCTGTAGCTCAACCACATTGGCAATGTCACGATTCAACCCATTAAGAAATCTAGCCATGGTGGCTTCTCTATCCTCAACAACATTGGCACGAATCATTGCTATTTCCATCTCTTTGTGATATTCATCTACTGTCTTATAGCCTTGATTCAGACCTTGGAGCTTCAGGTATAGGTCTCTATAATAGTGGTTTGGCATAAATCGTCTCCTCATTAACGCTTTCATCTCCCACCAACTCTGAACGGGTCGCTCCCCATTCCTCCTCCTACCGATCACAATTTGGTCCCACCAAATCATTGCATACGCTGTAAACTCAATCATCACCAATTTCATTTTTTTGTTCAGAATAACTATGACAATCAAAAATCCAATCTACTTTCTTCTCCCACTCCAAATAAGCCTCGGGATCATTTTTACCTTCAAAGTTAGAAATTTTCAGTTTGATGTTGTCCCCATCCATTCTTCATAATTCCCCATGCCACGGAAATTCACATTCCTCCTAGCTCTGCTCAGTCCAGGCCTGACTCCTTAGCCAACAGATGCAAAATCATAGTCATCTTTGCCCATATCTGCGTTTTCATCAACATCCTCTTCAAAATCAGATCTGTTATTCCAGTGCGGTCATACTTGATGGTATTTCCTCTGCGATCAGCCCCACTATTCTATTGCTTTATCGAATTCACCTCATCTTTCAGAGATTTGTATGTCCTAGACAACAACTCAAGTTAATGACCCATGGCTCGTAAGTGGAACGCTATGTCAATGTTTTGTGTCTCTGATTCGTTGTTTCCAGACATCCTTTGAATCTGCAAAATTTGGTTAGTAGCAAAAAAAATATCCTCACAACTTTCGTGTATCACACAAAAAATCAAGGTTTTTCACTCTAGTAAGCTTACTACGCCTTTTACCTCATAACTTGTTTGCTTTTGGTTCTTTCATAACTAAAATCAACAGATCAAAGTCAGTAGCATTCACAGCGCACTCTAATTATGATTTTCATACTCAAGAAGCAATAAAAATACTAAAAACAAAGCAAAACAAAACTACGATTACGATTTTGCCAGTAGCAATGCAAATTACATGCAATTGTGAACGATACTGAAGACACGAAATAAAAGAGAACAAATACTAGAGAAAACAATTACTTGACTCCTAGATGGCTGACAATAGAATGAAAACAGAGAATTCGACAAAATTAAACAGCGAGGATCATGTTTTGAGACTTGAGCAGAATTTAACCTCTTACGCAATTTTACATAATAGAATTGAAACCAAGACCAACCAATTTCAAACGACCTCAAAATTAATATTTAGTATTTTAGTGCTAAGTAAAGCATAGCACTCAATTTATAGGCCTTTCTCGTACTTCTAAGTACACAAACCCTTATGTGATGAATTTGCGGCAGAAATGAACCTCCAATTGAAACCTCTAGTATACGATATCGAAATAAACCCCAATTTAATATATCATGAGATATCAACCACTAGACATAGAATATAAAGTTTCATGGTTCACTAAGGTAGTGTTTCTGCGGCAGAAATGAATTTTGAAATAACCCCTCAAGAAATCAATATCAGAATAAGCCCAAATTTGAAATATGATATTATCTTAACCCCAATATGAAAATACAACTGATTCGATGTGATTTGCTTGTGTTTCCCTAGACTAGTGTTTTCTGCAGCAACATTTCAACTAATGCCTCTATCTCTCTTTCTTTCTTTCTTTTTTTTTTTTTTAAGATGACGCGGAAAGAAAATGAAGAGATAGAAAATGATGAAATATAAGTTCTTTTTTTTTAAGATGACGCTGACACGAAGAATAAAGAGATGAACACAAAAACTGGAAAACTTCAAGGAACACAGACAAAAAAAAGCACGAAAATAACAGAATGATATGACCTTGTTTCGGAGCCTAGATTTGATACCACTTGATGCGAACCTCGTGATCACCCATAACCAAGAATGAGATAAGATCCCGAAAAGCTGAAATAAGGTCTGATAGGAGTGTGACACAATGAAAACCTGCCCCAAGGCACCAACACTATTGTATCAAGGAGCTGAAACCTTCAAGACCAATGCATTCATTGCCTCTTTCAATGTCTTTGTCCTAGACCGCGTGATTGGACAATTTGGAATTTGTAATGGGTCGATGCTGATGTTTTTGGGTTGGTGCATCACATCCATATCTTCATAATTCCCCATGCCACGGAAATTCACATTCCTCCTAGCTCTGCTCGGTCCGGACCTGATTCGTTGGCTCAACATACTCTTGAAAATCAAATCTGTTATTCCGTACGGCCATACGAACCGTATTTCCTCGGTGATCAGCCCCACTATTCTGTTGCTTTATTGAATTCACCTCATCTTTTAGATATTTGTATGCCCTCGACATCAACTCAAATTGCTGACCCATGGCTCGTAATTGGACGCATACGTCAACATTTTGTGTCTCTGATTCTTTGTTTTCAGACATCCTTTGAATCTGCAAAATTTGGTTAGTAGGAAGAAATATACATATATATATATATATCTATATATATATATATAGACATAGATATAGATATCCTCACAACTCTCGTGTATCACACACAACAAAATACTGAAAACAAACCAAAACAAAACTACGATTACGATTTCGCTAGTAGCAATGCAAATTGCATGCGACTTGTGGACGATACTGAAGACACGAAATAAAACAGAAGCAAATACTAGAGAAAATAATTACTTGACTCCTAGATAGCTGACAATAGAATAAAAATAGAGAATTGGACAAAATTAAACTGTAGGGATCATGTTTTTGAGACTTAGCAGAATTTAACCTCTTACGCAATTCTCCGTAACAGAGTTCAGACCATGACGAACTGATTTCGAAACAACCTCAAAATTAATATTTAGTATTGTAGTACTAAGCAAAACATAACACTGAATTTATAGGCCTTTCTCGTACTTCTAAGTACATAAACCCTTATGTGATAAATTTATGCAGAAATGAACCTCCAATTGAAACATCTAGTATACTATATCGAAATAAGCCCTAATTTAATATATCTTGCGATATCAACCCCAAGACACAGAATAAAAAAGTTTCAAGTGATTCTAAGGTGTTTTCATATGGGTTCACTGAGGTAGTGTTTCTGCTGCAATAATGAATTTCAAATAACCCCTCAAGAAATCAATATTAGAATAAGCCCAAATTTGAAATATGATACTATCTTAACCCTAATAGACGTAATATGAAATCACAACTGATTCCTATGTGATTTGCTTATGTTTCCCAGAGTAGTGTTTTCTGCGAGTAAGATTTCAACTAATGCCTCTATCTCACTTTTTTTCTTTTTTTTAATATATTGAAATGAAGAGACAGAAACTGATGAAATATAACTTCTTGTTTTTTTAAGATGACCACGACACGAAGAAAAAGAGATGAACACAAATATTGGAAAACTTCAAGGAACACACACAAAAAAAAAGCACGAAAATAACAGAATGATATGACCTTGTTTCGAGTACCTAGCTCTGATACCACCGATCGCGAACCTTGTGATCACTTGGTCACGCAGCCCACAACCAAGAATGAGATAAGATCCTCGAAATCCGAAATAAGGTATGATAGGAGGTAATCCACATCACGTTTCATACGAGGCCAAAAAAATGATCATGCAAGATTCCTAATATGTTAGCTACACCAAAATGACCCATCAAACCACCGCCATGAGCTTTTCCCACAAACAATTCACGCAAAGAACATATAGGAACACATAGTTTTTTCCCGAAACAAGAATCCTTCATGCCTATAAAACTTTCCAAATGCCACTTTCTCACATGCATTGAACACATCACCAAAATCAGAATCCTGTGCGTACAAATCGTTAATGTATTCAAAACCAAGCAATTTTGTATCTAAAATGGAAATTAAAGCATACCTTTAGGACAATGCATCAGCTACCATATTTTCCTTACCTTGCTTGTATTTGATCTTATAAGGAAATATTTCAATGAATTCCCCCCACTTGGCATGGCGACTGTTCAACTTTTGTTGTCCTTTCAAATGCTTTAAAGACTCATGATCCGTGTGTATCACAAATTCCTTTGGACATAGATAATGCTACCAGTTTTCCAAAGCCCTTACCAAGGCATACATCTCCTTATTATAAGTAAGGTAATTTAGGGTTGTCCCACTCAATTTTTCACTAAAATAAGCAACCGGATGACCTTTTTACATCAAAACAACTCCAATACTTATTCCTAAAGCATCACACTCAATTTCAAAAGTCTTAGTAAAGTTAGGTAAAACAAGTAAAGGTGCATTAGTTAACTTTTATTTGATCAGATTAAATGCCTCATTTTCTTGTTCTTTTCCTAACTCCAATACTTAAATGACACATTTTTCTTGATGACTTTAGTAAACGGTGTGGCCAAGCTACTAAAATCATGCAGAAATCGTCTATAGAAGCTAGCTAAGCCGTGGAAACTCCTCACTTTGCTGATTGTTGTAGGTGTTAGCCACTCTTTGATTGCCTTACCCTCTTCCTCTTCTGCCTTAATTCCTTTGTTACTAACAATAAAATAAAAAAAACACAAGTTAAAAGGTGCACTTCTTGAGATTAGCAAATAATTTTTCTTTCCTTGGAATTTCCAAACCAGATTTCAAATTTCACATTTTTGCTATAAATTAGGATATCATCAAAATACACAACGACAAATCTACTAATAAATGCACACAAAACATGGTTCATCAAACGCATAATAGGGGATTGATGCGAACCAGCCCAAAAACACCACCATCGACCCATTACAGGTTCCAAATGGTCCAATCACGCGGTCTAGGACAAAGGCATTGAAAGAGGCAATGAATGCATTGGTCTTGAAAGTTTCAACCCGGCATAATTGCAAGGACCGTTGGAGTATCAAGAGGAGACCTTAGTACATCTTATTCATGTGCAAGAGAGGTCCAATACAACATTATTTGGGCCATGAAATTAGGATAACAAAAGGATCCAAAAGAGTCCTACTACAACATGGGATTGATGGGTTGGATGGAAGAGAATAAATAAACCTTATGGGCTGTATTTAAGTTAGTTAGCTACAGCTCAAGGCTTTTTGTGCTTAATTAAGACATTGTTTTCAGCTAGGATCCAAGGTTTTCTTGGATTAAGTAATGGGCTTTTAATTTAGGATTTAGGCTTTTTGTGCCTTGGGACGAGTTTGCATTGTTTCACACTCCTATCATACCTTATTTCAGCTTTCCGGGATCTTATCTCATTCTTGGTTGTGGGTTGCGTGACCACGTGATCACGAGGTCACGCAACCCACAACCAAGAATGAAATTTAATTATGGAAAGCGTCAATATGTCTGATAGAAGTGTGATACAATGGAAACCAGACCTAAGACACCAACACTATTGGTATTAGTAGAATGATGTCATGAATCCAGCTAATCTTCGATAACTTGGATTTAGTTTGTTCAAGAACTAAAGAATACAAGATTCACTCTCGTACATAAAACTGAAAAGTTTAGAATTAATTCTTCAATGGCTGCCGCAATTTAGCTTACATGAGTTTATATAGTTCTTGAAAAATAACTCTAATAGACCCCTTCTATGGACTTAAATGAGGTCTTCTTAAAACGGACACAAAACCCTAAGCTGAAAAGTCCATGACTTAATCCAAACAAGTATTGAATTCTAGTGGAAAACAAAGTATTAATTAAGACAAAATAAGTCTTAGTAACAAAATTAAATAAAACCCGTAATATTAAATCCATGTTCTTCCATGAGAAGAGAAGTAAAATATAAAAGAGCTAATATAAGGCTTATTTATAGCATTCCATCTAGTCCCTTCATCCTAGAAATAAAAGAAAAAGGTAGACACCAATATTATTTCCAAGTATAGTAGGGTTCTTCATGACCCAAATAAGGTTGTATTGGACTCATCTTGATGCGTACCAGCCAAAAAACACCAACAAGGACCCATTACATGTTCGGGGCTTGATTCATGGTTTTGAAGGTTTCAACCAAGTTAGAATTGCAAAGACCATTGGAGTATCAAGAGTAGACCCTAATATATCTTATCCACGTGCAAGAGGGTTCCAATACAACCATATTTGGGTCATAAAGTGAGGACAACAAAGGAACCAAAAGAATCCATGATGCGAACCTCGTGATCACGTGGTCACGCAACCCACAACCAAGAATGAGATAAGATCCCGGAAAGCCAAAAGAAGGTCCGATAGGAGTGTGACAAATGAAAACCTGCCCCAAGGCACCAACACTATTGGAATGAGTAGAATGACGCCACGAAGCCGGTTAATCTTCGATAAGTCGATTAAGTTCATTCAAGAGTCGAAGAATGCAAGAATCTCTCCTACACGAAACCGAAGAGTTCGGAATGAAGTTTCATCAATAATGGTTGCTAAAGTAAGGGTTACATGAGTTTATATAGTCCTTAAAAGTAACCCTAATGGACCTCTTATGTGGACTTAAATGAGGTCCATCGAAACTCGACCCAAAATGCGAAATTAAAGAGCCCATTACTTAATCCAAGCACGCCTTGGATCCTATCTGAAAACAAAGTCTTAATTAAGCCCAAACAAGCCTTGGGTTGTAGCTAACTAACTTAAATAGTTAGTTACATGAATAAGATGTACTAAGGTCTCCTCTTGATACTCCAACGGTCCTTGCAATTATGCCCGGGTTGAAACCTTCAAGACCAATGCATTCATTGCCTCTTTCAATGCCTTTGTCCTAGACCGCGTGATTGGACCATTTAGAACCTGTAATGTTGGTGTTTTTGGGCTGGTTCGCATCAATCCAACTACAACTTGCAAATAAAATTGGTGGCTACCTTTACCTTTTGTTTCTAGGATTAAGAAGTTGAATGGAAGGCTATAGATAAGCCTTGTGGAATTTATTAATTTTGTTAGATACAACCCAAGTCTTGTTTGAGCTTAATTAATACTTTGTTTTCAGCTACAATCCAAAGCTTGTTTGGATTAAGTCATGAGCTTTTCAACTTAGGGTTTTGGGTCGGTTTGGAGTGGACCTCATTTAAGTCTACATAAGGAGTTCATTAGGGTATGTTTTCTAAGAACTATATAAAATCATTATCTATACAGACTAAAATAGATCACGACCCCATGCACTTGTTCACCAAGACAAAACACTATGGACGATTATTGTTATGCTCAATTTTCGGTCGGTTCGGTTTGGTTCATTCGGTGCATTTAATCTGCTAATTTTTTCTTTTTGGCATAGTGAAATAATGAATTTATCCTCAAAAAGAAAAATAAGGCCATTGGATCGAAGTGTTGGACTGTAATTGCACCATTTTGGACCGGATTGGTTCGATCCGCTAATCAGTTAATTAATTTTTAATATATATATATATTTGCATAATGAAATAACCCTTTTGTCCCTAGACAATGACAAAACCAAGGTCTGATCGAGAGGAGTGTCCTGGTAATTTACCTTTTTTTATTCTTTTTTCCGCCAATTTACTGTTGGCGCGTCAGTAGACACGCCATACATTTCCACGATGCTTTGTTTCTAACGGTGTGTGTGGCATATTTCGGCGTCCAAAAATACCCAATTATTATCTAGAATGATTTTTATCCATCTTCTCTTCCCCTTAGTGCGTGCGTGTGAGTCCACGGTGGTGGAGACGTGTCAATGGTAGTTCAAATTTGCTCATTTTCTCTCTCACCTGCTGTGCATCTTGATGTTAAGCGCAATTGTTTTTGTGATATTTCATTTCAATCCCTGAACTTTCGATTTGTTTTTATGGTACTTATTACTATTATATAGGTTTTAATTTGTTTCCATTTCAGTCCTTCAATTAAACTTGATTATATAATGTAGTTTCATTTAGGTCCTTAATATTTTTGGTATCAATGTTTTGATTTATTTTAATTTTATCATCCCATGCAAATTTATTATAAATCCTTAATATTTTTGGTATGGAAGTTTGTTTTTTCAATTTCATCCTTCCATGCAAATTAATTATAGATTTTAGTTTCATTTTGGTCCTAATTCTTTTAATTTTTATTTTTAAAATTATTAATTTCATCAGTATCAATGTTTGGATTTACTTCAATTTTGTCCTTCAAATTATATTTATTACATATTTTATTTTATTTTATCCCTTATACTTTTAATCTTTGATTTTTATTTAAGTTTACTTTTTATACATATTTCTTACAAAGCTCCTATTTCTTACCATGTTTATATATACATGCTCTTAGTTTTGTTTCCAAATTTACTTTATTTTTATTGTTATTAATTTTTTTATTTAATTTTCAAATTTTAATATGTGCTAGTGATCATTTGAAAATTAATAATTATTATAATTTCTCTTTTTTCCTTCGAGTCAAATAATATCTTAAAATCTAATAATATTTATTTATTCATTTATATTGGTTTTTAATTGTTTTATTAATATTGTTAGGCTTAGAATTTTCTAATTATTATAGATAAGACTTTCTAAATAATGATAATGATTATTTGTTAGTTTTGTTTTCTTTTAAATATGTCAGACTATTTATGTTTTTATATTTATTTAATATTAGCGTCTTAATATATATATATATATATATATATATATATATGGAATATTTTTGTTACAATAATATAAGTAATAAATCTTAAAAATAAAAAATATGGAATATTTTTTGTTACAATAATTATGGTCTCACAAAAGTTTTATTATTTCCACTATTATTAAGGTTTTCTTAAATATTTACATTTTAATTTGTAAATATTTATATATATATATATGGAATATTTTTGTTACAATAATATAAGTAATAAATCTTAAAAATAAAAAAATATGGAATATTTTTTTGTTACAATAATTATGGTCTCACAAAAGTTTTATTATTTCCACTATTATTAAGGTTTTTCTTAAATATTTACATTTTAATTTGTGTTGATGATTATTTTAAAATTGATATTTTTATTTTTATCTTTGTTGTTTTTAAATTGTTTTTATTTCTTTCAAGTCAATTTTTTTATTTAAAATCTACCTATATTTTTTTATTTTGTCATTTATTTAGGTTTTTATTCTTATAATATGTGAGTGTACTTATATATTTTAATCTTTATTTAATATACCACTTGAAAATATATAGAGAGACAAAAAAATGATCTAGGATTTTTTAGAAACAAAAAAATAATATCAATTTTCTTAAATACTTTTAATATAATAATACGAGGAATAAATCTTATAAAATAAAATTATGATTTTCCCTTTTATTTTTTGATTTTTCCTCTTTTATTTAAGCTTATTTCTTAGATAAATTTGATTTTTGGATTTTATATTGTTTTGTAAAAAACAAAATGTATAATATTTGAGATCTTATATTACTTGGAAAAAAAATGCAACTTACAAATAAAATGGGTAGACAAATTTACCAAAGTTATCTACAATTAAAAAATATACGAACCACTTCCCCTATGTTTTGATTTCACTTGTTCCTTTTAGATAGAAAGAAAACTCATTTCTAACAAATTTGATCTATTATAATTTCATGAATTAAATATTTAAATAACTAATTACAACACATAAGAAATCAAATTTTTTCTACATAGAAAAGCCAGCATATGTACTGGCAAATCACCTCGTGTAAGCTAAATTTCAGCATCCATTGATGAATATTACTTCGAATTTTCAGTTTTACATGAAAGAGTGGTTCTTGTATTCTTTAGTTCTTGAATGAATTGAATTTGCCTTATCGAAGATCAACTGATTTTGTGGTGTTATTCGACTAATTCCAATAGTGCTAGTATTTTGGGGTAAGTTTCCATTGTGTCACACTCCTACCAGACATATCTCGGCTTTTCAGGATCATATCTCAGTCTTGATTGTAGGTTGCATGATCACGAGGTTCACATCAGTTGGTATCATAGCTAGGCTGCGTAACAAGGTCATGTCCTTCTGTTATATTTGTTTATTGTTCTTTTTCGGTGTTTGCATTCATCTCTCGTTCTTCGTGTTTGCATCATGTAAGTAAAAGGTCATATTTCATCGTTTTCTTGTCTCATCATATTAGTATATTAAAAAAAGGAAAGAGATATAGAAGAATGAGCTAAATTTGAAGGATCATTATATTTTTACCGCATTAGAAAACCACATCGGAATCAATTGAAAATTCATATTTTGTCTATTAGGGGTGAGATTGCATCATATATCAAATTTAGTCTTGTTTACTTAGGTTTTACGTCGAGGTTCAATTTTGCCGCGAAAACAATACCTTAGTAACCCAAGCAAAAACACCTTAAAATCAATTGAAACTTCATATTCTCTGTATTAGGGTTGTTATTGCACTATATATTAAATTTGGGATTATTTTGATATCACCTTCTGGAGGTTTAATTACATGCAAACTAATTAAACACGAGGCTATGTAAGTAGAAGTAAGAGAACTATCTATAAATACGAGTGTTGTTGTTATTATACTAAATATTGAATTGGAGGTTATTTCGAGGTTTTTAGTTTGGGTTTCAATTCTTCTACATAAAAATTGCATAAGAGGTTAGATTTGCATCAAGTTTAGCGTGGTGGAGAAGCTATTAGTGCTTGAGGGATGATGCTAGGTGGTCAACCAACTACCGCTTGAGGAGAGACAAGGATGCCAACGAAAGAGAGAGAGAGTGAACTATAACCAAAGCTGTAGGAGAAAGAGAGAGATTGCTTGGCGTCGAGAATGGTTGTTTGTTGGTGGTTTTACTACAATTTCTACACACAATGTCATCATCTTCTTCCTCTTTGTTTTGTTATCGTCGTCTACTTCTTTGTATTTATAGGTACAAGAGGTAACAATTGCGTGTAATGGTGGTTATCTCCTACGACCGCATGCCTCAACAACATGCTTGTGGCGTGTCTACAATGACGTACTCTGCGAATGTGGGTAATTCTCTATTTATATCAAATTATATATAATAAAAGTATTTTCATATTTTTCTTGTCAAATTGTTTCTTAGAATAAATAATGGTATTTTTTAAATATTTTATAGAAGTAAACATTTTCATAATTCGTCAAATGTAGACAAAAGATAAAAAATAGAGTTATGTTTGGACAATTGTTTGTGAGATGAATGGAAACAAAAAAAATCATTTGAAAAAATCAAGTAATCCGTTAATTTTTAAAGTTGAAGTCTAACCGTGTATTATACCGTAGTAATGTAGTAATTTTTGTACTTACAATTTTAAAAATATGTAAGCTTATTCCGGAGCTCTGTCCCCGAAGCTACCCTCTAAAACAACCATACCATACTCTTCAAGAATCCCATATTTAAGGGTCATTACCTCATAGTGAAACACCAATGCTGTTTTTAATTTTCTGTGCTTCATCTTCCGCATTGCTATTAATCTTCAAAACATAACAGATACTTTTCTCTCTCTCCCTCTCTAAGAAAACTTAAAAAAGAGAGAAGAAAAAACCTCTTTCTCTCCGGAAAGTCTTTCTATTTCACTCTTCGAAACGCTCTCTCTCGCTCTCTCATTAATATTATTCAAAACACGGCCTACTTGTTTTCTCGTGGAGGTGGCGGAGATGGTGGTCGTGGTTTAGAATAATTCTGGAGATGGCATTGATGATATAGACAAGGTTAGTTCACGAGCTATCTTTATATCGATCTTGATTATTATCTTTTGTAAGATTCTGATTTTTCATCTGACGAGAATTTTTCAATGTACTGAGATAGATTTTGGACAAGGTTTTTATATAATCAGTGAAATCTTGATATCTTAACATTATTTTGTGTGAGTCAAATTGGCCGGGCTGCTGAATTGTTTTTCACCCATAGCATTATTGCTACTCAAATGAGTCTATATTATCAAGGTTGAGATGATCAATTTTCCATGAGCAGTACTGCTTGTAGAAATGGGTCTCATGGTGATTTTCCACAGCTTTCTTGAACTGTACATGTCTTTAATGGTTTTATACACACAGACACACAAGTAATTATGATGATTTCGATGCAAAACCATTCTCAGAAAAACAGTTCAAGAAAGCTCTGAAAAGTTACTAAGAGGAACTATATAGTTGCGGGTAGAAATTCTCCAAAAAATATATCCAACCAAATTCTCTAATCATTCCCCTGCATGAATTGATCCCTTTTGAGTGTTACGCCTTTTTTCGTAATTTCTTAATAAATTTGTAAGTTCTCTCCCTTTGCATCCTTGCAGGCATCTTCGAAAGAGATGCTTCTATTTTTGAAGGTTCGTTACATGCATGCTGTAAAGGGCCTTGACATACACATACAGAGAAGTTCTTTTGTTAAATAATCCACTTCTTTCATTTCAAGTACTTTCTTATCTAGTTGCAGATCATAAAGAGAAAGCAAGTCACAGCCAGCACAGATCATAAGTAACTCCTGGGATTTTACTGAATGCTAAAGCAGCATGTGTACGATATTTTCCTTTCCGGTGTAGTTGTTGTTTCTATCTGTTTTTCAGATTTATTTGCCCTTTTGTGATGCTGTCCAAGCCTTGCACTTGGATATTTTTCATTATCTATTAATTTTGCGGTTGTTCTGCTTTGGGTTTATAGGAGAAGAAGAGGGCTGATGGTAGCAAGTTATTTTTATATGCATATGGGCTGAGGACATGCTCAAATTTCAGTATTTTCATCCTCAAATTTCATTGTCCTTTTGATTCTTTTTTTATGAAATTTCTGTAGCTAAATGGAATACTGTTTAAATTAGCACCAAATTATCTTTTATTTTTCAATTGTTGATATGGTTTATAGATCTCATTGAATAGCTGTTTTCTCCACCTTTTTTTGTGAAAATAATTGAGGATGTGTTTGTAGAGAGGTGGAAGGTTCTGTTATCTTTCTTCAAATAGGAACCTATTGAAAGTATGTCAAGTCATCTAATAGTGTCTTCATTTTCACAGGACATTGCATCAAATATTATGGCTTTTTCACAGCAAGGGCCACAGACAATTTGTATTCTCTTTGCAAATGGTGCCATCTGCAATGTTACACTTCGACAACCAGAAATGTTTGGTGGTTCTGCGACATATAAGGTACTTTTGATGTGGCTTTGTGACATATAAGGTACTTTTGATGTCTTTAAAATCACCTTTACTCTCGAGAAGATTTTTTCCCCTGACATTATAGATAATTCAGGTATAATACGACTGTCAAGTACCCCTTTCCATTGCTATAATTTAACCTCAAGACCCCTGCATCTTCGTACCTTATTAGAACCAGTTGTGTGCAGTATTACTGTGCTTATATTTTGGATGTCCTTGTCAGCCTTGTACACCACCACACATCATTCATGCGGGGCTAGCAACTGAGATTTTTAGAGTTCATACAATGCCTTGTGTGTGTTTTGTCATTAATATATAGATACTCAGGAGCTGGAAACCAAGGTCTGGACAACCTTTTGGTCAAAGTTTGTAGGGGCTCCTCGACAGCAAATTTATTGACTGAAATACTACACAGGAATTAGTCCTAGTGAAGTTGAATGTGGGCAATGAATAGTACTATTCTTGATTTATGGGAAATATCTAAAATCTTTTGTGCAAAAAGAGTGTATGCATTGAACTTCAGTAACTGTTTTGCTTCATATTTTTCCATGGGTCATGGTCTTGAAATATGTCAAGATTATAGTCATTTCTTGGTCACCTTTATTGGATCCATTTTTGCCAAGGTAGTAATGGATATACCATATTTTTGAATGAGCTTCCCCAAGAAATCTTTTGAAAACGACATCTTTGAGCTCAAATTTTTGAATGGTGTCTTTTCATGTAAGAAAGGGTATGCATTGAACTAGTGTAAACATTCTGCTTCATATTTTGGCACGGGTCATTTTGTGAAATATGTCAAGCTAATGGTCTTTTCCCAGTCATCATTCTACATCAATTTTTGCCAAGAGCAATAATGGATGATGATCATATTATTGAGCTTGACTTCCCCCCTAAGGAATCTTCCAAGAATGACATCGATTCTGTAGCTTTTAGGCCATATGTCCCATTCCTAACACATTTCAGCCAGGTAATTTTTTTTCCCGTTAGACCAACATCAAGGGGTATAATCAAGACTTGGAAAATCTGTAACCTAGATCTTGAATTGAATATTTTCCCCATGAAATACTAGTGTTTTAAAAATTCTTTAGTTGATTATGGGGAAATACAACAAACATTTGGATCGGCTAATGTTATGCTTTCTAGACATGCAATAGCTTTGCATTTTATATGCTTTAGTAAAATGCAAATCATTTAGTCCATGTAAATATGTTATCCCCTCCTATTGGAATGCTTGGAGGGTGTGGCTGCAACATATAAAGTCTACCTCAAAATAAATCAAAACTTAGCTGAAGAGAATTTGAGTCAGTTAGGGCATGGGCACGTACATTCCACACTTAGATGTGCTTGTTATTCTGAGAATTAGAGTTTTGTGGTTGTGGTTACAGAAGCCTTTTCTCAAGTTAATGCAAATTGTGGTATTAAGACAAGAAGCAAAAGATGGTAATTCTTAAGTGCATGCTTGTTAATCATGGTTGTAAAATGTGAATGGCCTTTGTTAGGCTAGATGAGCGTGCCTATTTGATATACATAATATTGATGTGCCAAAAATTACTTTCATCATCTATGGAATTTAAGCAACTAAATCTGCATTTTCATGGAAACAACGTAGAAATTGGAAGCTATTACCAAGTCAATAGGTTTAGGATTTTGGAGAACATGACATGATTCCTTATCTAAGAGCTACATCCACTATCTATTTGGTTTAGTTGTAAATATCCTGTGGGAACACACTGGAATCATTACACTTGCGTACCAAATGGTTCATTGAACTAAAAGTTGATTGCAAAAGTCCTACACCATAAATCCAAGGAGGTTGACAGTAGCAAGTTATTTTCTACAACCAAGCTCTGTAAACAGTATTTGTGTAGCGAGTACTGTAGCAGTTTTAAATTAATGTGGTGATGACAGTGGTGAGTACTTGTGTACTTTGACAAATTGGCATGGATCTCTCTTTTAAATCTAGTGATTGGGAGGACAGAAAGACGCAATCCCAATATCTGCTTAAACTTTTTCTAGCTTCATTTCTCTCTTCTAAAATAACTTATAGAATTTGTGCTTGTCAACATATCAACGCATAAGTTTTTGTTTTGATACCAATCTTGAGTACATTCAATCATTATTGTTGTTTCCCATTTGTGGTGAATATTTGTTGTTATCAAGTTGTAAAATGTTTGTATTTGCATGTGACAATCTCTTATCTAAAAAGCAACTACAATGGAATGTTCATTTGACATTATTGTCTGTTTTGCTAGCTTTAACTTTTGGTTTTGGGTTGTCCACCACATTCAAATCTTCAATAAAATGTCTTCACAGAAAGGAAAGTTCATTACACATGGATTTTTCGTAATGCTCTTGTACTATTCTTTTTACGTTCTCTGATGTAAGATGTGATTTCTGCACAATGTGTTCACAACACATAAAACCTGTTGATGGCATGCTTATATGACCTACTTCTCCTAGGTACTCTGATAGGCTTTCTATTGTGATCAACAATTATTTTTCGAAGGCATCACGACAAGAGGTAAGGGTAGGTATATTTATCTACTCTTGGTTCAAAACCCTGCTCTTTTTCATGTAGTTGGCCCCTTGTCCATTTCTGTTTATTTACTCTTAAGTTTTAGTTGTTGTTGGCCTAAAGTAGAGCATATGAATTTTAGGCATTTTTCTGATAGAAGTTCAATTGATGCTTTTTATTTGCAGTTTATAATTCGTTTTATGTCATTTTGTCCGCTTGATGGGTTCCACTTTGACCTTATGGGTCATATAAAGAAAATTACAATGGTATGTGGCTGTATTGAATCTGTGTCATTAATTTTTACATAAAAGTTAATGTTCTAGTTTCCTCTAACATGTCAGGGAGCTATATCAAGTTGGTAAGTACAATGATTTCTAGTATCCTTGCCACATAAGTAATTGCCAATAGAAAATGAGTTTCACTGTAGATGGATATAGGACTAGGGCTAATAACATAGAATTGTCATTTAGTTCTTGTTTCTAGTATGTTTTTATAGATATATTTGCCCTCTTTTGTGATGTTGTCCAAGCAGTCCTTGGATCTTCTTTTCCTTGTTTTATGTTTTCATTATTTCTTAATTCTCTTTGGTTGTCTGCTTTGGATTTTCCAGGAACCACACAATTAGTGTTGCCCCTGTCAAAGTAGGTTAAAGCCCCACAATCCACCCATCTTTTAATTCAATTATCTTTTGCTTGCACTATGTCTCTCCTTGTTTTATCTATTTACAGTAACATGCGATTCTGCAGTCTCTAGGTGTACATATCCTGCATCTACAAGCTGTAAGGTATTGTTATTGTGAAGAAAGGTCGGTAGTTATCAAATCTCGTTTTGGTATTTTCTTTGATAGTTATGAAGTCATGTTCTTATGTTTTTAGTTTTATTTTTCTATTGCGTTGAAATGAAATTCTTCTTGTACTTGGAATGAGTCCGTGGTTTTCACTTTGTAAGGTGATGAAATCCAACTTTCCACCAGTCTCTTTCGACTTTACGCTTTTTGAGTCAAAATCATATGAAATACAACTCTAAGTTGATGTTTTTTCTTTCATAAGCAGTATCAATAAAATAGTGTTCCTCTAATATTGGCTTAAGAGAATTTAATGGATGTTAGAAAAGAAAACTAGATATTTCACAACGCTTAACATCTTGCATTTTACTTGCAATAGAGTTGTGTCATGGTGTTGATATTTCATAAACTATTAATCTTCTTCCCGCCCTAGATTTTGTTTCTACATCTCTTGGCTTGACATGTTTTCCATGTGTTAATTGCAAATGATGTGACATTTAATATTTTTGATAAATTTGTTGTTGGCTTAATTTGTCTCGCAATTCGGGATATAGTGTTGAATATACCCTTTAAAATATAGCTGTTATAGTTTTTGAATTTAAATAAATTCAACAGGTAATAATAAAGTGTGCATTACTTCATGGTAGATAGCATGATAATTTTTAGGGAGCAAACCAAAATGCCTTTTTCGCTATTTTAGTTAAAATTTAGCTCAAAAATAGTAAACATGAATGTGGATTCTCAACAGTTAACGTGGGTCAATCTATTAGGTTGAAAGTAGAAAGTATGAATATGGATGCTCAAGCAAACCTAACTTAGGTTAATCTCCGTGTTCCTCCGCTTTTATAGAAAATTTTCAAACGAGGTTGAATAAGAAATAGCTCATGGAACATGAAAGCAATTTATTAAAACTGTGATCTAGATGGATTTTTTTTTCATTCAAAATTCAATTAAAAAATCTATATAGTTCTTGGGTTTGTCTGTAGAGCCTAAAATATTATCATAGAATTTATTTTCTTCGGGGATAGGATTCAGGTTTCTATTCTGTTTTTGTTTTTTCATCATCTACTTTCTTCTCCGAACTATGGAATGCATCGAATAAGTTATGATAATATTTTTTATGAAAATTCTAGGCATAGGTGTGTTTGTGTGCTGAGAGAGTTTATGAGGTTGTTTTGGGGTATAATAGGCTTGACATATTTTCCAAGTGTTAATTGCAAATGATGCGACATTTAATATTTTTGCTAAATTTGTTGAGAGGTTTTCTTTTCTTTGCAAGGTTGCTTTATTTGTTTTACCGTGTGTGGTCGTGTTGAAATACTTGTTTTTTCTACTAATTCTATCTCCAATACTGTAACTTTCTTTATTATAAGGTCTCATCTTGTGTCATTGTACAAAGCCTTTTGGATTTCTGCGAGCTATGATTTTCCTGGAACTGCACAGCTCGTGTTGCTCCTGTTAAAGTAAGTGAATGTTCCAAAATCCAACCATTTTTTAATTAAATTATCTTTAGATTTTCCTATGTATCCTTATTTTGTCTATTTATGTCACATTCAGTTGTGGTCTCTAGGTGTACATCTCCTACATCTACAACACTCAAGGTATTGTTATTGTGAAGAAAGGTCAGTAATACTGACATTTCGTGTTGGTATTTTCTTTGGCAGTTCTAAAATAATGCTCTCATGTCTTCAGATTTTATTTTGCTATTATGTTGAGAAAGGTCAGTATATCTGTGATCACGCTTTACATCATGGATTGATATTGCATTTTCCTTCCAATTAGAGTTTTGTCATGGTGGTGACATTTCATAAGTTATTTGTCTTCTTCCCCGCACTAGATTATGTTTCTACATCTCTTGGCTTTACATGTTTTCTAAGTCTTAATTGCAAATGAAGCGACATTTAATATTTTTGCTAAATTTGTTGAGAGGTTTTCTTTTCTTTGCAAGGTTGCTTTATTTGTTTTACCGTGTGTGGTCGTGTTGAAATCCTTGTTTTGTCTTTTAATTCCATTCCAATCTTGTATCTTTCTATATTATAAAGTTTATGTTGTTTCATTGGACAAAGCCTTTTGGATTTCTAGGAGCTATGATTTTCCTTGAACTGCACAGCTGGTGTTGCTCCTGTCATAGTAAGTCAATTTACCATAATCCAATCATTTTTTAATTCAATTATCTTATGGTTGTCCAACTGTCTCCTTATTTTGTCTATTTTTGTAACATGTCGTTGTGGTCTTTAGGTGTAGATATCCTGCATCTACAAATCTAAGGTACTGTTATTGTGAAGAATCATCGTTAATTCTCAAATCTGGTGGTGGTATATTCACTTACAGCTTGTGAAGTCATGCTCTCATGTTTTCAGATTGTATTTTGCTATTGTGTTGAGATGAAGTTCTTAGATTTTGTTTCGATAACGCTTAACTTGTTGAGGTTTTCTTATCTTTGCAAAGTTCCTTTATTTGTTTTACCGTGTGTGGTCGTGTTGAAATGCTTTTTTGTCTACTAATTCCATATCCAATCCTCGTATCTTTCTTTTTTATAAGGTCTCATCTTGTTTCATTGTACAAATCCTTTAGAATTTCTACGAGCTATGATTTTCCGTAAACCGCACACCTCGTGTTGCTCCAGTCAAAGTAAGTGAATGTTCCAAAATCCAACCATTTTTTATTTAAATTATCTTTTGATTTCCATACATATCCTTGTTTTGTCTATTGTTGTAACATGCAATTGTGGTCTCTAGGTTTACATGTCCTGCATCTACAACTCTTATGGTAATGTTATTGAGAAGAAAGGTATGTAATTCTCGGGTGTTTTCTTTGGTAGTTCGAAATTATACTCTCATGTTTTCAAATTTAATTTTTCTATTGTGTTGAGATGACGGTACTCTTCTTGGAGCAGGTATCTGGTTTTCACTTAGTTAAGGTGATGAAATCCAACCTCCATCTGTCTCGTTCCGACTATTGGAATTTTGTTGTGTCAAACTTATGTGATCCGCATGGGTGATTTGAAATGTTTTATTTCAGTAGGTTGTATGAAAAAATAGTTTACGTAATGTTGGCTTAAGAAAAATTTATGGATGTTGGGTAAGAAAAGTATATCCATTATCACGATTAACATCTTGCATTGACATTGCTTTTCCTTGCAATTAGAGTTTTGTCATGGTAGTGATATTTCATAAGCTATTTCTCTTCTTCCCGCCCTAGATTTTGTTTCTATATCTCTTGGCTAAACATGTTTTCTAAGTGTTAATTGCAAAAGATGCACGGTTAATATTTTGGTTGAACTTGTTGAGGTTTTCTTTTCTTTGCAAGGTTGTTTTATTTGTTTTCCGTGTGTGGTCGTGTTGAAATGCTTGTGTTTTCTACTAATTCCATATCTAATCTTGTATCTTTTATATTATAAGGTTTCATCTTGTTTCATTGTACAAAGCCTTTTGGATTTCTGCGAGCTATGATTTTGCTGGAACTGCACAGCTCTTGTTGCTCCTATGAAAGTAAGTAAATGTTCCAAAATCCAACCATTTTTAATTAAATTGTCTTTTGTTTTTTCCTACGTATCCTTGTTTTGTCTATCTTTATAACATGCGGTTGTGGTCTATAGGTGTACATCTCTTACATTTACAACACTTTAGGTATTTTTATTGTGAAGAAAGGTCAGTAATACTGACATTTCGTGTTGGTATTTTCTTTGGAAGTTTTGAAATCATGCTCTTATGTTTTAGATTTTATTTTGATATTGTATTGAGATTAAGTTCTCACTATTCTTTGAACGGGTATCTGGTTTTGACTTTGTAAAGGTGATGAAATTAAACCTGCCGCCGTCTCTTTCTGACTTTCGGAATTTGCTGTGTCAAACTTTTATGTGATCGACATGGGTGATTTGAAATTTTGTTTTCCGCAAGATGTATGAATAAAATAGATTGTGTAATGTTGGCTTAGGAAATATTTTTGGATGGTGGATAAGAAAAGTACATCTGTGATCACGTTTAACATCTGGCATTGACATTGCATTTTTCTTGCAATTATAGGTTTGGCATGGTGGTGATATTTCATAAGCTATATGTTTTCTTCCCCGCCCTAGATGTTGTTTCTACTTCCCTAGGCTTGACATGTTTTCCAAGTGTTAATTGCAGAAGATGCGACGTTTAATATTTTTGCTAAATTGGTTGAGAGGTTTTCTTTGCTTTGCAAGGTTGCGTTATTTGTTTTACCGTGTGTGGTCGTTTTGAATCCTTGTTTTGTCTTCTAAATCCATCTCCAATCCTGTATCTTTCTATATTATAAAGTTTTATGTTGTTTCTTTGGACAGGCTTTTAGATTTCTAGGAGCTATGACTTTCCTGGAACTGCACATCTCGTGTTGTTCCTGTCATAGTAAAGTTAATTTACCATAATCTAGTCATTTTTAATTAAATTATCTTATGGTTGTTCGACGTCTCTTTATTTTCTCTATTTCTGTAACATGCAGCTTGTGGTCTTTAGGTGTACATATCCTGCATTTACAAATCTAAGGTACTCGTTATTGTGAAGAATCATCGTTAATTCTAACATCTTGTGGTGGTATATTCTTTTGCAGTTGTGAAGTCATGCTCTCATGTTTTCAGATTTTATTTGGCTATTGTCTTGAGATGAAGTTCTTACTATTCTCGGAATGAATATATGGTTTTCACTTTGTAAATGTGATGAATTCCAACCTATAGCCGTCTCGTTCCGACTTTCGGAATTTCCTGTGTGAAACTTATATATGATCCACATGGGTGATTTGAAATGTTTTTTCTCCATAAAAAATAGTTTCAGTAATGTGGGCTTAAGAAAATTTTATGGATGTTGGTTAAGAAAAATATATTTGTGATCACGCTTTACATCATGGATTGATATTGCATTTTCCTTCCAATTAGAGTTTTGTCATGGTGGTGACATTTCATAAGTTATTTGTCTTCTTCCCCGCACTAGATTATGTTTCTACATCTCTTGGCTTTACATGTTTTCTAAGTCTTAATTGCAAATGAAACGACATTTAATATTTTTGCTAAATTTGTTGAGAGGTTTTCTTTTCTTTGCAAGGTTGCTTTATTTGTTTTACCGTGTGTGGTCGTGTTGAAATACTTGTTTTTTCTACTAATTCTATCTCTAATACTGTAACTTTCTTTATTATAAAGTTTTATGTTGTTTCATTGGACAAAGCCTTTTGGATTTCTAGGAGCTATGATTTTCCTTGAACTGCACAACTCGTCGTTGCTCCCGCCATAGTAAGTCAATTTACCATAATCCAGTCATTTTTTAATTCAATTATCTTATGGTTGTCCAACGTCTCCTATTTTGTCTATTTCACGTAACATGCAGTTGTGGTCTTTAAGTGTACATATCCCGTATCTACAAATCTAAGGTATCGTTATTGTGAAGAATCATCGTTAATTCTCTAATCTCGTGGTGGTATATTCTTTTGCAGTTGTGAAGTCATGCTCTCATGTTTTCAGATTTTATTTTGCTATTATGTTGAGATGAAGCTCTTACTATTCTTGGAACGAGTATGTTGTTTTCACTTCGTAAAGGTGATGAAATCCAACCTCTCGTTGTCTCGCTCGGACTTTAGGATTTTGTTGTGTCAAACTTATATGTGATCCCCATGATTGAATGGAATTTTTTTTTCATAGGCTATATGAAAAAATAGTTTTTGTAATGCTGGCTTAAGAAAAATTTATTGATGTTGGATAAGAAAAGTATATCCGTGATCACACTTAATATCTTAGATTGACATTGCATTTTCCTTGCAATTAAGTGTTGTCATGGTGGTGATATTTCATAAGCTATTTTGTCTTATTCCCGCCCTAGATTTATTTTCGATATCTCTTGGCTAGACATGTTTTAGAAGTGTTAATTGCAAATGATGTGATGCTTAATATTTTTGCTAAACTTGTTGAGGTTTTCTTTTCTTTGCAAGGTTGCTTTATTTGTTTTCCGTGTGTGGTGGTGTTAAAATACTTGTTTTTCTACTAATTCCATATCTAATCATGTATCTTTATTTATTATAAGATTTCATCTTGTTTCATTATACAAAGCCTTTTGGATTTCTACTGAGCTATGATTTTCTCGAACTGCACATACTCGTGTTGCTCTTGGTAAAGTAAGTGAATGTTCGAAAATCTAACTATTTCTTAATTAAATTATGTTTTGATTTTCCTCACGTATCCTTTTTACGTCTATTTCTGTAACATGTAGTTGTGGTCTCTAGGTGTACATCTCCTACATCTACAACACTTAAGGTATTTTTATTGTGAAGAAAGGTCACTAATACTGTCATTTCGTGTTGGCATTTTCTTTGCTAGTTTTGAAATCATGCTCTCATTTTTTAGATTTTATTTTCATATTGTGTTGAGATTAAGTTCTTACTATTCTTGGAACAGGTATCTGGTTTTCACTTTGTAAAGGTAACGAAATCAAACCTCCCGCCGTCTAGTTCCTACTTTCGGAATTTGTTGTGTCAAACTTTTGTGTGATCCACATGGTTGAATTGAAATGTTTTTTTGTAGGCTATATAAAAAAATAGTTTTTGTAATGTTGGCTTAAGAAAATTTGTGGATGTTGGATAAGAAAAGTATATATGTGATCACGCTTAACATCTTGGATTGACATTGCATTTTCCTTGCAATTAGAGTGTTGTCATGGTGGTGATATTTCATAAGCTATTTGTCTTATTTCTCGCCCTAGATTTTGTTTCAATATCACTTGGCTAGACATGTTTTAGAAATGTTAATTGCAAATGATGCGACGTTTAATATTTTTCTAAACTTGTTGAGGTTTTCTTATCTTTGCAAAGTTCCTTTATTTGTTTTACCGTGTGTGGTTGTATTGAAATGCTTTTTTTTGTCTACTAATTCCATATCCAATCCTCGTATCTTTCTTTTTTATAAGGTCTCATCTTGTTTCATTGTTCAAAGCCTTTAGAATTTTTGCGAGCTAGGAATTTTTAGAAGCCGCACACCTCGTGTTGCTCTCGTCAAAGTAAGTGAATGTTTTCCAAAATCCAACCATTTTTAATTAAATTATCTTTTGATTTCCATACTTATCCTTATTTTGTCTATTGTAGTAACATGCAATTGTGGTCTCTAGGTTTACATGTCCTGCAACTCTTATGATAATGTTATTGAGAAGAAAGGTTTGTAATTCTCACGTCTTGTGTTGGTGTTTTCTTTGGTAGTTCTAAAATCACTCTTTTGTTTTCGATTTTATTTTGCTATTGTGTTGAGATGAAGTTATTACTATTCTAGGAACGGGTATCTTGTTTTTACTTTGTAAATGTGATGAAATCCAACCTCCCACCGCCTCGTTCCGACTTTCGAATTTGTTGTGTCAAACTTATATGTGATCCACATGGGTGGTTTGAAATGTTTTTTCCGTAGGCTTTATGAATAAAATAGTTTTTGTAAACTTAGCTTTGGAAAATTTTATGGATGTTGGATAAGAAAAGTATATCCGTGATAACACTTAACATCTTGCATTGACATCATATTTTCCTTGCAATTAGAGTTTTGGCATGGTAGTGATATTTCAAAAGCTATTTGTCTTCTTCCCCACACTAGATTATGTTTCTACATCTCTCGGCGTGACATGTTTTCCAAGTTATAATTGCAAATGATGTGACATTTAATATTTTTGTTAACTTGGTTGAGAGGTTTTCTTTTCTTTGCAATGTTGCTTTATTTGTTTTCATGTGTGGTCGTGTTAAATGCTTGTTTTTCTACTAATTCCATATCCAATCTCGTATCTTTCTTTATTATAATATTTCATCTTGTTTCATTGCACAGCTCGTGTTGCTCCTGTCAATGTAAGGGAATGTTCCAAAATCCAACTATTTTTAATTAAATTATCTTATGGTTGCCCTACGTATCCTTGATTTGTCTATTTCAAGAACATGCGCTTGTGGTCTATAGGTTTACATGCCCTGCATCTACAACTCTTATGGTAATGTTATTGAAAAGAAAGGTCTCAGTAACTCTCACGTCTCGTGTTGGTGTTTTCTTTGGTAGTTCGAAATCATACTCTTTTGTTTTCAGATTTTATTTTGCTATTGTGTTGAGATGAAGTTCTTACTATTCTAGGAACGGGTATCTTGTTTTTACTTTGTAAATGTGATGAAATCCGACCTCCCACCGTCTCCTTCCGACTTTCGAATTTGCTCGTGTCAAACTTATATGTGATCCACATGGGTGGTTTGAAATGTTTTTTCCGTAGGCTTTATGAATAAAATAGTTTTTGTAATGTTGGCTTTGGAAAATTTTATGGATGTTGGATAAGAAAAATATATCTCGTGATCACGCTTTACATCTCGGATTGATATTGCATTTTTCTTCCAATAAGAGTTTTGTTATGGTTGTGATATTTCTCAAGCTATTTGTCTTCTTCCCGTACTAGATTATGTTTCTAGATCTCCTGGCTTGACATGTTTTCCAAGTGTTAATTGCAAATGATGCGACATTTAATATTTTTGTTAAATTGGTTGAGACGTTTTCTTTTCTTTGCAAGGTTGCTTTATTTGTTTTACCGTGTCCGGTCCTGTTCAAATGCTTGTTTTTCTATTAATTCCATATCCATTCATGTATCATTCTTTATTATAAGGTCTCATCATTTTTCATTGTACAAAGCCTTTAGAATTTCTCCGAACTATCATTTTCCAAAACCGCACACCTCGTGTTGCTCCTATCAAAGTAAGTGAATGTTCCAAAATCCAATCATTTTTAATTAAATAATCTTTTGATTTCCTACTTATCCTTGTTTTGTCTATTGCTTGTAACATGCAATTGTGGTTTCTAGGTTTACATGTCCTGCATCTACTACTCTTATGGTAATGTTATTGAAAAGAGAAGTCCGTAATTCTCACGTCTTGTGTTGGTGTTTTCTTTGGTAGTTCGAAATTATACTCTTTTGTTTTCAGATTTTATTTTGCTATTGTGTTGAGGTGAAGTTCTTACTATTCTTGGAATGGGTATCTGGTTTTCACTTTGTAAAGGTGATGAAATCCAACCTCCTGCCGTCTCATTCCGACTTTCGGTAATTGCTTGTGTCAAACTTATATGTGATCCACATGGGTGATTTAATTTTTTTTCCGTAGGCTTTATGAATAAAATAGTTTTTGGAAAATTGGCTTTGGAATTTTTTGGATTTTGGATAAGAAAAGTATATCCGTGATCATACTTAACAACTTGCATTGACATTGCATTTTCCTTGCAATTAGAGTTTTGTCATGGTAGTGATATTTCATAAGCTATTTGTCTTCTTTCTGTCCTAGATTTTTTTCTACATCTCTTGACTGACATGTTTTCCAAGTGTTAATTGCAAATGACGCGACTTTAATACTTTTGTAAATTGGTTGAGAGGTTTTCTTTCCTTTGCAAGGTTGCTTTGTTTGTTTTACTATGTGTGATAGTCCTGTTCAAATGCTTGTTTATTCAACTAATTCCATATCCAATCTCAGTATCTTTTTTTATTATAAGGTCTCCTCTTTTTCATTGTACAAAGCCTTTTGGATTTCTATGAGCAATGTTTTCCTGATAGTGCACGACTTGTGTTGCTCTGTCAATGTAAGTGAATGTTCCAAAAGCCAACCATTTTTTAATTAAATTATCTTGTGGTTGCCCTACGTATTCTTGTTTTGTCTATTTCACGTAACATGCGCTTGTTGTCTCTAGGTTTACATGTCCTGCATCTACAACTCTTATGGTAATGTTATTGAAAAGAAAGGTTTGTAATTCTCACGTCTCGTGTTGGTGTTTTCTTTGGTAGTTCTAAATCATACTCGCTTGTTTTGAAATTTTATTTTGCTATTGTGTTGAGATGAAGTTCCTACAATTCTAGGAATGGGTATCTTGTTTTTACTTTGTAAATGTGATGAAATCCAACCTCCCACCGTCTCGTTCCGACTTTCGAATTTGTCTGTGTCAAACTTATATGTGATCCACATGGGTGGTTTGAAATGTTTTTTCCGTAGGCTTTATGAATAAAATAGTTTTTGTAATGTTGGCTTTGGAAATTTTTATGGATGTTGGATAAGAAAAATATATCCGTGATCACGCTTTACATCTCGGATTGATATTGCATTTTTCTTCCAATAAGAGTTTTGTTATGGTTGTGATATTTCTCAAGCTATTTGTCTTCTTCCCGTACTAGATTATGTTTCTACATCTCTTGGCTTGACATGTTTTCCAAGTGTTAATTGCAAATGATGCGACATTTAATATTTTTGTTAAATTTGTTAAATCTCCTACATCTACAACACTTAAGGTATTGTTATTGTGAAGAAATATCAGATATCTTGACATTTCTTGTTGGTATTTTCTTTTGCGCTTCAAATCATGCTCTCCTTGTGTTATTTTACTGTGGCGATTGAGAAGTCATTTCTCATATTTTCAAAATTTATTTTGCGAATTTGTTGAAATGTTCTTATTGTACTTGGAAAATATATTTCTTTTTTCACTTTGAAAGGTGATGAAATTCTCACAATTACATCCGGATGAGCGTCAATATATCACGAGCTCTATTTTCATGTAACCACACGACTAGTGTTGCCCTGTCAAAGTAAGTCAATGTACCAATATCTAGCCATATTTTAATTAATTTATCTTTTGGTGCCTGACATCTCCTTGTTTTGTCTATTTTTTCAACATGCGATTCATGGTCTCTAGGTGTACATATCCTGCATTTGCAACTCTAAGGTATCGTTATTGTGAAGAAAGAACCGTAATTCTCACATCTCGTGGTGTTATTTTCTTTGGCGGTTGTAAAGTCATGCTCTCATATTTTCAGATTTTATTTTATTATGTTGTTGAGATGAAGTTCTTAGTCTACTTGGAGCGGGTATGTGGTTTTCACTTAGGTGATGAAATTCTCACAACTACTTCCGGATGAGGCACAAATATGTGAGGAGATATTATTTTTCAACAATCTGCACAACTAGTATTGCCCTTGTCAAAGTAAGTTACTATACAATAACATGCTCTCTTTTAATTTAATTATCTTTTGATTGCTCGACGTGTCCTTTTGTCTATTTCTATTACATGCGGTTGTAGTCTCTAGGTGTACATATCCTGCATCTACAACTTTAAGGTATTGTTATTGTGAAGAAAGGTCGGTAATTCTCACATCTCGTGATGGTATATCCTTTGGCATTTGTGAAGTCATGTTCTCATGTTTAGATTTAATTTTGCTATTTTGTTTAGATGAAGTTCTTACAGACACTTGGAAGGGATATCTTTTTCGATTTGAAAGGTGATGAAATTCTCACAATTACTTCTAGATGAGGCGCCAATATATCACGAGCTATGATTTTCTAGCAATCTGCACAGACTCATTGTTGCCCTTGTCAAAGTAAGTCAATGTACAAATATCCGACCATATTTTAATTAATTTATCTTTTTGTTGCCCGACATCTCCTTGTTTTGTCTATTTCCGTAACATGCAGTTGTAGTCTCTAGGTGTACATATCTTGCATCTATAACTTTAAGGTATTGTTATCGTGAAGAAAGGACGGTAATTCTCACATCTCGTGGTGGTATTTGCTTTGGCAGTTGTGAAGTCATGTTCTCATGTTTTCAAATTTTATTTTGCTTTTATGTTAAGATGTTCTTCTTGTATTTGAACGGTTTGGTTTTCACTTTGTTAGGTGATGAAATTCTCACAACTACTTCCACATGAGGCGCCAATATATCACTGAACTATGATTTTCCAACAACTTCACAACTAGTGTAGCCCTTGTCAATGTAAGTCAATTTACCAATACCCGACCATCTTTTAATTTAATTTTCTTTTGGTTAATCCATCTATTTCTTCAATTCGAGGATATGGTGTAAAAATATACCCTGAAAAATATTGTTGGTATAGTGTTTGAATCTCAATCAATTCAAAAGGTAATAATAAAGTGTGCATGACTCCATGGTATTGAGCATGGATTTGATGATTATTTTTGGGAGAAAACCAAAATGCCTTTTATCTATTTTAGTTCAAATTTAGCTCAAAAATAGAAAACATGAATGTGGATTCTCAACAACTAACCCGGGTCAATCTCTTATGTTGAACGTAGAAAGTATGAATATGGATGCTTAAGGAAACCTAACTTAGGTCAATCTATAGGTTCTCCGCTTCGCAAAACATTTCCAAATTAAGTTGAATAAAAATTAAGCATGGAACATGAAAGCAATTTATTTAAATATGGTGATCGAGATGGAATTTTCTTTTTCATTTTAGATTCAACTAAAAAATCTACCTACTTCTTGGGTTTGTCTCAGTATAGCTTAAAATATTATCATAGAATTCATTATCTTGGGGATAGGTTTCTATGTTGTCATTGTTTTGTCATCATCTCCTTTATTTCCTATAAGATGGAATGCACTAAAATGAGGTGATGATATTTTTATGAAAAATCCATGTAGAGGTGTGTTTGCGTCGTTGAAGGAGTTTATTAGGTTGTTTCGGAAATAATAGGTTTTTCATTAACAATCTCTCATGATTTATGTTGCACCATCTCTTCCGTTATTGTAGGTTTTTTTCCTTTTCTCTTTTGCTATGGTTATTCTATTTAAAATTGTTTTTGTCTGCATTACTTCTAGATGGTACTTGTTTTACTTATAGATTTTCTTTTCTTTGCAAGGTGTTTTATTTGTTTTGCCGTATGTGGTTGCAATTGGAATGCTGGTTTTCTTTTCTAATTCCACCTCAAATCCTATATCTTTCTTTATTATAGAGTTTCATCTTGTTTTATTGTATCAAGCCTTTTAGCTTTCTACGAGCTATGATTTTCCAGGAACTGCACAACTAATGCTGCCTTTGTCATAGTAAGTCAAAATCCCACAACCCAACCATCTTTTAATTCAATTATCTTTTGGTTGTCCTATGTCTTCTTGTTTTGTCTATTCCTATTATTGGAATGGGTACTTGTTCACTTTTTAAGGTGATGTCCAACTTCCCACATCTCTTTTGACATTCTGCATTTGTTGCGTCAAACTTAAATTTGATCCACATGGTTGATTTGAAATGTTTTTTTATAAGCTATTTCAAAAAAAAATATTGTTTTTGTAATGTTGGCTTTAGAGAATTTTATGGATATTGGATAAGAAAAGTAGATTTGTGATCACACTTAACATCTTCCATTGACATTGTTTTTTCCTTGCAACTAGAGTTGTGTCATGGTGTTGATATTTCATAAACTATTTGTCTTCTTCCCGTCCTTGATTTTTTCTACATCTCTTGACTTGACATGTTTTGCACATATTAATTGCAAATGATGCGACATTTAATATTTTTACTAAATTTGTCTGGCTTAATTTGTCTACAATTCAATGATATAGTGTTGAAATATACCCTGTAAAATATAGTTTTATAGTTTTTGAATTTCAATCATTTCAAAAGGAACTAATAAATCGTGCATGACTCCGTGGTTGTAGCATGGATTTGATGATAATTTTTACTGAGCCAACCAAAATGTCTTTTGAGCTATGTTAGTTAAATTTTAGCTTAAAATAGAAAATATAAATGTGGATTCTCTAACAAACTAACCTTGGTCAATCTCCAAGTCATTTCTTTTTCAAATCATTAACTCATGGAACATGAAAGGAATTTATGAAATTGTGATCTAGATGGAATTTTCTTTTTCATTTTAGATTCAATTAACAAATCTACATGGTTCTTGGGTTTGTTGGTAGACCATAAAATATCACCAAAGAGGGTTTCGAGTTTGACATGGATGAGATTGCTTGATAGATCAAGTTCAATTTCATTTGCCTCTTATATGGGGATCACTTTTAACTTTTGTAATATCATGTTTGGCTTCAAATTCATGAATTTGAATTCCAATTTCTTCACCTAGCTTGTAGTTCTTCGATTATTACTATTTAATTCTTGAAATTCCTATTACTAACTTAAGGTTTGATTATTCAAAGTAAGCTAATATCTTATCTAATAAAGAGATTTTAACTAGTATCTTGTGATAAAACATATGCTCCTAGAATTAACTTTATTTTCTTTGATTGCAACACTTTTGTTTTTCTAATAGTTAGGGATTATTGCCCCTCTTATGTTAATGGTTGATGAGTTTGCGATTGGAAATGTTTAGGTTTCTATGTTGTCATTGTTTTGTCATTATTTTCTTTCTTTTCCTATAAGATGGACTGCATTGAAATGAGGTTATGATGATATTTTTTATGAAAATTCCAGGCATAAGTATGATTGAGTGCCGAGAGAGTTTATTAGGTTGTTTCGGTGTGTAATAGGTTTTTTACTAACCATCTCTCATAATTTTCTTTGCATCATCCCTTTAGTTTTTAGCTTTTTTCCATATTTACTCTTTTCATGTGATTATTCTACTTCAACCTAGTTTTTTTACTGTTGCTTCTAGCTAATACCGTTTGTACTTGGAGGTTTTCTTTTCTTTCCAAAATGCTTTATTTATTTTACCATGTTCGGTTGCTTTTTGTTGTTTTTTACTGTGTTGTTGCTTTTGCTTTTTTTTGCTTTTAAATGATGATTCTCTATTTTGTTGTGCATCTAGGCTACTAAGTGAGGCTACATTTGCTATTTTTCCATTGGGTTGGTTTTTTCATTCGTAGTTGTTAGTTGGGGATCACTTTTAACTTTTATGTTGATGGTTCCTGAGTTTGGGGATGAAATTGCTTGATGAGACCATGTTTAATTTCGTTTGCCTCTTAATTAGGGATCACTTTTAACATTTGTGTTGATGGTTGCTTGAGTTTGTGGATGGAATTGCTATGTGTTGTTGTTTTCTTTTTAGGGTATTTTTGAATTAAAAGGATGTTTCTTTGTTATTTTATGCATTATAGGCTATGAAGTGTGGCCACATTTGTTGTTTTTTCGATTGGGTTGGATTTGTCATCCATTGCTATTAGCTAGGGATCATGTTTAACTTTTTAATTGATTGTTTCTAAGTTTGTGGGTGAGATCTTAGCAACAATCAACTTCAATTTTGTTTCCTCTTATTTGAGGATTACTTTTAACTTTTGTGTTGATGGTTGTTGATTTGTGGTTGGAATTGCTATGTGTTATTGCTTTCTTTTTGGGGCTATTTTTGCATTTAAAAGATGGTTCTCTCTTTTGTTACACATCCTAGGTCGCTAATTGAGGTCACATTTGTTGTTTTTCCATTGAGTTTGTTTTTCATACATTGTTGTTAGTTGGGGATCACTTTTTACTTTTATGTTCATGGTTGTTGAGTTTGTGGGTGAAATTGTTTTAGCATACTAAGTTCAATTTTGTTTGCCTCTTTGTTGGGGATTAGTTTTTAACTTTTATGCTTGATAGTTGTTGAGTTTCGAATGGAATCGTAGTGTTATTGCATTCTTTTCTTGGGTTTTTTGCATTTAAAGGATGATTCTTTGTTTTGTTGTCCATCCTAGGTTGCTAAGTGAGGCCATATTTGCTTTTTTTTTCCATGGGGTTGGTTTTCTCATGCTCTTAATTAGGGATCACTTTTAACTTTTATGTTGATTGTTGCTGAGTTTGTGGATGAAATTGCTTCAGTAGACTAAGTTCAACTTCATTTGTCTTAGTTAGGGATCACTTTTAACTTTTCTGTTGATGGTAATTGAGTTTGTGGTTGGAATTGCTCTGGGTTGTTGGTTTCTTTGTTGTTTTTTTTTATTTGAAGCATGGTTCTCTATTTTTTGTGCATCCTAGGATACCAAGTAAGGCCACATTGTTGTGGTTTTTTCCATTGGGTTGGTTTTTCATTCGTTGCTTTAAGTTAGGGATCACTTTTAACTTTATGTTGATGTTTGCTTAGTTTGTGGATGAGATTGCTTCAATAGATCAAGTTCAATTTTGTTTACCTCGTAGTTGGGGATCCCTTTTAACTTTTGTATTCATAGTTGCTTGAATTTGTGGATGGGATTGTTAAGTGTTGCTTTTTTGGGTTTTGTTTTTTTGCTTTAAAAGGATGTTTCTGTATTTCGTTGTGCATCCTAGGCTTTGAAGTAAGGTTATATTTGCTTCTTTTTTCATTAGGTTGGATTTTTCATCCATTGGTATTAGTTAGGGTTCATTTTATCTTTTATTTTGATTGTTACTTAGTTTGTGGATGAAATCGCTTTAGTAGACCAAGTTCAATTTTATTTGTCTCTTAGTTAATGCTTTTCACATTGTGGTTCCTAGATGATCACTTTCATTTTGATTTTCCCTTACAGTATAGTTGTTTCCATTATGTTTATCAATTATGTTTACCCTCTTTTGTGATGTCATCTAGGCCTTGTTCTTTTAACATTTATCATATGGTTCTAGGATATTAACCAATTTAGCAATATTGATATGCTTATGATAGCTCTATTAGGGGTTGTTTTATCATTAGCCTAGATGTGCATCCTAACAAAATTTGAGACCATAGGTCATGTATAATTTATTTCTTGTTTAATTTCTTTGAAAAAACATGAGTGTTATTTTTAGAAGTTGTCCACTAGTCTACCCAAATACACTTCTTCAACAACTCAATGGAATTTAAGACCTTATGTCATCAAGTAATTACAAATTTATGTTGCATGTTTCTAAATTTTTCTTTAATTAATTTATAATTCTTGCATTAATATTTTAATTAGCCAAGCTATTCTTATCCTAAAGAAAGAAAATGATGAAGATGTTTAAGACTTGAATTGAATTTGTATCATAACTTGCAAAAACAATAGAACCACAATTTTGTTGTACAATGTTGGAAAAGTCTTTAAGTTTGAAGAAAGAGTTAGTTCAAATAAATCTATAGACTATAAGAATTAATTCCTTCTAGCTCTTTGTTTCCTTGTCAAAAGAGGAAAAAAAGTTGATTCCTCTTTAATTAGGCCTTCCAACCTTTAAGAATAGAAAATGCATTGAACTCTACATAATCGTGCCACATGAACTATGATAACATTATTCATTACATTCTAGATGGATGAACTCTATTAATGGAATAATGGTTTTAGCGATAAAATATTAGAAATTCAACCTATCAATGCAAGTTTTTATTAATGAGATGAGTATGTCATGACATCTCTATAGTTTATGGTAGAATTAGGCTTCCACTTCATTAGAAGCCTAATTCGAGTAAAATTGAGGTGATAAGAAGTTTTGAAGATAAAATTTAACCGACACAACCTATTTACGGGTTTTTCCAAAATTTACTTGAAATAAAAAATAACAAAAATATAATAATAATAAGGGTGACATGGGAAAAGAAATTAAATTGGGGCAAGTTTTTATTAATAAGATGAGTATGTCATGACATCCCTATAGTTTTGGTAGAATTATGCTTCCACCTCATTGGAAGCCTAATTCAAGTAAAATTAGGGAGATTAGAAGTTTTGAAGACAAAATTTATCTCCAACAACCTATTTTTCGGGGTTTTTTCCAAAAATTACTTGAAATAAAAATAAAAATAACAAAATAAAATAATAATAACATGAGGAAAAGAAATTAAGTTGGAGATTTTTGATGAATTTAAGAGTCTAATTGTACCTCTATCGTGCTCTAAAATGAAGTAAGATGTAAATTCAAGTCTAAAAATAAATAATTATAGGATAAATCTGCATAAAAAATTAAGTAGAAAGGCATAAATAAATTTTAACGAGACCAACTTGATTGAATCCTCAGTCAAATTGAAGTTTCATTCTATTCATAAATTAATTTAATACCCAATTAAATAATTTAATTAAGTGTAAGTATTTAATTAGACTTTAAATGGAGTCAAAATAATTTTATTAAGGGCTTAATAGGTTGGAAATTAAGTTTGGAAGCCTAATTGAAGTAAAATTGAGAAGATCAAGATTTTCATAGATGAAATTTTAATTTTTTTACCAAGTCAATTGATTGAAATTGGGAGGTTGCAATTAAATCAAAGTTATCAAAAGATAAAGAACTAAGTTAAACTTTGGTAGGAAAAAAGAGTCGAACTAAGTATGATCACTTCATTTTCTTCCATAAATTTTCGCTAAAAGATTCTTGTCTTGGTACCAACTTTGCGGGTATATTTAATGTCTTTATCCTACACCAAATTTGACAAGCCTTGTGCGAAAATAATCACTATGTTA